>VMDO01001819.1:0-190121 GCA_007922755.1 Pedetes capensis
CCGGGCTAAATTAGACTCTAATCTGTGTGGTCTGGCTTTGTCTTCTCCTTGTGTCTTCTTTCCAGGATTCAGGCTGAAAGACCAATGGCTACCTGGGACATGTTCCTTATGGTTAAGACCAAAACCTTGAGATGTCTGATGGAAACCTACCATGCTCTTAAGTTTCTACTCAGAACTAGTACTTTGTTATTTTACTTCTGCCTATATTAATTGGTAAAAGTCACATAGGCAAGCCCACATAAGTGGGATGCTGATGTACATATCGCTTACCATTGTGACCAGCACCAGAAAGTATGTGTCAGAGGGTATGGATCTATAATCCTTCATATAAGGGAATAAAGAGTTGGGAACAATAATCCAACATACTGCACTCATGATTTCCCACAGTATGTTTCCCATTTCTCTTCTATAGGATTTATTATATTTTATTGCATTATATATATTACACACACACACACACACACACACACACACACACACACACACTTTGCCTGACGGTGCACTCCTATAATCTTGGTGACTTGGGAAGCTGAGCCAGGAGGATTGGGAGTTCAAAGCCAGAAGCAGCCTGCACAAATTAGAGAGATCTTCTTTCAAAAAAAAAAAAATTAAAAGAGGCTGGGGTGTGGCTCAATGGTAGAGCGCGTGCCTAGTACAAGCCCCTGGGTTCAATTCCTAGTAAGCAGCAGCAGCAACAACAAAAGGGGTTATTTATACATGATTCTTTCAGTAGACTGTAACTAGGTCTTCACTCATCCCCAGCCTTAGGGACCATGTCACTTGTTACATTGGTGGATACTCAACAAATATTCACATAATGATGTATGAATGAATATACTTACAAGTCAAGTATTATGGATGTATGCTCAATAAATTATTTAATTCTCAAAATAAGATTACACCAAGGAATCTTCTATAGGAAAATTGAATTGATAAATCACTGGAATAGAAAGTAGCTACATAAGAGAGAAGTCTTATTTTGAAATACTTCAATTTTGATCATTTTATCCATTCACTCATTATACAGTTATCAAGTTCTAACAGTGTGCTTTGTAAGAGGATATAAAAGTGAACAAGGCAGACAAAATTACTATCCACCCTAAGCTAGCAAGCAACAGGAAATTATCATGCTGCATGATACACACCATGATTATGGAAATAAAAAGGCACCTAACCAATCCTGTGAAACCAGCAAAGGCTTCCTGGAAAAGAGGACTTATGTAAACATTAAGTTGGAAGGGAAAAGGTGGCAAGGGCAGCAACATCCAAAGAGGAGGAAATAGTACATGAGCAAGAGTATAAAGAGTAAAGCCTAGGCTTCAGATTTAAGTAGCTGAGTGGATGGTAATCTGATGAGAAAGATGGAAGAAAGCGTATTTGTTGGGTCATGGAGCAGGGGGAAGGGTTTATTTCTGAATGCTAACACATTGGTGGTACCTGCCAAGAAGACATCCAGCTGACAGTCAGATCTGGAAGCCTCAATTTTATAACAGCATGAGCCAGGACATAAATTGGTGGCTCAACCATACATGTGTATGATACACTAAAGGCTACATCTGGTTTTTGTCCAGCTCCTGAGGCAAAGCTTCAACAACCTTGGGGTTTCCTGAGTGATGGCAGTGTCTTTGTTATGCTAATAAGGTGGTTCATGGTGGACCTCAAGTAGCTTTAGGATGGGGACTGGTCACCAAAAAGACCCACTACATGGTTAGAGAGTTGGAACTTTGGATTTTCAGCCCAACTACCTCTGTCATGAAGCCCCAATAAAAATCCTGGACTCCAAGGCTCACAGGAGCTCACTGGGCAGCCGATGCATGGATGTGCTGGGAAGGTGATGTGCCTAGGTTCCATGAGGACACGGGCTAGAAAGTCTGTGTCCCTACCATCCTCCCAAGGTTTTGCCCTGGGCGTCTCATTTGTTTGGCCCTTTCTGAATTGTATCCTTTACAATTAAACTATATTCTTGAGTACAGCACGTTCAGAGAATTCTGAGTCAGTCTGATGATTTATTGAACCTACGGGAGTCATGGGGCCTCCTGAATACGTTGCCAGTATACTAGATATGTGGGTTCCCCTGAGATTTATGGCTGGTGTCTGAAGGGGGGCAATCTTGTGAAGGACTTTGCTCCTAACTTGTGGTGTCTTCACTGACTCAGGATAGAGTCAGAACTGAATTAAACTGCAGGACCCCAACTTGACATCAGAGATTCCTTTTGGAACAATGTAGGTATTAAGACCATTTGCAGTTGATAAATTTGCCCAGAGGGAGGATATAGAAAAAATCACATACAGCAGAACCCCAGGAAATATGGGCCTTTAATAAAATGTTTCTCAAAATTTCACTTCAATAACATTGGTGCTAAGTTGAGTTTAGAGCTTAGATGATGTAGAAATAAATTTGTGTTTATTTGATAGCTATGTGATTACCGTAAATGTGCCAAGACATGTCTTTCATTTTAGGGCAAATGGTAAATTTTTTTTCATTAAAAACATCAATTTAAAGTTTCCTCATAAGAAAATTAACTTGAGCTTAATAAGTGAATTAATTAAAATTTTAGTATTGCAAAAACTATAAAGATGATCCTCAAATGACTAACTTCACTCATTAATTCAGCAAATATTTATAGGGTGCCTGTTATGTGATAGATCTGGAAATCCACTATTAAATAAAAGACCAAAAAAAATCTATTTTTCTCTGTGGTTTCTATTCCAACAGAGGAGACAGGAAATAATCAAGCTAGGTAAAATATAGTTAGTACAGCACATAGTAGTTAGTGCCAAGGAGACAAAAAGGAATGTGGATGGTAACTTTGAGGAAAGAAGGTTAAAATTTTAGATTTCAAGGTCAAGAAAGTTCTCATCAAAAAGAGGACAGTTCCACAAGGACTTGAAGGAGAGAAGGAAGCATGGCTTGTGGATATTTGGGAGAAAAGCAACCCAATAACACCTAACAATAGATGAAAGGCCCTGAGGCAGGAGCATGCTTGGAAGCAAAAAGCCTGAGGTGGATGGAGAGGAAGGAACAAGAGTATCAGAGATGGGACAGGGGTGAGGAGTATCACACAGATCCTGGAGGACTCTGCAATCTTTATAAGAAAATGGGTTCTTACTCTGGGTCAGAGGGAAGCCATCAGAGGGTATGGATCAGAGGAGTAACTTAATCCACTTGCATTTTGCCAGGAATATCTAGATGTAATGAGATGATATTAGCCAAGAGCAGAGGCAAGGAGGGGTTAACACAGGTGAGAGGTATCAGGGGCTTGCACTAGGTGGCAACCATGAGAGTGGTAAGGAGTGGTGTGAGTCCAGAGGCAACTGAAGACAGTGTGTGTTAGTCAGTGTAGGCCAGTATAACAAAAATACTGTAGACTGGGGTGCTTAAACAATAGAAATTTATTGGCCACAGTTACGGAGGCTGAGAAATCCAAGACCAAGGTGCTGGTAGATTTGATTCCTAGTGAGAGGCTGCTTCCTGGTTTGTAGAAGGGTGCCTTTGCTTTGTGTATCCACATGGGAGAGAAGGAGGATTGAAGAAAGAGGAGAGGGAGAGGAGAGAAGAGGAGAGAGAGAGAAAGAGAGAGAGAGAGAGAGAGAGAGAGAGAGAAAGCACTGTCTCTTCACCCCTATAAGACATGAATCCCATCACGGGAGCTCCATCATCATGACCTCATCTAAATCTAATTACCTCTCAAAGGCCTCCCTGTCAATTACTATCACACTTAAGATCAGGGCTTCAACATATGACCAAGCTTTCCCATCCTCATATCCCAGCTGGAGAGTGTTGGCCCTGGGTGACATCATGCTTCATAATACCAGCCCTTCCTGCAGGGCTCCTCTTTGTTACCAGAGGCATAGCTATCCGGCTTTTATCACTGCCACTTCTGTGCACAGCTCTTAGTCCCCCTACATGACAAAGTTCTGTAGGCAAATATTCTAGACACAACATTTAGTCTTCCTACTTCCCTTGTTTCCCTTTTTAGGACTGTGCCCCAACTTCACCCTCTCCTACAAGGTTATGATGGGACCTGTCCACGGGTAGAATAGGAGTCAGCCCAGGTCCCTGCAAACAGGTCCATGTGGGAGGAGAACCTCCTCTACTCCCACCTCACAGTGGTTGATTTGTCCAGGGGGCAGGCACCTGAGTTAGGTCAGAGAATTTGCATATGCTCTGGGGACCTGTTATCAGATTGAATCCCCAAATCTCTGATAGCCTGTTGTCCTAGTAGTCTGATGCAGTTTCCTTACAGAAGTTAAGGCCTGGATACTGATAAGCACATGCTCCCGTGCGCTGACTGTCCAGTTATTTCCTACTCCTAATTGCTAAGGGGGCTACAGACCAACTGGATTTGGTCCAGCTGCCCTGTTGACACTCCAGATGGCCTTGAGCTCATTATAATTTCATTATAATTATGAAAAGGAACAGTGAAGCCATGACAGATCCAACTGTGCCCAAATTAGGGGAGAAAAGAGTATTCCTGGAAATCTCCCCCACTCTAGAGAAAAACTCTGATGGCAGTGTATGGCCCATTCCCCCTCATATCCGGTCCCAGTAAAATCAGCTCCCAGACCTGGTGAGGAGAAGGTGCCTTTCAAGCATGAGACCCCCTTCTCTACTCATTGGCTATTTTGTAAAATATCCTGGCTGTCCTGGAACTGTTGGGTTTGTTTGCAAGTGACACTGAGTAGGAAGAGAATTAGCAAACATGGTAACAGATCCATAAGTCATTCTCCTTCCAGGGGCTGAATCAGAAAGTGTAAAATCAAGAGACCTTGGTAGACTTTTCTTTTTTTTCTTTCTTTTTTTTTTTTTTTTTTTCGGTACTAGGGGTTGAACTCAGGGCCTCACACTTGCATGCGTTGCAAGTCCTGGACCACTGAGCTGTGCCGCCCAGCCCATTTTTTTACTTTTTGAGACAGGGTCTCACTAAATTACGCAGACTTCCCCTGGTCTGGAACTTGTGATCCTCCCTCCTCTGCCTTCCGAGCTGCTGGGATTACAGGCGTGCGCCACTGCGTCCGGCTCTTGATGGACTTTTCTACTACATGGAGAATGAGGCTGATGTTCAGGGAGAAGCAGATGTGAAACTGAACAGTGATTCCTGATATCACTGCAGCTTTTGTTTCTGTTTTCTGAAGGCCCAACTGGGGCCCTACTCTTCTTAGGACTTTATATTCATACTTGTATTCTGAGGCCAATAAACTCCTCCTTTGCTTTAATGACTTTGGAAAGCCTGTCACTTGCTACAAAAAGAATCAAATGTAATATTTCTTTAGAAAGCTTGTAGTGCTCAACAGGGATCAGCTGATTAATGAATACTTGTTGATTGCCTGTTTACCTC
The DNA here is from genome assembly GCA_007922755.1 of Pedetes capensis. Taxonomy (NCBI): domain Eukaryota; kingdom Metazoa; phylum Chordata; class Mammalia; order Rodentia; family Pedetidae; genus Pedetes; species Pedetes capensis. The sequence goes on from VMDO01001819.1 coordinate 5,340, forward strand.
TTTATTGACTTAAGTCTTGCTGAGAGATGCCATCCTGGGAAAGTATTACCTGCCTAGACTCCAGCCAGGAGATGTATCCCCAAGCAATTCACACTTGCAGTACTTGTGAAATTCAAGTCCACTGGCCAGCAGGGAGGGAGAAAGTGAAAACAAATGAAGGGGCCTCTGTTGGATGGTGAAGAAACAGGCACAGTGATGAATTCATCCCAGGCTAACACCCTTCAAACACTGCCAGAGGAAAGGAGCAGGAGAGGCACAGTGTAGGCCAAGGATCAGAAGACCCAGGTCTTCACCTGGCCGTATGACTGACCAGGTGTGGGGCTTTGGCATGATCATGGGCCTCCTTTGGGCCTGTCTTTTCCCATCTATAAATGCAGCAGTTGTAGGAGAAACCACCAACAGCCTTTCAAGATGGAAAAGATGAGGGGTCCCTCCTACTAGGTCTGAGGGTTTGTGTTGTCTCATAATTCATGGGAAGTCTAATTGCCAAGGTACTGATATTAGAAAAGGACCCTTGGGGAAGGGATTAGGTTATGAAGACTTTGTCCTTGTGAAGGAGGTTAGTGCCCATATTAAAGAGTCCCAGAGGTTGCCTTGTCCTTCTGCCATGTGATGACACATAGAAGTTGCCACCTATAAGGAACAGGCCCTCACCAAACACTGAATATGACAACACCTTGATGTTGGACTTATCCACCTGAAGTACTGTGAGCAATAGATTTCTATTGCATACAAATTACTCAGCTTAAAGTATTTTGTTATAGCAGCACAGATGGACTGAGACAGCCTCCTTTTTCTCATGGAGGGCTCTTATACCTGTGTTCTCATCTCAAGGGAGGCATGGGCTTTCCTGCCTCAGTCTGAGGAAGCCATCACCAACTCCCTATGGTGTAGCAGACACTAGTACAGATCTGTGCTCTGGAAAGGCCAGAGTGAGTGGGTCAGGATGTCCTTCCTTAGATGGAGACTTGGGAATTACCGGGGTAGATTAGACACTGTGGAAGGGAGAATGGGAGACACCAAATGTATCAGGGAGGTGAATCTAGGTTTCCAAGTCAAGGTGGCAGAGGTGCATGCCTGCAGGAACAGAGACCTGTAGCATCTAGAAAGAGGGGCCAAATGGGGAGAACAGGTCTGTTCCTATTTGATGTATAGTAATGAGGGCCTAGGGAACCTGGGTCTTCTGATAAAAGAAACAAGAAACTAAAAATTCAATTGCCACGTGAAATCACATTGTTTTAAAATCTGTTTTAAAAACAATAAAGAAAACCACCATGATGGAGAAAACAACACCAGAGAAGCAAAAGAACTGTGCCTGCTGCCTTGATTGGACCCATGGCCTCTCCACTGTCTGGTGTGGGTGTTAAGTTATGACTCTGCGTCCCAGAAGCCCTTCACAGCCCAACCCACTGGAGCTGCCAGTGTCCTAGTGAGAGCCACTGCATTATTCCAGGATTGAGGTTCTGGAGCTGCCTGGTTTGTATGAAGCTAACGTTCATGACATGGTCCAGGGTAGTGGAGCTAATAATGCTGGTCATATTTACGAGGATTTTCCAAGATCAAGAACCCTGAGCTCCTGTATCTTCATTACACAGGTTTCTGCTACACTTGTGCTAGAGAGTCTGGTATTCAGCTGAGAGTTCTGGGTCCCAATCCCCAGCTGCTGGTCTGGGTGGCTTCTGAGGGAGACCAGGTCCAGAGATCCATATCCACAAGGGCTATTGGACTTCCTGTGCAAAGATTGGGTTCTATAGCCTCCCTGCTCCCAAAGGAATGTGTATATGTCTCTATGGTATTATCTTAATAAGGAAGTCAGGCTTAATCAGATTAGTTAATTTTATATTGAATGATCTTTAGTTATATTCAGTAATTTTATAATAAATGTGAGTCATTTGGAAAGTCTGTCTCTAGTGAGTTTCCACTTATACAATGCATGTAAGGAAGTGAGTCCAATTCACTGAAGACCTTAGGCCTCCAAACCTAAACAAGGAGGTTCCTAAAAATATTATGTGTTTCAGTGGACACTTTAATACCCAGTTTCTGGCTTTTTTCTGCTTTTCTCCCTTTATCCTAAACACAACTCTATTTCCTCACTTCTCCAAGGTCAGAAGGCCCAAAGGAGTCAAAAATCATTAAGCAAACTCTTTCTTGTGCAGATAAAGTGTTACCACTTTATCAAAGGGAGGGCATTGTAGAAGTCAGTGGTCACTCATCTATATTTAATTCTGTTAGTTCTTTGTGCGGTTTAATGTTTACTTTCCATTTATCTCTGTTGTGCTGATAAGGAACCAAATTCATACATTTTAAGTTCCCAGAAGGGAAGGATCATCCAGCCACCATCTTAGATAAGCCCCTCAGATGCGCAGACACATACCTCAAGGGCAGGCCAGTGGAAAAAGATCTGAGATTTTGCTGCCTAAATTCTACGTGTTAGGTGAGGCTGGCTCTATCTCTCTCGTTGATTATCCAGGGGCTTTGTTTCTCACTTGATCCTGCCTTTATCCTGGATTGGCACCATGTCACAGTTTCAGTTTGGAGAATAAGGGAACATGTGTAGGAACTAAAAGAAAAGAGCGTGTTGGAAGGTATCCTCTGGAAATCTATCCCTGATTCCTAGCATGGAGCACTCCTCTCCTTTTCTCTGGGTTTAGATGCTACTTGAGGACATTGGCCTATGCAGTTAGTCTACAGTATAATCTGCAGTCTCAATATCCAGCTTGAAAGATGTTCTAGACCCTTCTGAACACAGAGCTGGAGGCCGTCATCTACACAGCTTATCAAACATCTACACAGCTTGGAGGGCAAAAGGGAGCATGACTCATACTTATGCAAGGACAACAGGCACAAATTAGCCCTGCCCTGTGTGGCCACTGTCTTAGGAATTAAGGAGACAAGCAGTCCCAACCCTGTTGGGCCATGGGTCTATTTGAGAATGGGTTGCAATTTATGAACCTTCTGCCTGCACACACACACACACACACACACACACACACACACACACACACACACACAATTTTGTGTAAGATTCTTTTACACCATCCATTGAGCCCCAGGTAGAAAACCTTTTATAGCAAATATAATCATAGCCCGAAAATCTACCTCCTCCCTAGTCTCTACTAACTAACATCAGGGATGAAGAGGGGGCCCCAGAATCCTGTGTACTTCCGGAAAGAACCCTACTCACATCTAACCTCCAAATACTGCTTGCTCTTGTCACCAATCATCTGGCTGGGGACCTTTTGCTCTGCCTGGATAGAAGTGGTAGGTAGGCAAGGAGAAGCCCTTCAAATGCTGGTCTAAGGCAGCAAGTATGTCCCTCACTATTTGACAGCAGCAAGCAGTGGCGTACCCAGACAGGGGCTGCAGCAGCAAGTGGCACTTTCTAGTGTCACAGCTCTTATTTAGGCCAAAGATGCCAAGATTCCTCTAGTCCTTCAAATGTTACAGTTTTTATACACACCTCCGAATCAGCACTCCAAAGCCTGTAAGTATTACAGCTCTTTGGTAGGCTAAGGACGTTGGGATACCTAAACCCTAGATGGCAACTGGTGTTGTAGCTCTCAGGCAGGATTGGGTATTGACATTCCTTAGTCTTAGATGGTGGCCAGTGTTACAGCTCCTAGGTCTAGGTTGTGAGACCCTTGGTTCTAAATGCTTAGCAGCTCTCTGGAACTCTTCCAGTGACCAGGGCCTGCAGTTTATCTTTTCTGGCTATTTACAGCCTTTTCTCCCTCTTCTGTCACCTCTTCTTTCTATTCAGCTGTCTCTTATTGCTAAGGCACTGTCCCTGTTGCTGTCACTCAGGGAGGCAACAATCACAGCCCTTCTGCTGCTGCTGCTGCTAGTTGCTGGTCTTGCAGCCTCCACCTCTTCGGCTCTCTAGCAGCCAGTTGCTCCATGGCTTCTGCAGCTCAATGTTCTGGCCACTCTGCCACCCCTGCCGCTGCTAGTCCACCTTCTCTTTGCCTCTGCAATTACTATCACTCTGCTGTCTCACTGCTTCTTTCTTCTCCAGCTCAGCCAGCACTACTAAAAGTAGCCAAGGACCACTCAAGACAAGCCTTTTAGTGGGCCTAATGTTGCAACACCAAGGGGAACCACAGGAAGATGTCTCCTGGCCAGCTCAGCCTGAGGGAGCAAAGCTGCCTGTTTATATACCCAGAGAAGGCAGTTTGCACCAATCACAGAAATCCCTTTCAACCAATCACAGCACTCTCTTCTGCACCAATTATAGCAGTCTCTTTTGCCCAATCGCAGCACTCACTTTTGCACCACTCACAGAAATGAAGGCTGTGTTTGCACCAGGGGAAGTGCTCCCCCTCTGGCCTGGGTTGATTACAGAGTCATCTAAAGTTCACTGAGTTTTTTAAGAGCAAAAGAAAAAAGAAAAAAAGTCCAGTGTCAACTGTTAACTGTTTGAAACAGGCCTGGCTGGGACTGCGCTTTCAGGGACTGGAACTTAGCTCCTGAGGAGTTTCTGCCACATAGCTTCTTTTCGATATCCCTGGAGTGTTTACAATGGGAGTTACTGCTGTGAGGGTGGCTGGGTTGCATAAATTTTGTAACAACCTAGTGAAGGAAATATTATTATGACTTTCATTTATAGATATGGAGGTCGAGATTTAGAAAGGTTATGAAAGGTTCCCAAAGCCACAGAGCCAGAGTGGTGGAGGCAAGATTCACACCTGGACATTTTACTCCATTATCTGTGCTGCTGAGTACTGAGATTTTACTGTGGTTTAAAGTCATTACATGAAATGTCCAAAGTCCTGGGTTATTCTGTGTCACAGATGGAGGTCTTGACCTCTGTTTTCTTTCTTTTCCTGAGCTATGTTTTCTGTTATTCTAAAAGATTAAGAGATAAACTAATCTGTCCCCCTACACACGCACATGTGCCATTTCTTCTCATAGCAAAATTGATATTTGGAACACTGGACCTTGAAATATTTGATTAAGACAAGTATCTCCATGAAATTACATTGTGCTACTCACTTAGAACTACCCCCGCACAAACAATATCTGCTTGAAGGGAATTTAGGTTGGAGAAACCCAGAGATTGCAATTGAGCATTCCTGGCATATTCAGAATACAAGCCAAGGCGCCTGTTACGCACCAGAATGATGCATTACACCTGTAAGCCTACAGTAGCACATTCATTTCTCACTCACAGGGCGAATAGAACACTTCTAGAAAGAATGAGGCTGGGGAGGCAACTTGGATTGACCAAAAAGCAAGCAAATTGTCAACTCGAAAGGATAGGATCACTTTCTAAAATAGAGTTCTTAGCTATGCTGTAGCTAAGACTCTGCTGCCAGGGCCAGGGTGGGGCAGGGGGAAGGAGTGAGGGCCTAAATCACCAAGCAGAAAAAAAAAAATGGTGCAAAAACTGCATAGCCTCCACATTCCGATAAATGCTAACCATTTGTGTGCTTAGTAGAGTCACCTCTTATTTATATTAGGGAGACTATTGAAAGCATAAATATAGAGCTTCAAATGTACATATTAAGATATTAAAGGATTCTAATAAAATTCACTCAGTGTGCATGAGTATATGTGTGCACAACTGTGTCAAGAAGTATTTTGTTCTGTTGTACATAGGGTCATTAGGAGTTGGACCCACACCTAACAACAACAACCCATGAGCATACCAGAAATTGGAAATGAAAGGAGAAAAAAAAAAAGAAACAAAGGAAAAAGAAGAGAGAAGAGAAAAGAAGAGGAGAGGAGACAAGAGGAGACAAGAGGAGAGGAAAAAAAACAGAGTTCTCCTTCTGGGCTAGCATTCAAGTGGAATAGTTCTGCTTTCTAATGAGAGCAATGTCAGGTCACTGGCAGCATAGAATCAGCAAGGGCCTGGGTGCTTCTGAGTCACCTGATGGGACTAGAGACCAGGAGGTTAGCACCCCAAAGCATTCAGACACGTCAGGGTTTTCAGTCTCCCACTGGTCCTAGAATGCTTGGGGCAGAATCACATGGGATGCTGGCTCACATGCGGTTCCTGGGCCTCCCTGGGGACTCTGAAATCAGAACCTCTGAGAGCAAGGCCCAGAAGCATTCATGTCAGCAGCCTCCCCAGGGAATTCTCAGGCTCACCCTTCATTTGACCCAGGCCTAGTGATCACAGCTCCAGACTCTTAAGCCTTCAGTTGGGAAGGGGTTCGCATTGTTACTCCATATTTCTTTCCCCTTGGCATTTTTCTCATTGTACCAGTTTAAAGCCTTCTGTTTAGGAGTTATAGAGAATTTATTGAGAGCCTGGGCTTTGTAAAGCAGGAGAACCAGGTCAAAGTCTACCACTTGGGAGTCACAGGAAGCTTGGATGAGTCACTTTGTTCTTTAAGTCTGGCACGTAAGGTGGCGAGTAGTACTAACCACTTGGCATTATTGAAGGATTAAATGTGATGGAGCTATGAAGTGCTTAGTGGAGGGATTGGCATGGAACAAGACAATGGCCAGGTGACAACGATGGCTGGAAGGGACGACAAGGCCATGGGCAGTCCTGGCCTGGAGTCTGAGAACTTGGCAGAGTGAGATAAGAAAGGGGAGGGGGCGTTCATCCGAGGGCATTTTTCAGGGACAAAGTAGGTATGCTAATCCAGGGGCTCTGCAAACCACATCCCTTGGATGAATCCAGCCTGCCATCTGTTTGTAAATAAATTTTTATGGTCACACAACCACATTCCTCTGTTTACGTGTTGTGTACCTTTAAGCTATCTTTAAGCTACAGTGGCAGAGAGCAGTAGCTTTGACAGAGACCAGCTGGCCTACAGACGGTGACAATATTTACTAGCTTGCTCTTTTCAGAAGTTTGCCGGTCCCTACCCTAGCAAGTTGCAAAGAAGGACTTTCATTTTATACATACAGGCAGAAGAGCTAAAGAGAAGAAACTGAACAGTGAAGAAGACAAAGGGCCACCTGTATGATTGTGTGTGTCCAACAACATTACACCACACACACACACTACACCTGCTGTCATTTGGAAGAGCGTCCCCAAAGACCTATGTGTTAAAGACTCGGTGCCCAAGGTGGCAATCTTGGGAGTTGATGGAAACTTTGGGAGGGGCCTTATGGGAGGTCCTCAGGTCACTGAGGGGTGCCCTCGAAGAGGACTGGGGGTTCCAGTCTCCCTTTTCTCACTTTGCTTCTTGGCTCATGAGGTAAGGAGTGGTTTGGTCCACCATGCCTCTGGTTATCGGATGCCAAAGGCCCAAAGCAATGGGTTATTCAATTCTTTGCTGGTACTTCCAGAACTGCTTGCCAAAATAAATTTCTTCTCTGTATAAGTTAATTCTCTAGGGTCCTAGTGACATCGCTGCAGTATCATGAAGCTGACCAGCATAGCCCTATGTACGTAGGAGACCGCAGGGGCTTATCCAGTGTATCCTCCTAAAGGTGTTGTAGGACCCTCGTTTCCCAGTCTGGCCAAAGGGATGGGACCCAAAGATGGGAGACAGGACACTTAGATCCAGTACTGGTTCTGCCCCTACCCAGCTCTGTGACTTTGGCAGGTCAGTTTGTTTTTCTGAGCATCAAGGTCCCATCTGTGAAAGGAGGAGGACGGACTCCTTTGTGTGTTTGTGGGGCTTCATGTGCTCTAAGCACCACCTCCTGTGCTTGTGTCTGTCAGGGACAAGGAACTGAGAAGGTAGGAGGTGACAGTCATCTTGGGTACCCTTTGGTCCCCTCAGCATCAGATTTCAGGCTCAGGCCTTGGGAGTGACATTCTTAATCTCTGCACAGCCTTGGACACAGCCAGTAAGTGCTGGTTTCTGTTAGGAAGGGAGCTGTCCCCTGGGTTGAAGCTCTAAGCCCAGTGTGCTTGTATTTGGAAACAGGCCCTTCATGGAGATGATTTAAGGCTAAGTAAGGTCATGATGGGGCTGGGATTTAGCTCAGTTGGTAGAGCACTGCGCTGCAGTCTCTGAGGTCCTGAGTTCAGTTCCCAGCACTGCAAAATGGGAGAAGGGCCTGGCAATCTACTCCCAAGGCAATACGGAAACAGTCAGCCACTGAAAACCCTATGAGGGTCACTATGAGTCGGATACCAACTTGGCGGCACCTAACAAGCAACAAGGTCATGATGGTGCCCTAATGTAATGGAACTGGTGTCCCTGCAAGAAGAGGAGGCACTGGAGAACCCTCTCTCTCTCTCTCTCTCTCTCCCCCCTTCTCTCTCTCTCTCCCCTTCTCTCTCTCTCCCCCTTCTCTCTCACTCCTTATCTCTCTCTGTCTCTCTTCCTCTCTCTCTCTGTCTCTCTTCCTCTCTCTCCTTCTCTCTTTTACTCTCTCTCTCTCTGTCTTTCTCACTCACTCTCTTTCTCTCTCTCTCTCTCACATATACACACACAGAGCCATGTGAGGATGCAGTGAGATGTCCATCTATAAACCAAGAAAAGAGGCTTGAGTAGAGTCTGACTATGGTGGCATCTTGTTTGCAGGCTTCTACTTTCCAACACTGTGAGAAAATAAATAAATAAATAAATAAATAAATAAATAAATAAATTTATTTTAAAAATTCAGTTGTTTTAGTCACCCAGTATCTAGTATCTTGTTACAGCAGCCTAAACAGACTAACAGAATTAGATTCCAGGCTGGGTGAGACTTTGTGAGGAACCACATTGGCACAGTCCTTGGCTCACATGGCTGCTTCTGCAGATGAGGACCAGGAAGGGGTAGAGACAGATACCAAGTACAGCAGAGGCCACTTCCAATCTCTTTCAATTTCATCTCAGACCTGCATCTGAGAGATGGCCACCCACAGCAGAGGCCTGGCACTGAACCCCGCTCATCTGTTTGTTCTTCCCAGACGTGCTTCCTCGGTCTTCAGCAGCTGTGACCAGTATTGTGGCTTAAGAAAATTTGGATAGTCTCAGAGCTTGTGGAGCTGAGATGTAGAGGCCTGTAGGTCCCTGACCTTCATAGACTCCCACCTCCCATCTCATTTTTCAGAGCATGCTATTTATCCAGTGTCTGCTCAGTGTCAGGGGCTGGACTGAGCGTCAGACAGGCTTTGTCATTACTCCTCACAACAATTTACCAGCTTGCTAGTAAAATCGCAGTGTACAGAGAGTGTGACTTCATAGTAGAGACAGCCTGCCACAGATGGAACTGGGGTTCGTGGCCAGGGCTTCTGGCTCCAAAGCTGGACCTACTACTCCACCACACTGCAACCTCAAAGGCCTGCTTCATGCCACAAACTGCTTCCTGTGCCTGAAGCTTTCATTGGTTTGGCTGATGCTGGTTGGCAGCTGAAACTACCAGGCTGGAGGAAAGGCTGTCAAGACTAGCTGGAAAGGATGTGCCACATAAAACCAGACCTTCAGAGAAGGTGGGGATATGGCCTGGAACACCAGCCAGTACAGATTAGTGATATGATGTGACTCAAGTGTAAGCAATGTTTTGTCACGCCAAGGAGAGTGGGGACAGAAAGGCTCCTGTGCAGGAGTCCTGCCTGAGATGTCAGCCACAGTTCTGAATATTGTTCATTTCCCACCACAGAAAGGTCGACAGATGTATCTGCATCACAAAAATCCCCCAAACATGGAAAATCTCTCACGTGGTAACATCTTGAGCTGGAAGTAATAGAGGTTTACAAAAAAAAAAAAAAAAAAAAAAGACACAGGACAGATTCTAACACTGAGCATAGGGCCCTGTGGCACCTACTGAGACCAGAGTGGCGGCAGCAAGCTCATCATGATGGATGTGTGAGTCAGAAGGGACACTCCGGAGGGCAGTTTAGCAGTACTGATCTAAGCTTCAAAATGTGCACAGCCTTTATCTGACCATTCCCCTCCTAGGATTATGTTCTGTGGAAACATTAAGAAATACACACAAATGAATTCAGCACCACATTGTTTTTAAAAGAAATAGACATGATCTGCATGTCCAGTAATAGGGGATGGGTTACGTTAGCCTCCTGTGGTAAACTAGATAGGCAATAAAAAGCTCGTTACTTTCTCTCTCAATCCTGCTTCTCCTTCAGAGTTCCCCTGTCATTGATGACACCTTCATCTATCCAGGTGCACAGGGCAGAAACTGTGATGTGGTCCTGAATACCCCTTTCTCCTTACCTCCCCTACACAACCAGTCACCAAGTCTTGTTTCATACAAATCCTAAAGAAACCCCAAATTCTATTTTTCTCCAGGCCCGCTAGAACCAACCCAAGTCCTCACCACTAATTCTGTCCTCCTGGGTCCTCTTAGGCATCCCACATCCCCTCAGAGTACACCTTTTTAATTGGTTCCCCAGTGTGCACCTTTCTAATCTGTCCCCTCAGAGTCTGCTTTTCTAATCTGCCCCCCAGAGTGCGCCTTTCCAGTCCGGCACCTCACTGTGCCAGAGTTCTTCCCAAAGGAAACCTGGTTAAGCTCCTTCCGTGCTTTCCTGCCAAGCCTTCCCATTGCATTCATGAGGACAGAATTTCACCATATGCCTAGCTACAAGAACCTTTAGCAGGGGACAGCAATTTTGTCTGGAAAGAGCCAGACAGTAGATATTTTAGGCTTTGAGGGCCATACGTCTCTATAGCAACTACTCATTTCCTCCATCAGAGAGTGGAAACAACCCCAGATATCAGATGAATGAATGAATAAGACTCTGCTTCCATAAAACTTCATAAAACCCTCAGGATGCAGGGCTGGGCCCTGAGCTATGGCATGTTAGCACTTGTCCTGCCAGGTCAGTCTCCTAGCTTCCTCTCCAGCTTACACAAAGCCACTCTATCCCATCTTGTCATTGTCTCCACATCAGGACCTCAAGCAGGCTATGCTCTCTAGGAATTTTACTGTTTCCTCCACTTCCTGCCCAGCTCTACCCCTCCCTGTCAACCTCACACATCACCCCCTTTCCTGGTAAGCCATTTCTCACCATCTCATCTCAGCTTCAGAGTCCCTTTCTCCGCTGCATCTCTGGTACTCCCGGGCCAGATATCAGTCAGTCCCCAACTCCCCCAAGGACTCAGTGGCTGTCCTCTGAAGAGCTTGCCAAATTTAAGACGAGATAATTCTGAGTGTGGCTGTGTGGCTGTGTGCCACTTCTGCTACAACCAAAGTTTTATGAGATAAAGGACTATGTTTAGCACTTATCACAACTATATTCCTACGGCCTGGCCTATCGCCTGATACATACAGAATGCACTCCATATATTGGTGGAAACATTGTTGGCTGGGTAAGTGATCATACAACTGGGGGAAAAAACCTGTACAGACATATCCTGAAATATCAGGAGATAGGTGCTCAGATGATTTTCATGGTTTTCTTATACTTTCTCCATTTTTCAAATGTTTCAGCAAGACTACATAGTACTAAGATAGAAAAATCATCAATGGACAGAGAGACAGAGAGAAAAAGAGAGAGAAGCTGGGAGAGAGAAAGAGAGAGAGAGAGAGAGAGAGAAGGAAAGAATGCTGTTGCTTTCAAATAACCTGCAGGACTAGCCCATTTGGCACATTTGACAGATGGACCATTGTCTTTCTTCCACTTGTTCGGTGCTGTCTAATAAACCTTTCTATTTGCTTTCTTATTGCCTTTACCTGGTAATTTCTCCTTTTCTACTGGTCACTTTGTTGGGCCAGAAGCACGGGTATATTGGGGCTGTGATTCAAATTCAGCCACTGCTTGCAGGAATGCCAGGAGCAGATGCACACACCCACATGGTTTAATTGACCTCATAGGGCTTTCCAAGTCCAAGTTTAGGAAGGGGTTAAGAGACCAATTGCTGCCATGTGAGCCTCCAGTTTTGCAATGCAGAGAACATCCATGCAGATGGGGCATGTGACAGCTAACTTATTTATTTCACTCACCAATAGCTCAGCTTCAAACATCTGGTCATTTCCATGCCAGGCTGGTCTCCAAGTAGTACTTGGGAGCAACAGGCCACAAGGCCACCCTGTTCCTACTTACCCATCTGGTAATTCCCTCCCCATTCACGAGGAAGCCAGTGAAGATGACACTAATCATTATCTCCAAATAGCGATAGAATCTGTGTGGGAGGGAGCCAATGATTGGCACAAACGTGTGGATTATATAAAGGGTTGTGAGGCTACAAAGAAGTAAAAGGCTTATTCCTGCTCTTAATTTTAAATTTCCAAACTAGATGGGCATTGAAGACAATGACCTGTAAAGATAAGCACCAGCGCAAGGTAAAATGAACACCAGCATTAACCATGAAACAAACACAGTGGGGTTTCCTAGGAATATATATTCCTAAGAATATTCCTAAGAATAAAAATAAAAAATAATAGGACACAGGAGTCACACTTCTCCTAACTCACCAAAAGTGAAGGCCATTACTTCACATTCTTAAATTTCATGGTAGATCAGAGCATCCTTAGATACAAGTAACAGAAAACACCATCACAAATGGACTTAAGCAATAAAGCAAGTATCATTTCATACTGGTGAGGTCCAGGGACAGGGACAGGGACAGGGATTGTTGCTCAGCAGCTCACAGAGTCATCTGGAATCCTGCCGTCTTCCATCTCTTCACTCTGCCATCAAGGGTTGTGTCAGCCTCACATGGAATTGAAGTGACTGCTGCAGTTACAGGTGTGATGTCCAGATCACATCTTTCTTGTGGTTTTCTGTTAAGAAGGAGGAGACTTTCTTTGAAAACACTCCAGCAGACTCCCCTTGTGTTGGCTGGGGTTTGGTCATTTTCCACATGAGCCAACCTCTGGCAGAGGAACAGTAATGGCCTTGGACTGGCTAGTCCCTCTTCTGAGGCTGGAAGCATAGTCAGATTCTCCTGCAGTACCACATGGTCACCTGGGAGATGGCTTCATTAGGAAGGAGGGGAGGTGAATGTGAAGGAGGCCACCAGTAATGTTTATCACGCATGGCCAAACCAAAGGTCAGAAACATTTAGACTTGCAGAATCTGACACAGAATGATCTTTCCAGCTTCTCTCTCACTGTGCTACCAAGAGCCACACATGCATACGCATCCACATACACATCAACACACACACATGCACACACATGCGTGCACTCTAGACAGCCAGAGTGCAATTGTCTCAGTTTTTCAAAAAGCAGTGTTCAAAGCTGAACCTGGTGGTACACACAGGTAATCGCAGCACTTGGGAAGCTGACACAGAAAGGTTACAAGTCCAGGTCCAGCCTCGCTGATATAGAGAGACCATGTCTTAAAAAGAATAAAAATAAAAAATAAAAACAAAAAAGCAAGATACTTTCTCAAAATAGTCTGGATTTCTTTCTTTTTCTCATCTTTAGGTGGGTCCTGCTTGCTGTTTTCCCATTGCAGTCCTGGTTCACACTCGTCCTCACATCATTGTTAAAGGTAACGCCCTCGTTCTCATAAGCACTCCAAGTTGGATAAACACATGCAAAATTTTAAGGGAAGACTTTTGAAGATTGAGTGTGGGGAATCAAGGACAGTGAAGAGTCTAGAATGACTCCCAAGCATCTGCCTTTGTAGTAGTGTCTGTCATCAAAATATGGAGTTGGGGAGGGGAGATGGTTTGTAGGGAGATGTTAATGAGTTAAGTTTGGGACTAGGGAGATAGCCAAGGAGAGATGACTCAATGGAGGTTAACTACATACAGCTGTACAAACCTGGAAGCCGATCCCATCAGATCTCGGAAGCTAAGCAGGGTCAGGCCTGGTTAGTACTTTGATGAGAGACCACCTGGAAATACAAGATGCTATGGGCTTAGGAGAAGAACCCAGCAGCCCACTCCTGAAACAACCAGCCATTGAAAACCCTATAAATAGCAGAAAATCACTGACATAGTGCTGGGCATGACATATTGTCAGGTAATATTTCATCTTTTATACTTCGGGTTGCTATGAGTCAGATACGACTTGAAGGCACCTTACAACAGCAACAATATATAAGCTCAGCATTCAGGAAAGAGAGACCTCACTTGGAGATAGAAATTTGTGAGTCAATAGTATCTAGATGCATGAAGTCGTGAATCCTGGTGAAGCCAATGTTTAGGAGTTGCACAAAGGGCAAAAAGGCAGTGATGGAGGTTGGGAGAAATTGACCAGAAAGGAAATTGGAGAATCAGGAAATGGTTATAGAAGCTCAGGAAGATGAGTTTTGAGAAGAAAGAAGTATTAATGATGTCTAAGTGTTACAGCCCCCACATGTCTGTCAGCTTATTGTGTGTGGGGGGGGGGGGCTCATGTATTGCTGTGATGCTGAAAGCTATGCCACTGGTATCTCAGATATCAGCAGGGTCACCCATGGTGGGCAGGTTTCAGCTGAGCTTCTAGAATAAGACAGACTAGGGAGAAGGACCTGGCAGCCCATTCCTGAAACAATAAGCCACTGAAAACCCCATGAGTGGCAGAGAAGCACTGTCAGATATAGTGCCAGAAAATGAGCCCCCAAGAGTTACCTCCTTAAAATATTGTTGTTGTTTGTTAGGTGCTTTAGAGTTGGATCTGACTCATAGCAACCCTCATAGAGTTTTTAATGTCTGATTGCTTGGGGAGTGGATTGCCATGTCCTTCTCCTGTCCTCAAAGTGTAGTCAACCTTAATAATAGGAATGGAGTAAAGCCCCTGGGGCCTCCTTTTGCTGATGTAGCACAACTCAAAACGAGAAGAAACACAATGGCTGCAAGAATGGGCTCAAACATAAAAAGATGGTGTGTATGGCACAGTGTCAGGTAGGTTTTCCTTCTGTTGTACATAGGGCTGCTACGAGTCAGACCCAATTCGATGGCACCTAATAAGAACAAGTGTTATAAAGACTTGAATAAGGTAAAGACCAAAGAGAGGAATGATTGCCATCAGGAATTTATTGGACACCTTTCCTTCAACATTCAGAGAACACCACAACATCATATAATTTAGGGTGAAAGAGAATCTTTGATGACCTCCTTTTTCAGTGGGTGTGGTATGGGGGTCAAACTCAGGGCCTTGATCATACCAGGCAAGTGGTCCACAACTGAGATATACCCCCAGCTCTTGACTCAATTTTTTCTGAAGAAATTGTGCAGATTGGTTAAGACTCAGTAGCTGAGCTTACACTACACCCTCCAACACCTGACTCCTTGTTCGAGGCATTATGTGCCACCCTGTGCTGTCCTGTGTGCACTGCAACAGTAGACAGAGAGAGTAGGAAGCAAGCGGGAGCGGCACCAATCAGTCTCTATCAATCTAGACAAAAATGTACTTCCTCTTCTTGCCATCTCTGCTACCACTGCCTCCATGTGGCCACCATCATATCTGGAAAGTAGCCATCACCTCCTACTGGATCTCCCTACCACCTCTAACCCATTGTTACCACAGCAGCAAACACATCGCTGTACTTCTTGGCCTAAAACTCTTCAAAGAAGGACAAAGACAGTAAATAGGAGGAAAGTAACCAATCACTGGATTGCTGGACAAACATCTGAAGAAAAATGAACTTACCACTTAATGGTCAAATATAATTCAAGGTGAATTGCAGATCTAAACAGAAAAATTGAAACTGCAACATTGTGAAGAAAACTTAAGAAAATAATCCATAACATTGGGAATGCAAAGATTTTTTTGGATAAAAAACAAAAAGTGCTAACCATAAAAATTCAAATGGATTTCACCAAAATAAACAACTCAATGCTCATGAAAAGACTCAATTAAGAAAATTGAAAGACCAAATATTTGATTGGGAGGCAGTGTGTATGTATTTATATCCAGAATATATAAAAACCTCACATAATGCCAGGCACAGTGGCACACGCCTGTAATCCCAGTGGCTCGGGAGGCAGAGGCAGGAGGATCGCAAGTTCGAGATCAGAGGCTAACTTAGCGAGACCTTGTCTCAAAAAAGTAAAAAAATGGGCTGAGGATGCAGCTCAGTGGTACAGCATTTGCAGAGCATGCAAGCGCAAGGCCCTGGGTTCAACCCTAAGTACCAAAAAAAAAAAAAAAAAACCTCACATAATCAATAATCAAAAGACAAAAATCCTAATTAAAAAAGTTTCACAAAGGTAACTTCACAGAAGAAGAAAATTGGAAGGTCAAAAAACAAATAAAAGTTGTTCTAAATCATTAGTAATCAAGGAAAAATTAAAAGAAAATTAAAAGAAAATTAAAAGCACAAAGAGATAGGATTCTACCCCTGTTAGAATGGCTAAAATTAAAAAGTACAGACAACCCAAATGACCAGTGTTAGAAGCAACTGGAGCTTTAATTGTTGCTTGGAGGATAAAAAGATACTTTGGAACCCTGTGGGCAGTTCCTCATAAAATTAAATATGCACCTATTAAAAAAATAACAAAACTGAGCGACTCACACTGCATGATTTCAAGATTGCCTCGGGAGAGGATTTCCATGTCCTTCTCCCATTTTTGCCATGCTGGGAATTGAACTCAGGACCTCAGAGACTGCAGAGCAGCGCTCTACCAACTGAGCTAAATCCCAGCCCCATGCATGTATATATGTGTTGTTGTTGTTGTGTGCCATCGAGTCGTGTCTGACTCATAGTGACCCTTATAGGGTTTTCAATGGCTGATTGTTTCAGGATTGGCTTGGGAATGGATTGCCACATCCTTCTCCCACTTTTGCGGTGCTGGGAATTGAACTCTGGACCTCAGAGACTGCAGAGTGGCGCTCTACCAATTGAGCTAAATCCCAGCTCTGTATATATGTATGCATGTATATATGTATGTGTGTATGTACAACAATGATGGGACAGAGTAGAGAATCCAGAAATAGACCCATAGTGTATGCTAAATTGCTCATTTACAAAGGTGTTAGTGTAATTCAGTGAAGGACACGATAGTCTTCACAAGTGGTGCAAGAGTAAGTAGATGTACAAATACAAAAATAAATTCAAAATGGAGCAATAATCTAAACAAAAGACTAAAATTATATGACTTCTGGAAAAAACCTTGTGACCTTGGGTTAGGGAAGGATTCCTTAGAGAGGACATAAAACATGAACGAACACAAAGAAAATAATTGATAAATAGGACTTCATAAAAATTGCTTTATAAAAGGTACTGTGACAAAACTGAAAATATATGCTGTAGACTCAGGGAAAATATTGGCCAAACACAGATACAGTAAAAGATTTGTATATAAAGTAAGTAATGAATTTTAAGAACTCACTAAAAAGAAAATACATAACCTAATTTTTCAAAAGATGAAAAATGTTCCAAGCAGACATTTCACAAAAAAGTTACAAGAATGACACATAAGTAAATGAAAATATTATTACTCACTAGGAAAATGCAAATGAAAACCATGTGAGGAAAATATGAGAATAAGCACCCTGAAAATTCTCTTGTTTATAAAAGCAATGAGAAAACTTTCAAAACTGGTTAGAATCAAATTTTTCAGAACTCTGGGAACTTACCAAGTATTGTGGCATTGTGGGGAACACTTATTAAGAGAAGCAGTTGAATATCACTAAGAACGAGTTTTCAGCATTTTATTTGCTTAACTTCCAGCCCCTCTCTCCAACTTCACATACAGTAGCCTTGAAAACTAACAGCCAGCAATCATAATGAAAACCAGCAAACTAGCAGCCACTGGGAGGGGCAGAAAGAGGTTGGATCTCCTTCAAAGGCCCATTACCAAAGAGTTGTCATTATTTGACCTGTCTGGTGAGTCCCTAGCAGATTGCAGTTGAAAGGTATATTTACTTGGTTTGAGTCAGAATTCACATAGTGCCTCCCAGGGGGCATTTGTCAAAAATAATTACAGGCAACTCCTTAATATCACAGCTGTCTGAGGTCATGGATAATAGCTGTGGAAAAGAAGAGAGTAACCAGAAAGCTTAACAGGAAAATCTGGGGAATGAGATGTGAATGGGGGCTTTGAAACACTTTGACCCATTCCTGATACCTCAAAGACCACATGCACACATAGGCTGTGTGCAAGCACAGCAAAGACCTGAAAAGACCTTCAGATGCCACTTCTGCCTGGCCATGAGGCAGTGCGATCAGGAATTGAGGTCCGAGCTAAAGCTGTCAACTACCAGGCTAAGTGTTCAAGGTGTACTCCAGCATTTATACACAGACTATATTAGTCAGGGTTCTCCAGAGGAACAGAACTAATAAAATATCCATAACTATAAGAGGGGAGTTATTAGATGGTCTTACAAACTCAAGAGGCTGAATAACCCCACAATGGCCATATGGAGGCTGGAGAGCTGGAGAAACCAGTAACTGCTCAGTCCAAGTTGCTGGGAGCCTCTGAACAATAGCAACAAATGAGGCAGCCCTGGTACAAGGATGAAGACCTGAAAGTTGCTGGTGTAAGTCCATGTTCAAAGGTTGAAAAATCTGGGGTCTGATGTCTATGGTGACAGCAGCAGCAGCAGAAGCCCATCTGCTCAAGAAAGACTGAGTCATGTGGTGAGCCTCCTCTACTTCCACTTCTTCATTCCACCTGCCTCACCCCACTGGTTGGTGCTACTCATTTTCAGGGTGAATTTGCTGACCCACAGATCAATCTTTTCTGAAACACCCTCGTGGACACACCTGAAATATGCTTTACCAATTTTCTAGGCATCTCTCACTCTAATTAAGTGGACAACCAAAATTAACCATCAGAGAGTCTCTTTGAAAAGACTGGACGGTTTACTGGTCCTAGACATCGAAGACAATGTTTTTTCAACCGCTAGTTGACCACTAAACTGACTGAGTAGTGTTGCCAGTGGACACTACCAACAAAGAAGATTTTATAGAATTAGGTCCAAAAAAGTCACTAAACATACAATAATTACAATGAACAGCGGCAACAACAAACCCTGAGGTGGGTTTGTTTTAAATATCTTTAAAGAATAAACACATACCATGTCTAAAAAACTTAAGGAAAATATGTGAACAATGTCTTGCCAGAGTATAAATAAAAGATATAAATCGTATAAAAATTGTAAATTCTGGAATTGAAGTGAAAATTAACTAGAGAGCTCAGTAGCATACTTGAACTGGCTGAAATAATGTGAATATAAATCAATTAACATTACCAATATGAAGAATAGGAAGAAAAAGAATGAATAAAGATCAACAGAGCTTTAAGAACTAAGGGGACACCATCAGCTGTGGCACCAAGTGCAGAGGGGCAGGGATGGTAAGGGCCACAGAGAATAAAGAAATAATGACCAAAACCTTCTAATATTTGATGCAAAATAGAATCTACACATCCAAGAAGTTCAATAAACTCCAAGTAGAATAAACTCAGAGATTGATACCTACATGTATCACAAATTTTTAAAAACTTTCAAACAAATGATATTCTACCACAAATCAAGTATAATGGCTAAAATTAAAAGGTAGGGTATGAGGACACCGTAATACCCATGCATTGCTGGTGGAAATACAAAATGAAACAGCTGCTTTGTAATACATTTTTAAGTTTCATATAAATGAGCATATACTTACCATTGTTGTTGTTAGGTGCCATTGAGTTGGGTTGGACTCGTAGCCACCCTATGTGCAACAGAACGAAGCACTTCCAGATATTGTGCCATGCCCAGCATTATTGTCAGTGCTTCTCTGCTATTCATAAGGCTTTCAATGGCAGATTGTTCCTGTGTTATATGGAAAGTGGGCTGCCAGGTCCTTCTCCTGTTTCTGCAATGCTGGAGATTGAATCCAAGGCCTCAGAAAGTACAACAACACTCTATCCTGAGCTAAACCCCAGCCCATACTTAACCTTATGACCTAGAAATTCCAGTTTTTGACTCAGATTTCAGTATTTATGGGAACAGTTTTTCATAACATCCAAAAAATACACATCATCTAAATGTTCATCCTTTGTCAAATGGATAAACAAAGCGTGACAGATCCATGCAATGGACTATGACTCTGCAACATAAAGGAATGAATTACTGATATATGAGGTGTGATCTCAAAAAAATTTGGAATGCTCCTGTAGAGTGCCATACAACAGGAAGTCAGGAATCTTCAAAGAAGAAGTGGCGACTTGAACCTTAACAACAGTGTAGGCTGTGCAGTCAGGTAGAAGCTATGGTTGAAAGGTGTGTTTTAAAGCAATCTTAAATCATGAGTCAAGAACAAGAAATTTTTTTTCAAGCTTCAGAAAAGTGCTAAAGAAACATAATGCTAATAATTGGTTTATGGTGATGTTGCAATGACCACGAAGATAGTTTATAAGTGGACTGAGGAATTTTGTAATGGTTGTGAATCGATTGAAGACGAGAAAGACAGGCAAGATCGAGGTAGCCATGATTGTGCAACTGAAGACCCTCATGAAGGAGGACTTCCAGAACTGCTTCAGAAAGAGGAAAAACTGTGGGATTAGTATGTTTGAAGTCAGAGGGAGGCAGTATTTTAAGGAGGATTAATGGGAATGTGTCTTTTACTGTAATAATTTTTTTAAAAATTTAACTGTGCACCATATCTTTTGACCACACTGCCTATGATCACCTTGGATAAATCTCAGAAGCACTATGAAAAGTAAAAGTAGTGACATATAAAAGACTATGCAGCATGATTTCAGTTACGTTTGAAAGTCTAGTAAAGGCAAAACTCCAGTGATATCAATGATTGCTTAAGGAGATGGATGGGGAAGGGTATTAATTGCAAAGGGGCAAGAAGGAATTTGGGGAGTAATGTGAAAGTTCTATATCATGATTGTGGTGATGCTTATACCCTGTATATACTTATCAAACTCATCAAATAATTTACTTAATACATATATTAATTTTATTGTGTATAAATTATATTTCAATAAAATGTACTAATAAAAAATAATATTCCTAAGTAGTTCCACTTCTAGTTATTTATCCCAAGCAAGTAAAAACATGCACCTTCAAAAAGACTTGTACAGAAATGTTTATAGCAGCTTTTTGCATAATAGCCAGAAGCTAGAGGGGGTCTGGGAAGAGCCCTTCAGCAGAAAAATGGAGAAGCAACCCGTGGCTAACGTACACAACAGAACATGACCTAATAATACAAAGTAATCAACAGCTTGGATGAATCTCAAAAACATCATCCTGAGTGAAAGCTCCACACAGAACAACACGCAATGTGCGATTTTATTTGTACAAAGTTAAGAACAAACATTGGTGACAGAGATCAGAAGAGTAGTTGCCTGCTGCAGTTGATTGTTTGGAAGTGGACATGATGGAACTCCTCCATGTCTGTCAGCTTGTCCTGCTGTGGGAACTTGTGTGTTGCTGTGATGCTGAAAGCTATGCCACCAGTATTTCAGATACCAGCGGGGTCACCCATGGTGGACAGGTTTTAGCTGAACTTCCAGACTAAGACAGACTAGGGAGAAGGACCCAGAAGCCCACTCCTGAAACAGTTAGCAATTGAAAACTCTATGAATAGCAGAGACGCACTGTCATATATAGTGCCAGGGCCAGAAAATATGCCTACCCCCCTGCCCAGGCTGGAAGGCATTCAAGAAATGACTGGGGAAGAGTTGTCTCCTCAAAGTAGAATTGATCTTAATGACGGGAATGGGAATGGAGTAGAGCCCCTTTGACCTCCTTTTGCTGATGTGGCATGACTCAAAATGAGAAGAAACACAGTGGCTACAACAATGGGCTGAAACATAAAAAGATCATGTGCATGGTACAGTGTTTGGGTAGTATTTTGTTCTGCTATACTGAGGGTCACTGTGAGTCAGATCTGACTCGGTGGCACTCAGCAACAACATGAGAGGAATTTTTGGAGAGATGGGATGAGAAAATTTATTATATGGCATACACACTCATAACTCCTGGTAGAATGGCACTCTTAAGATCTGTGGTGTTGTTAGGTGCCACCAAGTTGGGTCCAGCTCATAGTGACCGTCCTAGGGTTTTCAATGATTGTTTTCTTTGGGATTCCTTCCAGAGTGGATTGCCATGTCCTTCTCTCAGTTTTGTGGTGCTAAGGATCCACATTTTAGCATATGTAAATTTTGCAAACTTCAATTAATTCTCATTGCACTTAGAATGAAATATACTCCATAGAGGTCTTTAAGGCTCCAGCCTACCTCCAATTTATCTTATTTCACACTTTCCTTGCCTTCCACCCTCCTATGACTTCAACTTCTAGGACCTCCTGCAAACCCCAGTAATCAAGGCCTTTGCACAGGTTCTCCCCTCTGTTTGGATGCTGATCCCTCTCCCCTTACATCTGGACTGTTATACTTCAGATCTCAGAGGTGTGTCAGCTGTGAGGAGCTGCCCTGACCACGTCCAAAGTGGTCCTGTTTGGCTGCTTGCCTTTTCCTTCCTGTGTTTCCTTCGTAGCCCTTAGCAACAATTCTTGCTACTTTATGGTCTGTTTTCTTCTTTTTGTTCTCCCACAGAATGTAAGTTCCTGGCTGCTATAGTTTGGATCTGGATTCCCTTACTTGGAGGCATGGAGTCTTTAGGAAGAGGAGCTTGGGGGCAACAGCTTCCTCTGACATTGCCATGCCTTTCCACTTCAAGGTTCTGCCTCACCACAGACCTAAAAGCAGCTGAGCCAACCAACCATAGGCTGGAAACAAAACTAAGCATTCCTTTTTATTTTATTTTTTATTTATTTTTAGACAGGTCTTGCTATGGAGCCCAGGCTGGCCACAAATATGATCCTCCTGCCTCAGCCTCCTGAGTGCTGGGATTATAGGTGTGCACCACCACACCTGGAAAATCTTTCTTCTTTTTAAATTGATTTATCACAAGTATTTGTTACAACTATGGAAAGCTAACATATTAACTCTATCAATAGTATTTCAATGTTTTGGTTTTGTTTGTTGAAGGATGGGGAGGAGAGAGTTAAAATTTGTTTTAATTGACATATAACACATACCAGTTTTATTTCTCTAAACTTGTCTTGAACAATCTTTCACTTGTTTGTTCTGACTTTCCAAATTAAATTAAAAGTTTCCAATGGTAGGAGTCATATTTATTTCTTTCTAGCCAGGACTCCCCAGCCATACCCTCGGCTTGATTTGATTTGATTTGCTACAAAAGCCATATCTATCCCCAAATTGTTTAGCTCACCTGCTACTATGTCACCATATCAGAATCCTCAGTCATTTTGGGGGGACAAGGTCATTTTTAGAGTCACTTTTTGAGGCACAAAATATCACTTGAAGATCCCTGTGGAAAAACAAGTATATTTTCTGTAGAGGGTGGAATGTTATGCAGGTATATTTATTGTTGTGGTCTGAATGTTCACATCCCTCTAAGATTCATGTGTTGAACTCCTAACCTGCAAGATCATGGTATTAAGAGATGGGACCTTTTGAGAGGTGATAAGGTCATGAGGACAGGGCCTACACGAGAGAGATTGGTACCCTTGTGAAAGAGTAGCAAGGGGGCTCAGTTCTTACTCCCACCCATAAGAACACTGCAAGAAAACCCCTTCTATGAACCGGGAAATGAGCCCTTACCAGACACTGAAATCTTCCACTTGATGCCAGACTTCAATCCTTCAGGACTGTGAGTAATAAACTTCTGTTATTTTTAAGCTTTCCAGTCTATGGTATTTTGTTATACCATCCCAAACAAACCAATAAAATTAATAGCGCTCTTTAGCTCTTAAAAGTGCCCCAGTGTGCATGTTAACTTGCACAATCACAAACCCATCAGGAAATCACATTGACACAGTGGCACAGAGGAGAAGTAAGCTTTGGTGGGGCTGAGAGACTGGCAGAGTAGGAGGTGAGGCAAGTTCATATAACCAAAATAAAGTGTGAGGAAAGCTGTGGGAATGAGGAATGGTGCATAACTAAGGGCCCCAAAGAGGGACCAGGAGATGTCCTGGAATAGGAGGCACCTGGACACACTTAGCTCCTTAGCAGTTTTGCCAGGAGCCAGTCGTGAGGCAACAGCACTCAAAATGCATTTACCTTTCCTGGAGGCAGATATGACTGAGCATCACTGGACTTGTCCAGAGGAAAATTAATAAACTTCAGCAATTTATTTTCAACACCATAATCCTTGTTTATTCCAGAAAAGAAAGGAGGCAGGAGCTTCTCTTCCAACGCTTTAATCCTTTTGCCAAATCCTTCTCCAGCAGTAGCCAAAATGGCACAGGCTAAGCCCTGAGGGGTGGGCAAAGGGGAAGGACTTGTGGGCCCAGCAAGCAGACGGTCTTGGTATAAACTGTGGACTAGAGAGGGCCAGTCTCTTGGTACCTCAGGGAAAGTTAGTGCAATTCCTATTGATGGCTACCTCAAGTTTCCCTGGCTTGGTGAGCTCCCTGTTAGTGTCCCACAAACAGGGCTGGTCTTCAAAGCAAAGGTCCTTTTCAGACTGACCTTTCCTTTAGCCTGGAAAAGATTCTTTGGCTCGTTGCAACCGTTTGCCACGGCTGTTGTCAGCAGAAGCAGATCCCAGGCTCACCACACAGGAAGACGTTTCCACGTGCTTCCACTCAAGGTCTGCCCGAGCGTGAAGTTGTCTCTTGCCCCCTTCCCCACCACAAGCCTGAAGGTCAAAGGCAGCGCCACCAGGAGCTACTTCACATCCCTGCTTATCAATCATCATGCAAAGGGAGGGGCATGGTCTTCATGTACCCCAATATGGTCACTTAGCTTTTTGGAGCCCCTCACTTTTTCCTCCCCTTAGAATTGTTTTCCAAGTGGCAGCTTGTGTATATCCTACAGAGTTCCTACAGAACTTAGGAAAAGGGAAAAAAAAAACAAAAAACAGTGCCATTCTGCATGTGGAAAACCATATGCTTCACAAAGCTGCAGATGTACTGTTTGTGATGTAAAGGAAGATATGCAAAAAGAACCACCTGCCAACTTCACAGCCCACCTCCACTTGAAAATTCAAAAAGCCTATGTTCCTATGCAGAAAAAAGACTACAGTGCCTATGTCTTCAATTTCACAGACTAGTAAAGCTGAAGGCTGAGAGAGTTGGCTCAGGGGTTACAGATTCCAGTTACAGGCAGCAGGCAGGTGATGGGAATGAGTGGAGTGGGCCGGAGGGGACAGTGTAGAACTGGGAGTGACAGCCCTGCCTAGCTGGACTCCCCAAGCCATCGTTGCCACATGGAAACACAAAGGAATCCAGAAATCCAGATTCTTACGTGAATTCTCCCAACATTTTCAATGTTATGAAGTGATACAGATTTACTGTAAGACATTATTTCTGCCAAACAATGCACATGTACAAGATTTGATCCATAGGCCTGCAGTTGGAGAGTTTGGTTCTACCATAGTCCCATTATTAGTTAATAGATAAGAAGTTGGTGTAACTTCGTCACAGTTCCACTCGTGAACAACAGAGGTGTCACCGTAGCTCAGTTCCTCAGTTTTCTCCTCCTCCTCCTAATTCTAGTATTAACTCATTGTCATTGGTGCCCTCAAGTCAAATCCAACTCATAGCAACCCTAAGTACAGGAGAATGAAACACTACCCAACACTATGCCATGCACATGAACTTTTTATGTTTGAGCCCACTGTGGTAACCACTATGTTTCTTTTTATTTTGAGTTATGTCACATAAGCAAAAGGAGGTCCCAAGGGCTTTATTCCATTTCTGTCAGTAAGGTCTACTCTACTTTGAGGAGGCAACTCTTCCCCAGTCATTTCTTGAATGCCTTCCAGAGTGGGGGGGTTTCATTTTCCAGCACTATATTTGACAGTGCTTCTCTGCTATTCAGAGAGTTTTCAATGGCTAATTGCTTCAGGAGTGGGCTTCTGGGTCTTCTCTCTAGTCTGTTTTAGTTTGGAAGTTCAGCTGAAACCTGTCTACCATAGGTGACCCTGCTGGTATCTGAAATACTGGTGGCATAGCTTTCAGCATCACAGCAACATCCAAGTTCCCACAGCCCGGACAAGCTGACAGACATGTTGGGGATTAACTCATTAAGCCGCTTTAACTCATTAAATTTCATGTAAAGTTATTCAGATGATCGATTTCATTGTGTTTGTTCTGGTTATTTCTCACTTGCCCCTCAAGATTCATTCTGCACCTTTCTTCCTGCGGGTCTGAAGAGGCTGAACTGTCTGGATTAGGCCAATGGATTCCTTTGCCCTCTGGCTTTCACTTGAGTTTGGCCAGTGGAGCCCTGACAGTAGTGGGGAGGGAAGGGAGGAGGAGAGGGTGCTTCTCTCCAGGGTCTCCCATCTAAAGGCCCCTGGGAGAGCAGCCTCCACAGCGCTTTTCTCTGGCTTTAGTCCTGCCGTTTGTCCTTGCCCTCCAGGCTTACGGGTGATGAGAGCTCCTCATGATCTTAGGTCCAGAGGGCTGCATTGTTTCTAACTGGTTCCCCCAAACCCTGAACACAAGTTGTAAATGTTTCTTTTATTAAAATCTCTCCTGTTATTCAGTTGCAATAAGGTGAATGCAATAAGGCAAACCTGGTTTGCCCAAGTTTCTCCATACTTTAATACAAAAAATCTTATTCCCTAGAAAAATCTCTCAGTCGTGGAAAAACTGGGACATCAGGTCAACCTATATATGAGTTCTATTTATGTATTTCTTTCAAATTGCTCCTTTTTCATTTTACTCCATCTCTTACATCCTTAACATTTTTAAATAGTCTTACTTTATGTCTCAAAGATAATTCTGTTACTTTAGATTCTTAGACTGCTGATAATTTTTTTCAGTGCCCTCGGTAACCCTTCCTCTTGATACTGAATTTCCTGTGTAATCTTTTGTAAAAATGTACCAACAATTCAGCTTTATAGTTGTTTCTATTATATACCAGGGCTTCCATGGGCCTAAGCAGTTTGTGTTAACTGAGTAGTAACATCTAGATATCACCCCCAGAGGCAGCACAGATGTGGGGCTTCAATTCCTTAGGCATATTTTTTTCTTTTTTTTAACCAGAGTCTGAGACAGATGGCTAACTTTCCTGCTTCTTCCCTGGATTCGAATGGCGAGTTTTGGTAGATACCATGTCTTGGAAAGGGCAACTTTTCAAAGCTCATAGCTGCAGGCAGAAGCTCAGTTCTAGTTTCCCTCCCTAGCTGTGGCATGAGGCCCCTTCTCCTATACACTCGTGGGTGTTAAACCCCCAGCTTCAGCTCTTAGGTCCTATATTGGAGTCAGAAATTTTGTTGAAATACCAGCTCTCCATTACTGCCCTTCTTTGATTTTTGCTCTTCATTTCTTGTGCCTGGAGATTTTTCTTTCTTTCACACCAGAGTATTTTTAAAAATTCCATTTCTATTTTTTACCCAGGCTCTATACACGTTTGCTTTTCCATATTGTCAGAGCCAAAGATCACTTTGAAACACTGGGGTTCACGCCCAGCGTAAATTTGAGATAAGCTTTGTGGTTCCGCTCTGCTCTTGCACAGTCAATAACAGAATTTAGACGCCAAATTGAGGCTAAGATAGAGTGAGTCTGGGAGAGCCAGACTTGGATACTTTACCATGGGTGAGTCACTTCTGATATTAATCTAGTCCCATTTAAGATGATTGGCACCATGATGCAAGGTGGAAATTAAATATTCATTGCTCTTTCGATATTACCTAATTTGTATGTCCAAGTGTTGACAAAAGCAAAGCCTTTGCTGTCTACTTTATGAGTAATTGTAAATTAATATGCAACCCTGCTCCCTATCCAGGGAGAAAACAATCTCTTGGATTTGCCAACTGCTCAACAAATGGCTTGGTTTCAGCCACAGATGTGGCCCATGCTGCCCCCCTGTTGCAAACTCAGGACAGAGAGACTTCCTTAGAGAAGCAGCTTCAGATAGCATTGCAGACTTGGGATCTATGAATCTGAAAGCATCAAGGTTAAAACCTGAATTAAAGATCATATTCTAATTTAATAATAGAAGAGGAAGATGAAGCCAGACATGTATTTCAGGTCTAGTTTCCCCAAACTCTTCCCATCACTTCTGCAGCGTTGCCAGACATACGATTTTACTCCTGCAGTTATTTTCTCGTCGTGTCTCGCTAAATTTTTTCTTCCTTTTTCACTTAGAAACATTGCACTGAATTCAGGGCTCAAGTGTTCAATAGTACACAGATCTAGCAGGCAGCACCAGAGTGTGTCATCCATCAACATGACTTAAAGCCTAAAGGTGGCAGCTTTTTCTTCATTTGCTTAATACATTAGGCCCCGAGGTTTCCATTAGAAGGGATATGCTCAGGGCTTTGACACTTTGCAAATGTCAACTTGAAGTTTCAGACATTTCTCCAAGCATGTAGGCTGTCAGCATAAGAACCAGGGCCTTACAGCACAAAGAAGTCACGTCCACCATTTCCTTGACTGGAGCCCTCTTGGCGCATCCAGCTCAAGTAGAAGGTGAGGAGTGGGAAGTCCTCTGTCTGAACCGAATTTCTTTACTAATAAGGGCAGGGGCCAGTGGGAAAGTATCTCAGAAGAGTACGACGATATGGGGGTAAAAAACGAGGGAAAAGTATTAATGTATTTGGAAATGGGGAAATGGTCATAATGAAGCTAGTAAGTGTTGCTTATGTCCTCTGCACTTATTATATTAGTCATTACCAACAACATACAAAAATAAAACAACAAAAACAAAAACTAAACCAACCCAAAACAAAAGCCAGAAAGAAAGCTATGAGCAAGGTACCAATATTAATCCTATTTTGCAGATGAGAAAACTGAGGCACAAAGCAGCTGGAGGTTGAATAGTCTGTGGCAGAGCCAGGTGTGAGTCAGGCATCATGGCTCTAGAGCCTCTAGTCCTAAGCACGGTGCCTGTGAGAGCCCTGTCTTCTGAGGAGCTCATAATTCAAACAACCTCTCTATTGCGCCATTAGAGTTTCCTTAGGTCTGCCCCTGTCGGTTGCAGTTTCAGATTTTAGTGATAACGGTAGTCACTGAATACTTTTTTCCCCTAATTTTGAGACAGGGTCTCTCCAGGTTGTGGCTGCCTCTGGCCTAGAACTCATGACCCTCCTGCCTCTGACTCTCGAGTTGCTGGGAGTATAGGCATGTACCACAGCACCCAGCTTTTTGTTTTTGTTTCTTTGAGACAAGGTCTCACTATGTAGCCTAGGCTGGTTTGGAACTCATCATGTAGCCCAGGCTGACCTAAAACTCTTGATTTTCCTGCCTTAGCCTTCCTAGTGCTGTGCCTGAATATTTCTTATTTGAAAAAATTGAGTTATGCACTTTCTATGTATACCTTATCTCATTAGCTCAGTTGGTAAAGTGCTGCTCTGCTCTTTCTGAGGCACCTGGGTTCAATCTCCAGCACTGCAAAAATGAGAGAAGGACCTGACAGCCCATTCCCCAAAAAATCAGCCATTGAAAACCCTACGAGTAGCAGCGAATCACTGACAATCGTGTTGGGCATGGCACAGTGCTGGGGAGCATTTTGTTCTGTTGTACATAGGGTCGCTTTGAATCAGACCCAACTCTATGGCACCTAAAAACAACATGAGGCATTATTAGCCCCATGTTACTGATAAGAAAGTTGAGGTTTATGGAGGTTAAGTTACTAGCCCAAGGTTATACTGGTAACAAAAGGCAAAGACTAGATTCAACCATAGACTTTCCAACTTCAAAATTTAAACTCTCATTACTATGGCAGTGAATCTCAACATTAAAATGCACCCTGGTACTATGGCTTGAATATGAAACTCCCCCACAGGCTTGTTGTATTGAACACTTGGTCCCCAGCTGCTGTGCTATTTTGAGAGATTCGGGAAGCTTTGGTAGGTGGGGCCTAGTTGGGGGAAGTAAGTCATAGAGGTGTGCCTTTGATAGCTGTTCCTGGTCCCCAGGAGTCACATTTTCCTTGTGTCCTGTCTGCCATAAGGTGGACAGGTGTCCTCTGCCATGCTCCCATGGCCATGATGCTCTACCCAAGTGCATGGGACCAAGTGGCCATGGACTGAACCCTCCAAAGCCATGAACCAGAATAGATCTTTCCTCCTGTTCTCTCAGATGTTCTCACAGTGATGAAAAGTAAGTAACGCACCTGGGAATCTTTTAAGAGAGAAAATTCAGGCCCTGCCTTCAGATTCAGAGCAGTAGACCTTGGCATAGCCCTAGAGTCTGAGTTATTAAAATACTCGGACGACTCTGAGGCCAGTAGGTGAAAGACTCTGCTTTTCCAAAACCCTTCTACTCCATTCCACCCTCACGACTATGAAGGGTCAACAATAAACTAGCCCATTACATTTTAGTTGTAATACAGTCATGCTGGCAAAGCCTCTGTCTTCAGCCTCTGGGCTCCTCCAGTCCCAACAGGTCTGATGCCATTCCTCATCATATTTGCTTCTTATATCACAGAGGTCTCTTTCTTCTTGCCCCATGTGACACCTTGAGGACCAAGGAAAAGGTGTCAGCTGGGACAACTCTCATGGCAAAGGAAGAAAACCCAACTAAACAGAGCTTAACCAGAAGAGGAATTCATTGCCTCCCTAGAGAGAAAAGCCCAGAGGAAATCTACTTCTGGCCAAGCATCACCAGTTCTGTTCCTTGGTGCTGGCTTTATCCTCAGGCCAGTTTCCCTCAAGAGCCAATGGCCATGTGTAAGTTCAAGTGTCTATCCATGTTGCTGAGTGACACCGATGAAGAGAGGGTCTCATTCTCACTTGTTTTTAGCAAAAGTCCTGAGACTGATCTTCATCAGGCTGTCTTGAATTAAGTCCTCACTCTCAAACAAAGCACTGTGGCCACAGAGTGCACAGTGCTCTGATGGAATGGATGCTAGCCCTGTGTCTCCCCAAGGGTGAAGGTTACCCAATTATCTCCACATGGATTGGGAGGGGAGAGGTGGTTGTCAAAGGGGAAAGCTGAGTAGAGTGGGAGAGAGGATAACAAGCAGGTGAAGGTACCACAGTCCTGCACAGTAGAGCGAGGTGTCTGGTTCCTAGAGCAGAGAAGGCTGGGCGAGGCTGGCTTGGGGACCCTGATGTTCTGTACTAACAAAACAAAACAAAACCTGGCCCTTTAAAGCATTATGGAATACATCACAGAATTTTAATGTTGAAAAGAAACTTATCGATCTTCCAGTTCAGCCACTTAATTTTGACATTTTAAAAAATCAACAGAATTAAACATTTTGAGTTAGAAAAATCAATAATTCATTCACAGAGCACACAAACAAGGAGCAAGCTGTTGATGTTGGTGGATGCAGTGGTAGAAGCCTTGGCGCCTTGGATTCCGGAGGAGACAAGTCTTGTACGCAATGTGGTGCCCATCTTCCTCTGTTGATCTACAAGGCTTTCCTTAGCTATGCGGTAGGACAGTCAGGACTAGAGCCCACCTTCCCAGGTGTGGGCCGTGACTTCCTCTCTGCAGCTTGTGGTGGGAGCTCATTTCCTTTCCCTGTCTCAGTTGTACTTTCTTCTCTCTTCACTGTGTTTATCCTCCCCTCCATTGAGAACTTGCATCACTCAGCCAGCATTTACTGACTGCCTACGAACACCTAGCGGGGTAGGGAGGTGCCAATAAGTGAGGCACAGGTGGTGCCCCAAATGTACAATGTTTCCTTGGACAACGCCACTTCTGAGCCGCTTACCCTTTTCTGCCACATTTTGCTCTTTAGTCTCAACAGTCAAGAGCCACCCCAGCCTCTCTCACCTCTGGAAACCCCCTTTCTTATGGGGGCTATGTGGAGACTGTTTCCTTCTCCCATTTCCCCTGACCCCCAAAAGCCCAGGGGACCTCTTCGGAGCCCTTTCTTCACCACCTGACGCCATCCGTTAAAATTTCACGGCGACTGCTTAGCAAAGAAACTATGAGCTTTATTGGCAATTCAAATCAGGTTATTGGGCACCATCTGCCTTCCTTCAAATTAATGGGAAGAAGGAATGGATCCTTTGGGCTTTGCTTATTTTTAGATTATGGCAAAGAAACTTAGCAGGCTGCTTTGAGATCATGTTCCTCTCCGGCATAAATGAGGCCACAGCATCACATGGGATAATGAGTGCCCACAGGCAGGTCTCCATCCACACCAGGGTGGGTGGGGAAAGCAGAGTGAGGTGCCCCTGCCTCCTGTCATCTGCCCTCCCCAGATCTGGACCCACAGGGGAGCCAATGGGATTATAACCCAAGAGCAAAGGTGATTAGGTCCTCGCTTGAGTAATGCTCACAATGCAAACATCCTTCTCTTTCCAGTGCAAATTCAGGGCAAGTCAGTAGTTACATCTCACCTTCAATTTTAGTCCCTGAGGCAGACAGAACTCCCGAGAAAAATCTCTCTGGATAATGCTGGGCAGGTCCAGTTTGGACCTGACTGAGAAATCCTCTCCATTTGGTCCTGCCCCTGCCCCCCAGGCTGACTTCCAGAGCTCTCTCTCTCTCTCAGAGAGAGGGCTCTAGAGGGCCCAGGAAAAAGCAGACAGGTTACTCAAGAGATGGACCAATAGCTCATCACCAGCTGCCAGCTGGGGTGTAGGTGTCTGAGACTCACTATACCGCAGGGAAGAGCACATGGCTGACGAGGGCTGAGTCCCGGGGGGCCTCCTGGGAGCAAGGATGAAGTGGAAGAGTAAGAAGCTTGTGGCTGGGGAAGAGATGAGGACACTGAGCATCCAGGTCCTGGAGGTCTATAGGCAAGGATGGGGTATTGCCCAGAACACAGGAAAGGAAGAGATGATGAAGCATTGAAGTCATAGAAGAGGGTGAGGAGACACAAATGTCATTTTTGCTGCCCTCCCTCTGCTTTTTCTAGAGCACATTGCCCAGGATTAGAAGGAATACCTGTGCTGAGCACTGCAGTCACACCTGTAATCCCAGTGACTTAGGAGGCAGAGGCAGGAGGATCATGGGTTCAAGACCAGAGGCAGCCTGTATAATTTAGTGAGACTCTCAAGACAAAAAGTAAACAATGGGCTGGGGATGCAGCCCAGTGGTGGGGTGCTTGCAAAGCTTGTGTGAGGCCTTGGGTTCAACCCCCAAGTACCACAGGAAAAAACAAAAACAAAAACAAAAAACAAGGAATACCAGAGCTTTTGATTTTCCCATTCTTGATGATATGGAGAGGAGAGATGTTTATGTTCATAACATTCACATTAATACATCAATAAATTAAAATGATTTTATTATTCAAATTTGTTTTGTTTATACATTATAAGTATAAAAACAATTTTTGAGAATTTCTAGCAGTAATTATTTCACTTGAAAGTATTTTTGCAATCTAATGCAATTGTGCACTATTTTACAATCTCCCGCTGATAACCTATCCGTACCTCATAATTGTACAAGTATTTCATGGTTAAAGATGCTTGTTGCTATAGTTTAGAGCTTAAATTTCTCCTAAAGGCCAGTGTGTTCAAAACTCAGTCCCCTGGGTGGTGCTATTGGGGTAGTGAGGGAACCTGTAGGAGGAGGAACCTGATGGGAGGACCCCAGGTCATGGTGTACCCCCAAATGGGATCACGACACCCCAGTTCCTTCCTGTTCCTTTATTCTCTTGCTCCCTGGCTGATAAGTGAGAAGGTTTGCTCCACCTCAAGCCCCTCCCTTCCCTCCTGCACCCCCACCAGAGGCCGGAAAGCAGAGGGTCTGTTTGCTCATGGACTGGAACTGTGAGCCAAGGTAACCCCTTTTTCCTGGCAACTTAATTATCTCCGGCATTTTGTTGTAGTGACAGGAAGCGAATGCCTGTAGGAATGCAGAGGCACATACCTTCATCTTCTTCAAACAGGCATGTCTGCACATCCTGTGCTTGGAGAACACCATCTTCTCAATGGTGGCAGCTCCTTTTGCTGTTAGAAAATCCCACAGAGCAGAGCTTTCTTCCTGATGCCCAATCCAGGGGCTCTCAAACTTCAGTGTGCAACAGAATCAGTGACAGGTTTGTGAAATCTGCCTTGCTGGGCCCCATTCGCAGAGGCTCTGACTCTGTCAAGTAGATGTTCTCAGGTGCTGCTGATTCTGCTGGCCTGGACCACAGTGGACAACCAGGGGCTTAAACCATCCACTTCCCTGAGGTCTCCACTCTTCTTCCCTGGCTGATTCCCAGGATGACCAGCTGAGTCAAGTTCCTTTTCTCCTATGTACAATGGCCAACACTCAAGCCCCTCACTGCAACACAAGCACCACAAGGGAGGGATGGGGTCAGTTGCTTCATTCCCGGTGGCTCCAGGAAGGTGTCTGTGACACAGTGTGCCATCAAGCTCTGTTGACTGGCATGGAGCGATTGCTATAAAATGCTGCTCATTATTTTTTTATTGTTACTTTTGAGGAACTAAAATCTCACAAAACAGAATTTCCTCTAGAGGGCTCTGAGATAAGCTGTAAATGCCCTCCAATCATGTCTTCTGTTTCCATACTGCAATAGAAGCTAGAATCTGGCCAAAGGTATAATTTCTCAAGGGTAAAAGGTTTGTAGAATTTTCCATATACAGGCCTGGTAGGGCTTATGTTCCTCTACATTTCTTTAAACAATGGGCTCACAAAAAAGAGTGGTAATATTCTCACCAAAGAATTCTTGCCAAGTAGAGGGAAATAATGGAATAATGGAACTCTTTAATCTGATGGAAGATGGAATAGTTAAGCCAGTATCCTTCAGTGGATATGCTCCAGACATCCTGGTCAAGTTGAATATAACTTCTCTAAAATGCTTAGGAGGGGCTGGGATTTAGCTTAGTTGGTAGAGTGCTGGCATCTCGAAAATGGAAGAAGGAAGTGGCAGCCCACTCCCGAAACAATCACCGCCCCCAAATCAGCCACTGAAAACCCTATGAGGGTCATTATGAGTCAGATTCAACTTGATGGCACCTAACAACAACAACAAAATGGCTTGGGTACAGAGAGTTTTGGATTTGGGATTTATTTCAAGTTTCTGTATATTTGCATACACACAATGTGATATCTTGGGGATGGGACTCAAGTCTAAACATGAAATTTATGTCATATATTCTATATACATTGCCTGAAAGTAATTTCATACAATATTTTTAATAATTTTGTGCACTAAAGTTTGTATACCTGGAAGCATCCCAGGTCCAGTGTGGAATTTTCGATTTGTGGTATCACATTGGCACTCAAATTTTCACACTTTGGAGCAGTTTGTATTTGGGATTTTCAGATTAGAGATGCTCAACCTGTAGTAATTTAGCCTCATATTATAAACCCACAGCTGAAAGAAAGTGGTCATTCAGGGAGCCTGGTGAATGACCAGCAGCTTCAAGTTCCCCAACATCCCAAAGGGATGAAAGTCCACTGAGCCTCATACTGGTCTTAGATGGCAGCCCCCTTCAGCCATGGTGCCCTACATCAGCAACGAAGTTAGCTTGCACATGTAGCTGGCCCCCTTGCATCCTCAGTCCCCAGCAGGACCCAAGAACTTTAGTTTGAATGGAAACAACAGCAACAACAACAACAACAACAACAACAACAACAACAAAATCCTTGAAACAAATACATCTAAAAGCAATTCATTTTTTGTTCAAAGGTATAAGTAGATTATTTAAGTTAGGAAAACTTTCTTTTCTGAGTCCTTCCAAGCCTCAGGAACAAGTTATTCCAAAGCCAACCCAGGCAATTGCCTCAGCAAAGAGACAAAAAAGGAAGAAACTATTTCTATAATTTTAACTAATGACAATCTCATGATTCCATTTAATCTTCACATAAAAAGTTCACCAATTGGAGAACAGCATTGATCCTCTGTGCTAAGCCAATTAGATATTTTGGTCCAATTCAGAATGGTTACCCAGCCTCTGCCAGAATGAAATTGTGTTTAGCATTTTATTTTTATAGCCTCCAAGGCATCCCAGATTTTAACAGGACATTGGAAACCATCCATTTGTGGCACATCTGTTCCAGCAGGAGCTGCAGATTGCAAAAATCATTAAGAAATTAATATTGAAACTCATTTTAACTTTCTCCTCAATGGTAAGGTATTATTTTAAATGTTCTAGTGTTTAGATCTCCCCGACCAAAAAACAAAACAAACAAACAAACCAAAACACCAAAAAAAAAAAAAAAAAATCGATTCCTAATATCTTGGAATTTTGACTCAGACTAGGAGGAAAGAGATTCTAAGTAACATCTCAATTTTGGGCACCTCATTAGTCAGGGGGACTTGATTTCTGGTGATTGCTCTTCTAATTGACAACCAGGCCAGCTGCTGCTCTCTGGGGTGGGAACTCCATGAATCCAGTCTCTAGAGCTTTTCAGAGCCTCTGCCTTTCACTGCCTGTGAGTCCCTGGGCCTGGAGAAATCCCAACAGAGGCAATCAGTCCTTTGTCATTTACCTACTCTGTAATCTGAGGCAAGTTTGTCATCCCTCTGAGCCTCCTGTTTCTGGGGGTGTCAAATGAATAATAAAATGCTACCTAGCTGAAAATTTGCTGTGAGGCTGAAAGCAGGTACTGCTCTAGAGGGATGGCAGTCAGTTCCCAAAGCAAACTGTTTGCTTGATTATTCAGTGAGAAAGGAAGCACCAGAGCGAGCACAGGACACACCACCCTACTTTCCTGTCATTTATAGTCCAGTGGGGAAAACAGAATGAGTCAAATAACCACCTACATTGCCCACAGAGGCAAGTACAATAAAGGGAAGGGATGTGTTCGGTGAGAATTATAGCAAGTGGAACTGTTGGTTGGGTGACGATGGGTGGAAGATTGAGGTTGGTGGGGGGATAAGGGAAGATGAAGAAGCGATCTTTACATGGAGATCTGAAAGACGAGAAGGTGCGGGGAAGCTCTGTTGTTCTGCAGGCCTAGGATCAGGGAAGGAGGTCTCGAGGAGACGTAGGGGTAGAGAGGCAGAAATGGAGGGGGATTAATCATGAGCAATTTTACACAAATTATTAGCAAGATTTATCCCACAGAGGAATACTATGAAGCATGTGACCTGATGAACAAAACCTTACAAGTACGTTTTAAGAAAAAACTTTTAATATTGCTGTGATACAAGATATATCGACAGGAATCATTCCTGATAAGTTCACTAATTTTACTGAAAAGATGCTTCATTGATGTGAAAGGAGGAAAAGGAAAAATATATAGTTATATATGTTGTCTTTAGGTGCTGTCAAGTTGGTGTCCAACTCATAGCGACCCTACATACAACAGGCGAAACACTGTTGTCAGTGCTTCTCTGCTATTCATAGGGTTTTCAATGGCTGATCGATTTTTTGGAGTGGGTTGCTAAGTCCTTCTCCCAAGCCTACAGCACCTGGTGTTCCCAGACGGACTCCAATCCAAGTACTAACCAGACCCGACCCTGCTTAGCTTCCAACATCTGACAGGATCAGATGCCACAGTGGTAAGGCTGCAGGCCATAGTTATATATAGTAGATGGATAATAGAACATAACCAAATGTGTGCATTATAATTTATGATAAATTATCTGGAGAAATAGATGTGGAGTTAATGTATGATCAGAGACAGAGGCTCAAATCTGATCCCTATTAGTTATCTTAAGCAAATGTGTTATCATCAACTTAGGGTTTTCTCTGTGCTGGGCACCATACTAAGTGCTTATGCAACATTTGTCAGTGAATTTTCACAGCCACTCAGTGAGCCACCCAAATCCTCCTTATCATTATCCTCACTAGTTTCATCTCCACTTTACAGAAGAAGAGACAGAGGCTTAGAAAAATTTAGTTGCATGCCTAAGTTTACACAGGTTATAAATAAAGTTGGCACTTGAATCCTAGCAACTCTCCCAAGAATCTGCATTGTTAAAATCACAGTGTCATCTGCTCTGCCCAGCCTGGAAGAGAGCCATGAAGTTGATACAGTCATGGAAGTCCTTAGTTGTTGTTGCATAGCGAGCCTCATAGGGTTTTCAATGGCTGATTGTTTTGGGAATGGATTGCCACATCCTTCTCCTGGTTTTATAGGGCTGGGGATTGAACCTGTGTCCTCAGAGTGTACAGAGCAGCCCTCTATCAACTAAGCTAAACCCCAGCCCTAGGAAGTCCTTTGCACAATATGCAAAGTCTTACATCTGTCTGCCAGGACAAACATCTCCACTTTCCTGCCCTCTGAAATTTGCTCCAATCTCATTCCAACCATCCAGGCCAAAACTGCAAAAGGATTACCCTCACATGGGTGCCTCCCCTGCTCAGGACCCCAGAAGTCCTCAGAAAGTATTACAATGCATGTACACATGGGTCGTTTCCTTCAAATTGGCTACACAAAATGTTCAAGAGCTTCTCAGAAGAGGAATCTTTTCTCCAAACTCTGATTCAATGAAGTTGACTTAGAACAAAAAAGGACTGGGGGTTGAGAAGAGATTATTAATTCCATCTGGTCTCAACCAGGAATCACTTGCTCACTAAATACTTCATGGGCCCATCATGTGCTGGTCCAGAGGTCTGGCCACAGTTGAACTCCTTTAAGAACTAGTC
Organism: Pedetes capensis; assembly: GCA_007922755.1. Lineage (NCBI taxonomy): Eukaryota > Metazoa > Chordata > Mammalia > Rodentia > Pedetidae > Pedetes > Pedetes capensis. Next base: position 43,449 of record VMDO01001819.1, read on the forward strand.
CAAATTTACTCACTTTCAAAAAGCTTCTTGACTCTTCTATGGAAACTTGTATGTGTAGGACGTAACTTGCAGAAAAAAAGAGTCTAAAGTGCCTTAAACTCTTAACAATCTGCATGTTTCAAATTCTATAGTCCTTACCAATATATATTAAGAGTGCTTTGGCAGATCTGCACTTAGTATGAATGTCCTCCTTGCACTGTTTTTCAAAAGTGGTATTTCATGTAAATATTTTCATGCCTTGGTGTGGCCTACATACTTGCTATCTTAACAACCTGATAGTATTGCATTCTGTTAACATATCTTGAGTGCATTCAAGTTAAAAAAAAACTCTCAATTTTAGAACCTTGACTCTTTTGTTTTTGCTTTATGATTTTAAAAAACTGAAGTTTCTGATCATAGGCTTTGGAACACAATAGACCTGTATTTGATTTCCATTTCTATCTTTTATAAATTATGTGACCTTGAGCAAGTCACTTAAGCTGTCTGAGCCCTAGTTTCCTCATTGTGAAATAGGGATGATAGCAATGTCTCCCTCTTTGAATTGTTGCAAGCTTAAGGAATATAACGTGCTTAAAGTGCATTACAGAGTGCCTGGTACATGCTAAAAGCTTAGTAAGTGATAGCTATTGGCATAAAAGATAGAAAATCGAGAATAAGACCTACCTAGAGCATTTTCTTTAGGAAGAGTAAAACATTATTTTTCCAAGGTTATAAGGGAAGGAAATCAGGAAAAATAAAGAAGAGTCCGAAATGATCACATATTGATGTCCTTTTACTTGGCCAATTCCAAGTCTGAGTGTCTGAAAAGAACATTTTTAGTGCTAAAATAAGGGTGGTAACTTGGGACTGGTGAACATGAATAATTATACCCAGAGAATAAATACTTTCTGTGTGTCCCTGGCACTGTGCATCTGCTCAGCCTCAACATTGCCCATCTTCCTGCAAAGCAGGTCCTTCCAATCTAAGTCAATCCTCCATCACCATGGAAGACAATTTCTTTTGTGTGTATGCGCGTGTGTGCTAGAACCATCTTCTTACCTGATTAAACATTAAAAAGTATGAAAAAGTACACAGTATATGCCCCTCTCTCCTGCCTCTTCCATCAGGTTCCCACCTCTTTTTACCCATTAGGTAATCAGTGTTGTTAATTTCTGTTTTTCCTTCCATATGCACATTCCTCCCCTTTTCTCCCCCCTACCTTTCTTTTTTTTTGAGACAGGGTCTCTATCTAGCCCAGGCTGACCTTGAACTCATGGACCTCCTACCTCCACATCCTGAGTGCTAGAGGAAGACAATTTCTGACCACTTCCCTGACCAAATGTTAGAACACACAAGCTCTACAGAACCACAGTGATTCTCTCTTGTCTAACTCACTCACTTTATAGATGAAAATATTGGAGGCCTGGGCAAGTGCAATGAATTTCCAAGATTGCACAGCTACTTAAGGGCAGAACTGTCGTGTACAGAATCTGATCTCTTCAAATCATCACAGATTTTCTAAGCAGCCATGTGCATTCTACTTTGCTGATAATTTATCCTTGACTCTCTTTTATGGTCTAGATCTTAAAAGTCCCCCAAAAGCAAATGTATTGAAGGCTTGGTCCCCAGCTGATGATGCCCCTAGGAAGTGGTAGAAACTCTGATGTGTGGAGTCCAGCTGGAGAAAGTGGGTCATTGGTGGTGTGCCCATGAAGGATATATTGAACCCCAACCCCTTCCTCTTTTTCTTTGCTTTCCAGCTGACATGAGGTGAGGAGTTTCTTCCACCACACCATTCTGGTATAGTGTACTATTTGGCCACAGTTCCAAAAGCAACAAAGGCAAGCAACCATGGATGGAAACTTCTGAAACCATAAGCCAGAATAAATCTGCCTTCCTTTTTAGCTGATTTTTCTCACAGTAACAGAGAGCTGGCTAACACAGCCTCCAATAATGTTATTTACTTAATTTGTAACCCAGATCTTTCTTTTTTTATTAAAATCAAATTTAAAAGGAAACTTTGTATGATTTACCATTAATAGAAAAACCAATATTACTTAAGTAAAAGATAATCATAAAAATAAATAGCAGAACAATGATATTAGATTCTAGATAAAATGTATAATGACCTATCAAAGGATCAGAGACTGAGGTGAAGGCTCTCATCAAAAAAAAAAAAAAGGAGATTAACAAGGGTTCAAGGAGGGCAGATGAAGGACAGACAACTAGCAGTCTCAGATTTCCTCAAACTTTTCTGTAAGAAGTTGGAAAAAGAATATGTAGTTGTTTTTGTTAGGTTCCATCAAGTTGGGTTTGACTCATAGCAACCCTATGTACAATGGAATGAAACACTGCCCGATTCTATGCTAGGCACAAGATCTTATTTATGTTTAATTCCATTGTTGCAGACACTGTGTCAATCCATCTAATTGAGGGTCTTCTTTTTTTTTTCATTGACTTGCTACTCTCCCAAACATGATGTCCTTCTCCAGGGATTGGTCCCTCCTGACTACATGTCCAAAATACATAAGATGCAGTTTAGCCATCCTTGCTCCCAAGCAGTACTCTGGTTGCACTTCTAGGACAGATCTGTTGGGTTTTTGGTAGTACATGGTATGTGGAATATAAGTGAATAATTGTATGGAATATATGAAATAATTATATGGAATATAAGTGAAATAATTGCATTGGCTTGTGTGATGGTTAAACTTCATAGTCAACCTGATTGGATTGTGAAGCCTAAGAAATTCATGAAGTACACCTCTGCATATGTCCATGAGGGCATTTTCAGAGAGGATTAACTAAGGGGGAAGACATGCCTTGAATGTGGGCAACACTATCCCATAGGCTGGGGGCTCAGATGGAATAAAGCAGGGAAAGAGAGAAAGCTGACTAGCAAGCATTCTCTCTATGCTCCCTGGCTGCCATTGTGTGAGCTGCTTTGCTCCACCCCACCTTCCTGCCATGGTGGACTGAGACCTCTGAAACTTGAGCCAGAATAAACTTTCCTCCACGAAGTTTTTTGTCAGATATCTCATCAACGATGACAAAGGGTCTGACACAGCTCAGTATGTGGAGTGGGGATTTGGGAAATACCAGCCTGGTGCATCTTGTTTTGCTTTATTTTCTTATGTCTCTTACACTTTTTTTTAACTGTTACTCACCTTGGAATGGTTCTGGAAGGCCTGGCCTTTTGAGGCTGATTCTCAGCTCTAACAAAGCCATTGAATTCTTTGCCTTCTTTCCTCATATCCAAGCCCTATTCAAACCCTCAACATGTCTGTGAAATTCAGTTGTTCCTGGCCTTGTCTGCAACTAATCTTAGCTATAGATTTGCCTGGGGCATATGCATTCTTATTCAATTTCAACAATAACTTGTTAAGCACATATTACTACAGCTTCCATTTTTAAAATGTGAGGATAGCACAAAAAAGTTACTGAATTTGTCCAGGCTCTTAGCTGGTAACTTAGAGCTAGTGATTCTCTAGTCTATGCTCTCACTCACGATAATATCCTGCCTTCCAGTATAACTTCAGTTTACTTGATTTGGTTCAAAAATATTTATTGACTATTCATAATGATCTCATATGGACTCAGTATAGTAGGAAGAAGCAAGGAAGGATATAACTTGGTCCTTGTCCTTGAATTTTATCATTATTATGTTCCACAAACACTTATTGGCTTACTACCAAGTTGTAATCTTGTTGAACAATCAAGATATGCATATGAAAAAATTCACATGCAAATGATATACTCAAAAATCACAATATACAGAGTGATGAGTAAGAGTCATGCACAGGTGAGGAAGGAGATGTGGCATTACGGCCTAAAATTATTGGGGAAGGCTATGTAGAAGACACAAGGAAGGCATTCCAGGCAAAAAGATAAGAGTGCACAACGGGACAGAGGTAACACTAACCATGAAGATAACAGGGGCCTCCTTCTCTTAATTTCTTAATTAACGACAATGAAAAACAAGCAAAAAAATACTCAGGCACAAAGCTGCAAGTTTTCACTTCTTAGCTCTAATTTTCAGGCATCAACTATAATAAACTCTACAGGGAACAGAATTCCTACACTGTTAAAAGCAGCATTAGGTCAAAAGGGAGCTGTCTCCAAGGATGCTTTGGATGTCGACCATGTGCCTGAGAAAGCCCTGCAATCAGTGTGGCCTAGAATATCCACTCTGGGGCAGAAAGCTTTCTGTCAGCCCCAGTGCAGCAGAGGGTGGGAGAAAACTGTCCTACTTAGGACTGTTCACTCACAAGGCGAGAGCCTAGGAAATAAGAGTGCAGTGCTGCCAGTGGCTTGGGGCTGGCTCCTCATGGACCTACCTCAGCCGATCCTCCACAGGCCACAGTGCTGCTCACAGGGGTACTGAAGCCTGGGGAAGGCATTCTTCTTCCAGTCAGGTTTAAGGAGGAGAGCTGTCCATGGCTAATAACTCTCTAACTCACAGGATTCTTGTAACTTGTGCTAGAAAGTGTGGAGGTTGCAGGTCTTTAAAATGCTCAATACCCATCTTGTCCCTTCCTCATTAAGCCACCAACACAGTCACCTCTCTGGTAGACAGTGATCTCCCTTCTCTGCTGAATGCTGTTTCTGGAATAGTCGCCTAAACATTCACTTACCTGTGCATTGATCCAACCACCCCTACATGGCTCCGTGGCACCCACCTGTATTTGAGCACCCCGACCCTTGTCCGTTTAGGGCCTGGCCTTTCCTACATCTCCAGCAGCATCTCCGGCTACCCTGGTCCCAACACACCCCCTCCAGCCGCCCTGGCTCTTTGGGAACAGTGTGCTGGGCCTTCTCCTCCTGCCCACCATGAGCACTCAAATGTGGACATGGAAAATACTGCTGTCCACCCCCCACCTTCACAACTGGCTTCTTTTCCCTTAGACCTCAGCTCCAAGTCTCGCTTCCCCTCCCCACGCCCAACTCCCACACTCGGGCTGCTTATTGAGTCATAGGCAGCTGATCATCTGTCTCCTTCCAGCCCTCGACTATCAGGTCAGACTCCTTCCTGTCTTTGCCTCTCACCACCTAACACAGTGCCTGGCCCAAAGGAGGCAGTGGGTATGTGTTTGTTGTTTGAAAGAACAAGTGAATGAGTGAAAAGAGGTGGTCCTTTCCTGCAGAGTCCCTCAGATCCCTGAAGGCCATGACAACATCTCGCAGCCTTGTTTCCTTGCATAATGCCTGGCAGGTGAGCTCCTAGTACACCTTTATTGAATGAGTAAATGAAACTCCCACATTCAAGCTACCAATTGCAGGTATCGTGAAGCATCAAGAACCAGTACATGAACAACAATAACTCAAAAGTCAGACATAGGAATTCAGGGTTGCAAATCTCAAGGAGATTTCAGCAAGCCAAAGAAAGGGAGCAATTATATAAATAATCAGAATAATGGTGAAAGTAAATAAGTGGCATGGGGCGGTGAGAAGAAAGGGCTATAGGAGTTGGGAGTAAGGGGAGAGCACATCTGAGGCAGGGGTGGGATCAGGTCTCTGCTTGGTGTCCTGAGCTTCAGCAGTAATTTTCACTTTATCTGGGGCCCAGATGTGCAGTGCTGTGTTGCAAAGGGACACACCTGAGCCACACGGGGGCAGAGGAGGCATCTACCACCAGCCCCCTTCTGAGGCTTTTCTCTGTTTCATTTAGGCTCAGAACAGGATTGTTGTTGTTGTTGTTGTTGTTGTTAGGTGCCGTCGAGTCGGTATCTGACTCATAGCAACCCTCATAGGGTTTTCAATGGCTGAGTGCTTCGGGATTGCCTTGGGAGTGGATTGCCAGGCCCTTCTCCCATTTTTACGGTGCTGGGAATTGAACTCGGGTCCTCAGAGACTGCAGCGCAGCGCTCTACCCACTGAGCTAAATCCCAGCCCCGGAACAGGATAGATGCTTGAAAATATTGTAAGGGCCAGAAAGCTAAGATATCCAAACGATATGGGTTGGCTGTAGGACTGTGGCCAATTTGAAAGCACATTCTCTGCCCTGCAAGCAGCAGAAGTTTCTTCTCAACTACAGCCAGTGATTGTCCTAGATGAATAAGAGCACTGTATTGTTGTTGTTGTCAGGTGCCATCCAGTCAATGTCCAACTCATAGCGACCCTATGTACAACAGGTGAAACACTATTGTCAGTGTTTCTTTGCTATTCATAGGGTTTTCGATGGCTGATTGTTTTTTGGAAGTGGGTTGCAAAGTCCTCCTAAGCCAACATTGTATTTGGTGTTCCCAGGTGGTCTCCCATTCAAGTAGTGACCAGACCTGACCCTGCTTAGCTTCTGAGATCTAATGGGATCAGACACCACAGTGGTACGGCTGAAGGCAAGAGTACCGTATAGAGATGTTTTCCCCTAAGAAAATACAAAAATTCAGAATCTTCAGTGAAATTTTCCAAGTTTTAAATGTTGGCAACTAATTCAATTTTTCAGCTCAAAAAAATATCCTTCAGGTCAAATAATACACATCTGTGCATGGCATCCAGACTGCACGCTTCTTCTACCCATATAAGCTGGTTCACAACCTCTGGCCTAAACAGATTAGACTTGTGAAGTTGAGACCATTGCTTTGCACCCACAAGGTTAGGAGATATTAAGAAATCTGATAAAATCAAATGTTGCCAAGGAAGTGGAGCATCAGGAAGGCTCCTATAAGGCTGCTGGGAGTGATGACTGGAACAGCCACTCTAGAAAAGAAATTGCTATTATCCTGTAAGCCTGCAGCTGTAGCCCTGTGGCATCTGATCCCGTCAGATCTCGGAGGCTAAGCAGGGTTGGGCCTGGTTAGTACCTGGATGCGAGACCGCCTGGGAACACCAGAAGCTGTAGGCTTGGGAGAAGGACCTGGCAACCCCCTCCCAAACATCAATCTGCCATTGAAAACCCTATGAACAGCAGAGAAGCACTGACAATAGTGTTTCCCCTGTTGTACAGAGGGTCGCTGTGATTTGGATACCGACTCGACGGCATCTAACAACAACAACAACAATTCAGCTCCATGAAGAAAGGTATTACAACCATTCAATGATAGGTTTTCTCGTGGTTTTCAATTCACATATTGAATCTTGTGCATGTGTGCATGCAGGTATTTATCCAAGCATGCATGTATACCCCAGGCACACGAGATGGAATAGTTTGTGAATTGTGTGTTCGTGTGTGTGTGTATTTCCATATATGCAATCATGCACTTATATATGCACAAGGATTTCAGAATACATTTTAGAAGTTTTCTGCCTTTGATGTTTGCTTTGTTGTTTTGTTTGCTTGGCCAAAAGTCTGCAACTAAGCCCAGCTCATACAGAATAGGTTTTTGTTTGTTTGTTCATTTAATTTAATCTGCCAGGTGAACAGGAAAATAACAAGCACCCTTCAAGGGCCTGCAAATGCCCTCATAATTGGCAACACCACCTTTTAGAGACAGGAAGCAGTATTTTAATTTCAGTAATAGTCTTTGCCAAAAGTCATCCATAACTAATTTCGCAGTCAGAGTCCACAAGACCTACTCAGTATTTGGCTAAGCCTCGCAGAACATCTCATTTCCCTTCAATTTTGCATTAGTTTGAATTCAAAATAAAAAAGTGAACAAGCATGGCTTGCATGGAAATTTATTTCTACATTACACCACCTAGCACTCTCATTCACTCTGTTGTTTGCAGAGCCAATGCCCCCTTTCTCCTCCAGGCCCACATTCAGTTTGGCAATGCCATCTCTGTGGCCTGACCTTATCCCAATCAAAAGATGTGGCAAATGGCTTGTTCCCTACCACAAGCATGTAGTTTCTTTTGTTTTGTTGTGTTTTGTTTTTTGCGGAAATTGAACCCAGGGCCTTGCACTTGCATGCTTTGCAAGTGCTATATCACTGAGTTGCATCCTCAGCCCATTTTTTTAAGTTTTGAGACAGGGTCTCACTAAATTATGCAGACTGCCTCTGTTCTCAAACTTGCGATCCTCCTGACTCCACCTCCTAAATCACGGAATTACAGGTACGTGCCACTAGGCCTGGCTCACAAGCACATAGTTTTTATAGTCACCTTCATCTGTAGGTTTTTGACTTGCCAGGAGCTAGACGACAAACATTTGCTCCCTAATCTTATACCAAAGAGTTCCTGTGTGAAGACATCTAAATGCACCTTTCAAGCCAGTGGACGGGTGGGGTTCGGGAGGATGCAGAATAGACATGCCCTGGAACTCTGAGCATATGAATTCTCTTGCCACACCCACAACTGAGATAGCCATGGGAGACATTTCCTAAGAGAAAAAGATTGAAAATACCATGTAGTCTACTTATATGACCTCCTTGGATTCGCACAGGTCCCTAAAGTTGCTGCCCCTTATCAGATGCTCTTCAGAATTGTGAAGTCAGATCTTCCTTAGCTTTCCCACAGATCCTAACCTTGGATCTTCCCCCACCTCCCTGACCACATTCATTCATTCATTCATTCATTCACTCAGTCACAAATATTTCTCACCACCTCCTAAGTGCAAGGGCTGGGATTTAGCTCAGTTGATAGCATGCCACTCTGCAGTCTCTGAGGTCCCAAGTTTGATTCCAAGCACCACAAAAACAGGAGAAGGACGTGGCAACCCACTCCCAAGGCAATCCCAAAAACAATCCGTCATTGAAAACCCTATAAGGGTCACTATGAGTCGGGCACAACTCGACGGCACCTAACGACAACAACCACCTAAGTGCCAGGGATGTGCTAGGTGCCAGGGTCACTTTGTTTGCAGTTATTCACCACCTTTGTCCAAGAAGCTTACGCCGTCACTGCTGCCATGCCACTTGCTGTGCTTCCTAAGGATCACTTTGAGCTTGGCCATGAGTCAAGCTTGGGCCAGTGGAAGGGAGCAGCCATGGTGCAAACCCCGCCTTGACAGATGCCTCCAGAGGCATCATCAATTTCCGCAGATCTCCTGCTTCTCGATCTCTCTTGAGAACGGCGTGTCCGGATGCAGGCTGTTCTTTCTGCCAGGTCCTGGAAGGAGATGCCACATGGAGCAGATTGCTGCCTGGCCCAGAGCCACAGCTGCCCTGCAGTGGAAACTGAGTGTCCCGGGAGTCAAAAAGAGACATTTGTCGTGTAAAGCCACTGAGATATTGGGTAATTAATTATGGTCGCAAGCCTGATGAAGGTGTTTATTAATGCAACAAAATGGTTTTGACCCCTGTTCTTATAGGTCTTATTGTCCAGGCAGGGAAGCTAGATGATAAGCATATGAACCAACTAGTAATTATATACCATTTAATAACACCTCCTCCTGTTACACCAACTCCTCTTCCTCACCTAATGACATCTTGACCCTTCTCTCTTCTGGCCATCTGGCCCTGGGGTCTTTTAATGAGGCTGGTGCTAAAACAGTACTGTACTGTACTATTTCAGGACTGTACTCCCTGGATGTGCATGCTGTCCCCCTCTGTCTATCTCCCCTGGTGTGTTAAGGGGCCTTCCTTTACAGTCTCTCTATGGGGGAAAGCTTGGGCTTCCTTACAGCATGGCTACCCCTGGACCATCAGGCAATTTACCTGATGACTAAAGATATCAGGGGTGAGATTACTCTGGACAGCAAGGCAAAAGCCGAGTCACTTTTCATGACTTGCCACCAGAAATCAACTGCTATCACTCCTACCACATCCTCTTGTTTACAAACAAACAGTGAGCCCTCTTGGATCCAAAAGTAGGGAATTAGACTTTATTTTCTTATATAGTGAGAATAAAAGTGCTGTTTTAGTCACCTTTGGAAAATATAATTTGCCACACCCCCCTCCAGATCTTCCTACCTGATTTTCTTCCATGACTGGTACCACATCTTTCCACTTCACTTCCCTGGCTGTGTCCATCTTTTATTTTCATATTGCTTTATCAAGATCAGGGTCAAGTAACTTGCAGTATGGTTTAAAGGTGATGTCATCTGATTCTCCACTCCAATTTACCTTCTTTCCTCTTCACCAACACTCAGTTTCTCTTTCTAAAGCAAGGCCCTATCAAATCACACATCTGCAGAGCAGGTGGCATGTAGTAGGTGCTCTTTAAACACTGGATTTTCTGAAAATCCTTAAAGACTCTCCTTTATGCAGAGTTAGGTACAATGTCCTTGAGCTAACATCAAAAGTCTTCCATAATATTCATTCATTTGTTCAACAAATATCTATGTAACACATCCTCTGTACCAGAAACAGTGCTGGTGATAAAATGGAGACCAACACAAACATGCTCTCAGACTTCATAGTGGCTCTGTACAGTGAAGGGAAAAGAGTAAACATTTATTCATTCATCCAAAAAGTACCTACTGTCTCAAGCATGCGATTGTTCACCAGACATGGTCCTAGTACATTCTAGGTGGGAAGACATTAAACAATACAACATTAACATGTCTATGCTGTATCTTGTTGTATCTTGTTGACACAATGAATTTAATTTCCTGCTGTTCTTCCTCTTGAACTTCATGCTCTGAATACACTGGACTATCCATTTCTTTCCTTTTGTGCTCAGAAAGTTTCCACTTCTATATTTTAGTAAGCTGGTCTATGTCTGGAATTGCCCTTGTTCCTCGCCAGTCTTTAAAATCTACTCAAATATTGGATACTATGAGAAATGTCTTATTCTTCTCTCCATTTCGGAAAAGAACCAGGCAACCCAATCCCAAAAATCAATCCACCATTGAAAACCTTATGAATAACAGAGAAACACTGACAATAGTGTTTCGCCTGTTGTATGTAGGGTCTCTATGAGTTGGACACCAACATGAGGGCACCTAACAACAACAACTACTACTACTCTCCAACTGTGTGTGGACTCTCCCTCCTTGATGCCTCCACTGAACACTCATTCCATCTCCCACAGGCCATTCCTCATAGGGAGTACTTTGAGTGATGGAGAATTATGTCTGCGTCTTGGCTCCTCTATTGAGCCATGCGACCCTTGAGAGCAGGGACTGTGTCCCATACATCTTCATTTGGCTTGGTACCTGTACTTAACACTTACCTATGGAAACTCCAGTGAGCTGGTGGGCTCCGGTGCTCCAGCACCATCTGGAACCTGCTCTTTCCTCTGCCCATGCTGTTCGTCTCAGGTGGGGTCCCAGGCTGCACCGCAGGCTTATTTTATGAGTTCAACCACTCCTTAGAAAAAGAGTAGCTCTGGGTTAAGCCCCAGGTTTGAGCACCTTGATCCTGCCGGGCCGCTCCTGGAGGTCTCTGCACCGCCCCATGCTGGAGGAGGTGGAGGTCCATGGAGGTTTCTGAGCAGAAGAGGGAGGAGATCATAAGCAGCATTGTGAGAAAAGTGATCAGCGGACATGTGAGGGCCGGACTGACGGCAATGCCAGACAAAGAGGGGGCATCTGGACTCCAACAGGAGGATCTTAGGTTCCCTTTTGTAGGAAAAGGCAGTGAGAGCAGAGTAGCAGACAATATTCTAGGGACCCTAGAGTGAAAGACCATGGGTAGTGTGAGGTTAATTTTGGGTGTCAATCTTGGGGTTAATTTTGAATGGAGAGATGCTGAGAAAATTAGTAAAACACACTTCTAGGGGTATCTGTGAAGATGTTTCCAGAGACAATTAGTGTGAGGGTCAGCGAGTTGAGCGGGAAAGACTCACCCTGCATTTGGACAGCACCGTCCAATAGGCCAGGCGCAGATGGAACAAAAGATCGAGAGGGGAAGATGGCAAGGGCACCCTCTGGCCCCTTCCTGAGCAACCGTGGCATCTTCACTGCTGCCATCACCAGTGGTGCCAGGCTCCAGGTTATCAGCCTTTGAACCTAGACTCATACCAGTGACTCTTCAGGGAGCTTCCAGGCCTTTGGCCTGAAACAGGGGCTCCACCATTATTCCATCTTGTTCCAAGGCTTCCAGCTTCCTGGAATGAGCAGCTACTGGTTTCCTAGGCTGTCCAGCCTGCAGATGCCATTGTGGAGCTATTTGGCCTCAGACTGTGTAAGCCAATCTGAGAAATCTCCTATAATCCTGGGTACTGTCTATTGGTTTTGTTCCTCTGGAGAACTCTGTGCAATGCAGGTAGCCTTGGACGGGACTGACCCTCAGGTTCACAAGCAGTGAGGGAATCACTGGGTTGGGAACAGAACAGAAATCAGGACACTTGAGCTGTTTTCTGGCTGCACAACTAGCTCTTAATGTGAACTTTGACAAATCATTTAACCTTTCAGAACCTGTTTCTTTATTTCTAAAATAAGCCAAAAGGGCTGCCTGATCCCTGACTTTCTCTTCCATTCTGACCTTCTTCACTGCCATTTCCAATCTGAGAATAACCAATCCCTCTTTTATAAGAACTCTGGAGTTTGCTTCTCCTTGCCTAATGGCCTCAGTCTTCACAGAGTCATTAAGAGTGTGACCTGTTCCATTTATTAGCTGTGGGATCATGGGTGGATTACTTATTCTCTCTCTGCCTCAGTTTGCTTATCTGTAAAATGGGGATACTAGCAGTCCCTACCTCTTGGGGTTATTTTGAAGATTAAATTAAATAAATGCATGCAAACTGCTTGGGGAAAGGCAAGGCAAACCGTAAGGGCAGCTTGACTCTTAGCTATTATCAAAATTATTTGCTATGTTGTTTCATGACTTCTTGTAGGTTGAGGGGCTGTTGAAGCCAGGATATGAAAGATGGACAGTGTATGACAGTTACATGCCCTTGGCTGTGTACATAAGTCAGCAATGGCCACAAGGACAGTGTTCTCAGGGCTTGAAGAGGCAAAGCCATGAGTGATGGGTTTGTAGGCCATAGTTTTGAAATCCCAGACTAGCCCACTGCATTTCGTAAGTGTGATTACACTTGTTAGGCAAGTGGGAAAGATCCTGGAAACAAAAGCTTCTCTTTGCTGTTGCCATGATTATTGGTAGATGTCATTCACCTGAATCCACAGCCCCTGCCTTCAACAAACACTTTCACAGCCCACAAGAAACACTCCTTCATTAGAGCCAGATTGGGGCAGCCTGTGTACTCATCTCCTGGGAGCTGCCTCTTACACACTGCACGGAGAGCAGCTTGTAGGCATGCACACACACACACACACACACACACACACACACACACTCACAAACCCACCTCTTCTCTTCCAAAGCCGGAAGTCTCACGGCTTTCAGACTCCTCCAGCCAATTCCAAATGAGTCGTTTTCCAAACTCCTCTTGTCAGTACTGCCTCTTAGCACCAATTTCCTCCGTAGAGAAAATAAAATAAAAATGAAATAAATGAGAAGATTGAAATTGATGTGTGCTGCTGGCTTCTAGAAACAGCCCATTTCATTTACTACAGTTATTGGGAAATGTTTCCAACACTGGGGCCTCATGGTGGGGCTCTCCTCCTTAGTGTTCAGCTGGTTCAGAGGAGAGGCGACCTCTCCTGTTGCAAACCAAGCATCATCCCTAACTCCAGAGAGCCCTGGGTGCCCAGGGAGAAGTCACCACACTGTCAGAAGTCTGAGGTACAGCCTGGAAACAGCACTCACTGCTGGGAACGCTTCCTCAATGCAGGATTCATCTTCAGGAACAGAATTAATTCTTCAGGAATGAAATCAGGTCAGGAAAGACCATTTCATGCAGCTTGGGAAGCTGCCCTGGCCCTTGGTCCCCCATCCGGACTTTAGGAGAGAACATCATTTTGCCAACACCAACTGCTGCCTTATACAGACGCCATCCAGTTACACAAACAGTTTTGGTGGGAACATCCAGTAATCTCTAGTTTTGTTTATGGAAGCTCTTCAATATGAAGAAGGCTTAAGTCCTTAATGAGAGCCAAGGAAACAGCTGTTTTGTCTCTCCTCAGGATGCTGGCGCTTCTTGAGTAGCATTACACCCCTTACTTAATCATCTTTTTTGTTGTTAGGTGCCATTGAGTCGGATCAGACTCATAGTGACCCTTTGTACAACAGAACGAAAGATTACTCAACACTGTCATGCAAATGATCTTTTTATGTTTGCACCCACTTTTTCAGCCATTATGTTTCTTCTCATTTTGAGTCATGCCACCTCAGCAAAAGGAGGTCCCAAGGGCTTTACTCCATTCCTGCCATTAAGATCGACTCTACTTTGAGGAGGCAACTCTTCTCCAGTCGTTTCTTGAATGGCTTCCAGCCTAGGTTGTGCATTTTCCAGCACTATATCTAACAGTGTTTCTCTGTTATTCATAGGGTTTTCAATGGCTGATTATCTCAGGAGTGGGCTGCTCAACCTTTCTCCCTAGTCTATCTTAGTCTGGAAGCTCAGCTGAAACCTGTCCACTGTGGGTGGGCCTGATTTGTGATATTGGTGGCATAGCTTTCAGCATCACAGCAACACACAAGCCCCCACAGGATGACAAGCTGACAGACACTTGGTAGACTTAATCAGTTACAGCCACTTTATGAGGTGATTGTTAACTGTCCCCCTGATTTTGACAGTGATGGAGAAAGATAGTCCCACTGTGCATGGCCATTACTCACAGGAGAGCTACTGTGTGAGGGCCCAGGTGGGACAGTGAGCATGGAGAGGCCTCACAGCCTCCCCATCTGAGGCCGAATGGTTGGATCCGAGTTTCTCAAAGTGTAGCCCAAGGATCATGGTTCTGCTACCTTGATGCTTTCTAAGGCTTCATTCTGCTCATGGGATATAATCCTGACTCCTAATCATCTCTACAAGGCAGGGCCAGGCCCTGCCTACCTCTCTGACCACCTCCTGCGACTCACTTTATCCAAACATCAGTCTCTTTTCTACTTGCTGGTCATGGCAATCCCTCAGAATCCTTCCCTAGAACCCCACTCCCCAGCTCTCCACCTGACTCATTCTTCTTTGTGGTTCAAGAATGAGCTCAACAAGCCAGGATTGGTGGTACACGCCTGTAATCCCAGTGACTCAGGAGGTGGAGGCAGGAGGATCATGAGTTCAAGGCCAGAGGCAGTCTGCATAACTCAGGGAGATCCTATCTCAAGATAAAAATAAAATAAGATAAAATAAAAATGGACTAGGGGTGCAGCCTTTGGTAGAGCACTTGCAAAATAAGTGGGAGGCCCTGGGTTCAACCCCCAAGTACTACAAAAAAATAATCAGCCCAAATCACTTCTTCACTTAGGCCCCTCTGTGCCTCCTGCCAAGAGCAGTCCTTGCCCTCCTGCGGGCCTTTCTTCAGCCCTGCTATCATCTACTTCAGAGCACTTTTCCCAGTCTGGAATGTTCTCGTTTATTCATCTGTTTACTTCTTTATCTTCTCCACTGGAATGCAAACTCCTTGAGGGTAAGGTCATGTCTAGCTTATTAACCTCTGAACTGCAAGCTTCCAAACAGTGCTGGGCACACAGTAGAATTAAAGCAAACATTTGTTGACTATGTAAACCAACCAACTGGGGTGCCCTGGCCCCACTAAATCCTATTGGAGAGCAGTCAGGAAGCTGCATTTTTCACATGAGCCTCAGATGATTTGTAAACATATCAGGTCAGGGGAAAACATTAGCTTCTTTATCAACAGTCTGCCTTTCCCTCTTATCTTCAACCTGAAGGCTTTGTCTTGCCCAAGAATATGTGGTAAGTGAGCGAGAGTCCAAGGCTCCTCCAGCTTGGTGGCTCAGTTTGTCTTTCCTGTGACTATTCATTGCATGATGATGTAATAGATGCATAAGCTAGTGGGGTCTGTGAGGACAAGAACCGTGGGGGCTTACTTCATTGCTTACCTCTGGTGTTGAGTAGAATGCCTGCCACATATAAGGCCCACAACAAATATTTGTTAAATTATCAATCAATAAGCAAATGAAGAAGCACTGATATGAGCACCAGGTAATGTGCTAGACACCAAATAGGCACATAATATGCATACAACTGTAAGCTGTGCAATGGGAGAAGGACGTGGCTGTCCACTCTAGAGGCAATCTTGAAACATCAGTCATTGAACACCCTGAGGGTTGCTATGGGTCAGACCCAACTTGACAGCACCTAATAACAACAACCTGCTCAAAGTTGAGAAGAAATGCAAACCTTAGAAGATCAGCTACATGCACAAGGTGCTGTAAGCCTTGTAGTGAAGGGTAAACTTGAGGTACATGTTATTTTATTTCTCCTTCATCCCCTAGATAAATCTAATAACTTTCCATGTCAATTACCTGCAGGTAAAATGGTTTACTTTTCTTAAAAGATAGTAAGAAATAGTAGCTGGCTCCTTGGTGTCATCCGGTTCTTACTGTAATAATCTGCTTTTTGTTGCTATAGCAGAGTACTTGAGACTGGGTACTTTATAGGGAAAATAAATGTACTTGGGGTAGAAGTCCAAGGGCAGGTTTCTGGTTTCTGCCCAGATTCTGGTGAGGGAGTGGAGCTGCTCTATGCATGGTGACAAACAGGAAGGAAGGTGAGTGTGTAGAGAAAAATGAGAGCTAACCATTCCTACAGGACAACATTAATCCACCCACGGGTGGATCCCTCATGACCTGAATCCTTCCCACTAGTCCCCACCTCTCAACACTGTGACACCAGTATCCAAGCCTCAACAGGAGTTTGGTGAATACAAACTCCATTCAAACCTTGTTATTTTTAGGTGTGGTCAAGTCAAGTCCAACTCATATCGACCCTCATAGGGTTTTCAATGGCTGAATATTTCAGGATTGGTTCGGGAATGGATTGCCACCTCCTTCTTCCATTTTTGTGGTGCTGGGGATCAAACCCATGTTTTCAGAGGGCACAGAGCAGCACTCTACCAATGGAGATAAACTCCAGCCATTCAAACCTTGTTGTTGTTGTTAGGTGCCATAGAGTCGGTATCCAACTCATAGTGACCCTACATACAACAGGCGAAACCACTATTATCAGTGCTTCTCTGCTGTTCATAGGGTTTTCAATGGCAGATTGATTTTTGGGAGTGGGTTGCCAGGTCTGTCTCCCAAGCCTACAGCACCTGGTGTTCCCAGGCAGTCTCCCATCCAAATACTAACCAGTCTGACCCTGCTTAGCTTCTGAGATCTGATGGGAATAGGATGCCACAGGGCTACAGCTGCAGGTATTCAAACCTTAGCATGTACGAACTGCGTGAGATACAGTAAACCTCTCTGCGCCTCAGGTTCCTCCTCTCATACCAACCTCATGAGAGCACTTTTTTGCCATGTGAATTAGGTCACACATGTGAACAGGTTAGCCTGGCACCAGGGACATAACTATCCTCCAAAATACACTAGCTATCATTTTCATATAGTTTCCATGCCCTCTAAACTCCAGAGCTAGCTCCTCTTCCATGCACATGGGAAAAAAATGCATTTTTACAAATATATTCTACCAGTAATTAATGGAAAAGAGAACACCAGTCCCAGCCTCTGCCCAAGTTAATACAAATCCCAGGTTAGTGGAGTCTGAAATTAATTGGCTTTTTTCTCCTGTGACATTGTAATTTAGAAGGTAAGTCTTTTCTCCCTCTGTGGGAGAGAAATGTCACTGTTATATCACAGAGACCGGCATCCTGACTGTTGAAGCTTCTGTAAAGAAAAATTCCATCATAATAAAATCACACAGGCAAAGCAAGACCTTTTGTTGTATGAAACTTTGCCTTTAGTACAAAAGAAATCTTGAACAGGTAGGTTATTGTCTATGCGTTAGAGAGCTTTGAGGCTCACGAAATGTGAGGGCAGTGGCATTTGTTAATAATTCTCCAGTAGCTGGTGAATTCTTGGACTCTGTGGTTGCAAAAAACACATGCCATGGCTTGCTGGGGACAGCCCCAGTTTGTGCTGCTCATTGCTATTTATTAAGAACAGCTCTCTCTTACCCTCTCACAATTGCTCCAGTATGGATGACAAGTTGTAAGTCACCATGCTCCCCAGCATAGCATCTATGCTGGTCAGTTTTCTGTTATGCAATAAAGATCTGAGACAACCAAATCTTAAAGAGAAAATGTTTATTTTGGTTCACAGTTTTAGGGGCATTGGTCCAAAATAGGTTGATCCCGTTACTTTGGGGCCGATGGGGAGGCAGCATGTTATGGTGGGGAATGCACAGTGGAGCCGGGAGCTGCTCACCTCCTGGTGGCGATGAGAAGTAGAGAGGGAGAGGAGTAAGCTGGAGCCCCTGGTCTCCTTCACAGAGATGCTCCCGATGACCTCAGACTTCCCCATGGCTCTGCCCCTTAAGTTTCTACCACCTCCCCATCACACCACGCTATAGACTAAGGCCTTATACACTGGCCGTGTGGGGACACATAAGATCCAAACCATATCAGAACCCAAGGAATAGCGATGCCAACCACCTTTGCAGAGCCCTCCCTGTGTGCCCACAGGGGGCGGACCACCCCACAGGACTTCATTTCATTTGTGCCCCACCCCAGGGCTCATGAGACTCGCAGAGGACACATACACAGAGAAGATCGCAGGTCACCACCTCAGCCACGTGCAATGAGGAAATTACTAGACTTGCTCAGTCACTGAAGACGCGTGCATTTTGAAATTAAAGTAGCTTCCCTCTGGACGGATCATTACCAAGTCCAAGAGGCACTCACCAAATCTAACTCTTCATGCTTCTCCCATCCTCATTGGTGCCGTAAGCACACACTAGGTCTGCCTGTGCTTGGAAATCTAGAACTGATCCCACTAACCCAGCAAGGCAGATGTTCCTGCAGTCATTTTACAGGTAAGATGCCTGACATTTGAGGTACTCACCCCATTGTCACACCTTACTTCCTCAGTTTTAAAATAGCATACTTAGTCCCTCTCACATTTTTACATTTCCAGAATAAAGACATTCTCAGGAAGGAAGTGCATTTTCTGTGTAGTGTTTCTCTCCTGGCCCACTTTTCTCGCTTTAATGACGTATCTCACACCTGGCAACTTCCTAAGGTTCCGAGAGGTGATGAACAGCAAAGCTAGCATTCATTCCTGTTCCACCTGTTTCCTTATTCATAACCACTGTGCTGTGCTGTGCAGTGCAGAATGGGTTTCTATTAAACATCATTAGAAATGGAGAGGAAAAATGTTAGCAAAACTTAGCTGGCTGCACATGGGAGTCTAGCAAGTAGAAGAATTGTCACCTCTGTAGTTTTCAGCCTTTCAACTTCTTTCTTATATTCTGAATAATGATCAGAGTGGGAGGTGAAAGGTGGGGAGAGAAGGCACAACACTAAGAAGGTAAGGAGAGGGGACAAGAAAAAGCAAGGCATTGGATCAAGGCCCCCCAATTAAGTTCTTAAATCTCACATTTTGTAGGGAACAGACACTACAAATTCCTAATCGATTAAGTCTGACCTGAATTAGATTCTCCTTTGCCATTCTGTGCCTTCATCATCTGTGAAATGGGTAGAAGCATCATTGTGAGAATTAACAAAATTAGTACAGGCAAGTCTCTTAGCACTGGCACACCCTAAATCCTTTAAAGGTGTCACTCATTATCACTCCTCTCTTCAACCTCATTTAGGGCTACTGCCCACCCCAGCCCCCCGCCCCCACCCCACACTTCATAGCCATATTGAGTTTCTTTCAACAAGAAGAAAGCCAACAAGCTGAGCTCTATCTCTTCAGAGTCTTTGCACGTGCAGTTCCTTCTTCTTGGATGGCTCTTCCTCTCCTTTTTGAAGAGCCAGTTCATGTTCTTACTGAATAGCCAGCTCCTCAGAGAGGCTGCCCCCACCATGGTAAGCCTCATTCTCTTCCTACTGCATCTGCTTACTCATTTCCTTTCTAGACCTCATTGCAGTATAAAAAGATTTTATTCTTTTGTTAATTTGTGTATTGATCACAGTAGTCCACCCTTATCCAAAGTTTTGCTTTCTGTGGTTTCAGTTACAGTTAACTGTGGTCCAAAAATACTAAATGAAAAATTCCAGAAAGAAACAATTCATAAGCTTGAAATTGCATGCCATTCTCAGTAATATAATGAAACTTTATACCAGCCCATCTGGGATATGAATCATGTGTTTGTCAGGTGTGTCCATGCTGTATATGCTACCTGTCCATTAATCACTTAGTAGCCTCACAGGTGATCAGATCAGCTGTTGAGGAATCCCAGTGCTCGTGTTGAGGAGCCCTTATTTTACTTAGTATTGAATGGTTTAGAGTGTGGGAGTAATGATGCTGGCTATCCGGATGTGCCAAAGAGAAGCTGTAAAGACTCCTTTTATGTGAAAAGGTGAACTACAATAAGATACTTTGAGACCACATTCCCTTCCTTTTATATTGTAATGATTGCTTTATTAACTTATTATTTATTATTGCTAATATCTTACTTTGCCTTTTTTTTGTGTGTGTGTGGTACTGGGAGTTGAACCCAGGGCCTCACACCTGCATGCTCTGCAAGTGCTAGACCACTGAGCTGCGCCCTCAGCCCATTTTTTTACTTTTCGAGACAGGTTCTCACTAAATTACACAGACTGCCTCTGGTCTCGAACTTGCAATCCTCCTGCCTCTGCCTCCCGAGCCGCTGGGATTACAGGCGTGCGCCACCGCGCCCAGCACTTTGCCTAATTTATAAGTTAGATTTTATCATGGATATGTATGTATATGGTTTGGTTCTACCTGTGCTTTTAGGCATCCACTGAGGGGCTTGGAATGTATCTCCCATGGAAAAGGGGACCCACTGTACCTGCTGCCAACTCTCCTCGAATATAAACTCTCTTTCTATTCTTCTGTCCCTGCACCTAGCACAGAGCCTGGCATGAAAGATGTTCAATAAAGCTTTGGGAATTGCATTTTCCAAACTAAATAAATGAAGACTTCAGAATCTAAATCCAGGTCAGGTTACAGCCAGAGGCACCACACACAAAGGGAGACATTTGTTTTGCAACTGGTTTTCTCTCCCACAGGAGCCTCAGCCCCTTCAAGAGCTCTGAGTGTCTGACTCCGCATTCCATCCCAGGCACTCTTGCCTGCGTGTCTCCTACTGAACACTGCTGACAGTGCAGCTAGATTTCATGCTCCTGTATTTGATGATTTGGGTCCACTCCTGAGGCACTCCCAGGACAGTGCAGCTAGATTTCATGCTCCTGTATTTGATGATTTGGGTCCACTCCTGAGGCACTCCCAGGGATATAGGAGCCTTCCAGTGCATAGTTGTTTGGAAAGCAATGAAGGCAGCCTCACAGAGTTCTCATCACCTGTGCAGTTTGGGGGCAACAGTCATATTGAAGACCTCACCACATCACTTCCAGGATCAAACACTTTCCTACTGGATGCTTGTCGGATCTGGAGTACTTGAGTCAGGTTGGGGATTATTCTGTCCCTAACAGAGATAGCCTCTACATGTCTTTCAGCGTATCACACTTTGGAACTTGCGTGTTGCTGTGATACTGAAAGCTATGCCACTGGTATCTCAGATACCAGCAGGGTTACCCATGGTGGACAGGTTTCAGCTGAACTTCTAAAATAAGATAGACTGGGGAGAAGGACTCAGCAGCCCAATCCTGAAACAATTAGTCATTGAAAACCCTATGAATAGCAGAGAAGCACTGTCAAATATTGTGCCAGAAATGAGCCCCTCAGTCTCCAAGGCATTCAAGAGATGACTAGGGAAGAGTTATCTCCTCAAAGTATAGTTGACTTTAATGATGGGAATGGAGAAAAGCCCCTCAGACCTCCTTTTGCTGATGTGGCATTACTCAAAATGAGAAGAAATATAGTGGCTGCAACATTGATCTCTAATATAAAAAGATTGTGTGCATGGCGCAGTGTTAGGTAGTGTTTCTTGTTTTGTACATAGGGTCTCTATGAGTCAGATCCAACTCAAGGGTACCTAACAACAACAGAATAAAAACAGAGTGCAGAGTGATCACCTTTCTTGGGCCTAAAAGTCACTTACAGATCTTAATTAAAAATACACATTCCCAGCATGCCACTTTCCTGGGATTCTGAGTCAATAGAACGTTTATTACTATAGTAGTAGTAGTGGGTCCTTTAGTTATGAGTGGAGCTCTGAAGCTTTGCTACTTAATGTGGTCTCTGGACAAGCAGCTTAAGTATTACCTGGGAGTCTGTAAAAAATGCAGGCTCCCGAACACCACCTTAGATCTCCTGAGCCTGGATCTGCATTTTAACAGGATCCTCAATGGACCAACATGTACATTCAAGTTTGAGAATCCTGTCCAATTTATCTGACCCAGGGCTGGAGCTCTTTTTCTCTCTTCTCTTGCCCAGTAGTTTTTAAACACGAGTTCCTGTAGGAAGCACCTGGGACCTCCTTCCGTAGGTGGTTAGTTATTGGGGCCTCACTTTCAGACCCTGTTTCGGTAGGCCTAGGCAGAGGCCTAGCAATCTGTATTCTTAACCAACAGCCTTGATGGACCTAGTGAGGGTGGTCTGAGGATCACACTTTGAGCAGCACAACATAGTGAACACATTGGCCTCCCTTTCCTTATCTATTGTAAGTGAAGTAGGATATTTTTTAAAATGAGCTTCTAGCTTATAAAGACTATGCTTTTGCAGATTTGCAGTGGAAGCAGGCAGACCCTTCCAAACAGTGAAATTGGTGGTAGATGGAGTTAAAGATGGAAGGGTCAAAGCCCTTCTTTCACAGGGGAGAAAATTCAGGTCCATGGTGACAACCTGGCCATGGTCTCATCACTCGTTGGTGGCAGAGCTAAGCCAGAACCCAGGATGCCTGATTCTTTCCACTAAAACACAGGCCACAAAGCTTAGCAGCTGCAGCAGTGGCACAAGTGACAGTTATAAGGCTCTCAGCACAGTTCTAAGGGCTCTCGTGCATTAACTCACTGAAATCTTGCAGCAGTCTATGAGGCAGGTACAGTTGTCCCCACCCCCCTCAAAGGTGAGTCGATATCTCAGCTCATAAGTGGTAGAGCCAGGAGTCAAAGCCAGGAAGCTGGCTTTGCAGTTTATATTCTGAAGGCATTTAGTAAGCAAGAAATGAGTGAAAGAGATGAATGTGTTAATTAACTAATCAAATGACTGCACCCTACTCTAGAATAACCCATTTGGATTTCTTCTTCTCTTTGTCCCTAGTAAATGAGTTAAAGTAGAAATCCACCAACTTCCTGTTACATCTGTTTAAAAACACCACAGCTGGTGTTAGACAGACCCAAATTTGAACCCAGCTGTTCTGCTCATTAGCTGAATAACTTTGGGGAATCCACAGGACCTACTTAAACCTTTGTTTTCTTATACGTAAAGAGAAGCAATACTAGTGGCCATTTCCTAGGGTTCTGGTAATGAACATAAAATAATGGCATTCAGAAGCATTATTATTTTAAGCATTGACACATATTTTTGCAGCCACATTTGGTTTTTAAGCGAGCTTGAAGTTTTAACAGTTTCAAGTTCCCCCTAATGGCAAGGAACTATTCCCTGAACTTCCATATCTCCACAATCCCCAACTGGGTGTACTACGGAGCCCCTGCTTGCTGACAGGCACAGGTTAGTGTGGGTTCCATGTTTTGGGACCTAGGGAGAGCAGAAACTCTCCTTCAAGGCATAGCTCCCCTGACCCGTCCCTCACCCAACTTCCCTTTTTGCAAATAGAAGGCAGGAGTATATAGAGGAACTTCTACCAGCTGCAGACACAAGTTACCCCGAGACACAGCTGAACTGGGCATCAGCAGCAGATTTTTCCCAGTCTGGCTTGTGATGTTGGGCAAATCATTTCTTCTCCCTGAATCTCTCTTTCTTGCCCTGTGAAGTAAGTAGGGTAGCTGCCCAGGTCTCTGAGGGCTGCTGCCAGTATTAACATCCTAGTTCTTTTTGGCTCTGACATTCCCCACCTACCTCTCTTAGGCTTCACTGCAGTGATGGAGAGTGAAGCCAGAGATCCATAAAAATTACTAAATATTATGGATCTTAAAGTCATTAGAGCTACTGTACACTGAGCATCTACTATATGTCCCCCCACTATGTTAGTGCTTACACAGATAACCTGCATGTCAACTTCAGGAGGGGTATTGTTGCTCTAATGTTGCAGATGAGGAAACTGAGCTCAGAGTACTTAAGACACACACTCAAGGTCACACAGTTGGTAAGGTACATAGGTGGAATTTGCAACTAATAATTTCTTGTGCGTGTGTGTGTGTGTGTGTAAACTAGATGACAAGGTTATTTTTACTAGTTTTATATTTTTATTAGTTTTTTAAAGAACAAAATGGTAAATAATGTGTATAATATACTACAGTTTCTCTAAGAAAGGAGAGCAACTTACACACTTGCTTGAAACATTGTGTCTATATATCTGTATCTGCATCTACAGAGAGTGCCAAAAGTACATACATTTTAAATATTAAAATTGTAAAACTCAGTGTATGCCGATGACAAAGGATAAATACAAATCACATTTGACTCTGCAATTACAAAAAGTACTCAAAGTACTTACTGTCATAATTGAATTCAACTTCAAAAAGCAATACATAGATAACATCTCTTAAAATGTGCATTGGGGCCTGGGACTTAGCTCAGTTGGTAGAGTGCTGCTATGTGCACTCTGAGGCCCTAAGTTTGATCTCCAGCACCACAAAAATTGGAAAAAGACCTAGTAGCCCATTCCCAAAACAACCCTGAAAAAATCAGCCATTGAAAACCCTATGAATAACAATGAAACACTGACATAGTGCCGGGGAGTGTTTTGCTTGTTGTATATAGATAGGGTTGCTATGACTTGGACTTCACTTGATGGCACCTAACAACAACAACAACAACAAAAATGTGCACACATTTTTGGCACTCCCAATATATCTGTATCTCTATATTTATACAGTAGAAAGAAAATCATCAAGTTTTTTAAAGTGTTTCTTATGGTGGAGAGAAGGAATTGAGTGAAGACAGGACTTCTTTTAATATATCTTCTTTTAAAGAGTATCCCCTATAAAGCAGGGCTGGGATTTAGCTCAGTTGGTAGAGCACAGCACTGCAGTCTCTGAGGTCCCGGGTTCTATTCCCAGCACCATAAAAATGGGAGAAGGATGTGGCAATCCACTCCCTAGGCAATCCCGAAACAGTCAGCCATTGAAAAACCTTCTGAGGGTCTCTATGAGTCGGACTTGACTCGATGGCACCTAACAAACCCTATAAGGCCGGTGGCTGTGGCACACCCTGTAATTCCAGTGACTTGGGAGGCAGAGGCAAGAGGATGCCAAGTTAGAGGCCAGAGGCAGCCTATATAACTTAGCAAGACCCTGTCTCAAAATAAAAAATTTTTAAAAGAGAGGCTGGGGTGCAGTTCCATGGTAGAGTGCTTGCAAAGCACACTCAAGGTCCTGGGTTTAGCACCCCTCTCCCCCAATACCAGAGAAAAAGTATCCTCTATGAACCTGAAATAAAATGAAAGGGAACCTCAATGTGTAATCAGTAGTTGATACACAACCACAGAGAGGAATCGTTCAAAGTGTGAGTCAGGGCTGTTTGGCTGTACATTCCTAAAATACATCCTAAGGAATGAAAGAAGGGGAAGAAACCACATTTTCAGTAACTGCATTGGTAGCCACTGTGCTGGCATTACCACAGAGACTGTGGCAAGCATGGTGTGGCGTGAATGAAGTGAGTGATTCTGCAGGTGTCATTGGAAGCCAGGAGTTCAGCGTGGGAGGATGGAGGTACAGACATAAGATGGATGTGGTAGATAAAATCCACGTAATCTTGAACTTGAATAAAAAATATCTGCATGATGCAAACTATGTTCCTTACTTCCTAGCTCTAGTCCCAGGAAAGACCTGCAAACAGCAACCCAGAAACATTGAGTTCTCCTTGGACTGAAACCAGTAGCTCTAAGTGCCATTTCCCACTGTAGAAGCCAGGGCTCCTTGGAGAAATAACTGATGTCACATTTGAGACAGGACATGTGGAGCACACAACTGGAGAGTTTGTCATACCAGAAAGCAAGGCAGCTGCAGAAAGCAAGGGAGCTGGAAAGAGTGGGGGACTCAGGAGGTGACCACCAGAGGCTGGCATTGGCCAAGGGTGGGAGAACCAGACTGTTAATAACGTCCAGTCATATCTAACAGGTTTTCATCAGCGACGTATAGAAACAATCATTAGTCATGATTTTAAAACTAGACTGGGCATTACTAGCTGACTTTTCCTGCCCTGGCTGTGACCTTCGGCAAATCACAAAGACAGGCCATATTGAAAAGCAATCATTAGACTCAGACAGTGCAGACCAGCCATTACTTACAAAACTGTAAGATAAAGGAGAAAACTGAGCACTAATCACGCTTACCTATAAGATCTGTGTCTCAATGTAACCTAGCAGTGGATGGAGAAAGTTTCTCTGTGTAGAAGCATTCTGAGTAATAACAATTTTCAAAGGGTGAAATACAGAATTAGCACAGCAATAGCAACATCAGTGCTCACTGATGCTCTCACTGCCAGGAGAAACAGACACTTTGTGCCTCCTAACATAACAGAGCACCACTAACAAAGTCACTTCACCAAAACATGTTGATCAGGAATTCACTGAAAATGCAACATGTGACTGTGAATTTACAGGAAACGCAGGGGCATGGAATCTGTTAAATGTCACCACAGAAGTGTTCTCAATAAGATCACAGTGTGGGAAATTCTGCAAGAAAACCCACATGTCTTTTACAAAATGGTTGCAAGGAAAACTTTTAAAAAGAGAGAGATGGAGAGAGAATCAATAGATTATTAAGGACCTAAGAAGTATAGAAATCAATTAAAAGGTGCAGACTCTAGTTCAATTCTGATTCAAATGCCAAACAAAAACAAGCAACAATAATCACTTTTTGTAAGACAACTAAGGAAAAGCACGCAAACATCATTGACTATTTGACGGAATCAAATAATCATAAAATAATCATAACAGATTATAATATATATAATACATCATCATTACAAATACAATCATGTATCACTTAATAACGGAGACACTTTCTGAGAAAAGCACCATTAGGTGACTTTGTCACTGTATGAACATCACAGAGTGTACGTAAACAAACTCAGGTGGCATAAATCAATCACTCTGTGTGGCCTCTTGATGCAATCAGAAGACACGGTACATGACGTGTGAGGCGGCTGACTGGCTACCATGACAAACTGCTCTATAGGACATTTTTAATAAGTAGAAGTGTGTTGGGAAATAATGCTAAAAAAGTATAGTATGGTCAGGTGCAGTGGAGCGTGCCTGTAATCCCAGCACTTGCGAGACTGAGGAAGGATCCTTGCCAAGTTCAAGGCCAGCTTTGGCTACGTAGTAAGAACTTGCCTAAAAACAACAAGTAAAACTATGGCACGGTAAATACATGAACCAGTAACACAATTACTTATTTATTATCATCATCAAGTATTATGTAGTGTACTGTGTAATTATTATGCACTGTGTACATATTCCCCATGTGTCTGTCAGCTTGTTATGCAGTGGGGGCTTTTGTGTTGCTGTGATGCCGAAAGCTATGCTACCAGTATCTTAGATGCCAGCAGGGCCACCCATGGTGGACAGGTTTCAGCTGAGCTTCCAGACTAGGACAAGGACCTGACAGCCCACTCCCAAAACAATTAGCCACTGGAAACCATATAAATAGCAGAGAAGCACTGTCAAGTTAGTGCTGGAAAATGAGCCCCTCAAGTTGGAAGGCATTCAAGAAACAACTGGGGAAGAGCTGCCTCCTCAAAGAAGAGTTGATCTTAATAATGGGAATGGAGGAAAGTCCCTGGGACCTCCTTTTGCTGATGTGGCACGACTCAAAATGAGAAGAAAGACAGTTGCTGCAACAATGGGCTCAAACATTTAAAAAAAAGATCGCATGCATGGCACAGTGTTGGATAGTGTTTTGTTCTGTTATACACAGAGTCATTATGAGCTGGATCTGACTCTATGGCTCCTAACAAATGTACATATAATTATGTTACCATCCTTTTATACAGCTAGCAGCGCAGTAGGTTTGTTTCTAAGAACATCACCACAAACATACCATAATGCATTGCACCAGGACATTAGAAAGGCTATGGCATAACTAGGCAATAAGAATTTTTCAGCTCCATTATAACCTTATGGGATCACCACCATATACATATGATCTGTCACTGATGAAAATCATATTTGAAATTATTAATATTTTAAGTGTGAAAATAGTATTGCTGAGATTACTGTTCAAGAACCTCTGTCTTATAAAAAATCATACTGAAATATTTACAGATAAAGTTCTATAATGTCTAGGATTTTCCTCAGTAATACAAGGGGAGAAAGGTTGTGGATATAGATGAAACAAGATTGACCATAAACTGATGGTGGTTGTAGATGATGGTGGGATTCATTGTACAATTCTGTTTTTGAGTAAGTTTGAAACTTTCCACAATAAAGAAGATAAAGGCCTAACTCTCACAATGCCACTGATGGAGAATCCTAAATGGGTGTCTCTTATTTCTGTGGCTCCCAGGTCCAGGGAATTGACAGTGATTCATGCACCACCATGGGACAGCACAGGCTTGGCTGGAGAAATTCTACCCCAGCCCCTCCGTGCTGTCCAGAGCCCTGGCCTCCCTCACCTCAGGGTTCCAGTGCAAATGAGAGGCAGGTGCCAAGGTCATATTCTCAGCAGCAGAGATCAATAATCCCCTGCAGAGCCCGAAGTGGGAGAAGCCCCTGGGTACCTGGCCTGCACTGCGGCTCTGAGCAGGGAGGGAACTGGGTTTTCTGCACCTTCCTTGCCTTTCATACAGTGCTGAATGGTGCCCTTGAGGGCCTGGACTCCTGCCGTTGGTGCAGACCACCCAGGTCCACAGGCTCTGGCGGAGGAGGACCTGGAAGGAGAGGAACTGGCCACCGATTCACAGCCATTTCTTGCCCAGGACCTTGACGGACCCGTCGCAGGTTTCTCTAACTCCGCATATCTCACCGGGGCTGTCTACTCCATAGCATCCTACCACTCCATCTCTCTTCTCCTTCCTCTGATCCTCCACCTGCAAACTACCCCTCCAAACCATTTGATTCTTCACATCCTAGTGAGGGTGACTTTCTCAAAGCTGGAACCTTGAGAAACCACCTTTCTCTGGTTTAAAATCTATTGCCCCAGGGCTGACAACCCAAACACTCAGCACAGCCTCCAAGACCAAGGCATCTGCTTTTCTCTGGCCTTGTCTCACACCCCAGCCCTCCATCCTCTCTGTCTCTAGCCTAGCTGGCTTTCTTGGGTCAAAAATGTTCACATGCTCATCATTCATTCATTCACAAATATTGATTGAAAATTTCCTACATGCTGTGCCTATGTACAACTTAAATCACTCCACTGATTCTTAACATCTCAGCTTGCATGCCACTTTATCAGGTATTTTCTGACTTTCTTGGTTATATATGGCTTTCTTCCCTGTTTAATGTTTTTCTGGCATCAAGCACTTCCCTTCATAGTCTCTCTGCTTAAACATTTACTCCTATGGCTAATTGACTTCTACCAACAGACTACAGCTTTATGAAAGCAAAGCTTATTTGTGCTTTTGCTCACTTTTAATATTCCCAAGAATGTAGCACTATGCCTAGTATATAGTGGGTTCTGGTGGAGTGAATATGCTCATAAATTCTCTTCAACTCATCATCAAAAACTAGTCTATTTCACCTCCTGTGAATCTGGGATGGCCCCATGATTTGTCTTGACCATGAATACTGCAGAAATAGCATGGTGTAACTTCTGATGCTGTGCCTTTGAAGACCTGCAGCATCTGCCTTAGCCACTTAGAGAGTTTCTTTTAGGAATCTTGCAGCCATGCTGTGAGGAAGGCCATGTAGCGATGTGGAGGGGCTCATATAAGGAGAAAATAGACCTATAGCTCACCAACAGATATTTAAGTGCCCCAGCCAAATCATATGAAGGAGAATCACATCTCGTTCAACCAATAAGGTCTTGAGAAATTGATTATTGTTTTAGGCCACTAAATTTTGGGGGAGATTTATTAGCAGCCATTAATCACAATAAATAAATAAACAAACAAGCAAACAGTTTGACAAACACTTGGAGAACTGATGGGCAGTCTGCTCTCTGAGTCTTACTCTTCAACTAAGTCTGATGTGCAGTGTTGCATGTTCTACCTATGGAATTTCTAGTTAAGGCTAATGAATCCTGATGTATCCTAGTCAAAAGATTTTGAAATCTCCATGGAAGGACTGGGAAAACTTCTCAGTCAAGAGGCCAGAACTGAAGAGATCCCATCCATTGAGGAAAAAAAAAAATCAATGTTCAGTGGGAAAAGCAACCCAATTTGTCATCCCAAAGAACTAGGAGGAAATCTGGGACTCCACAGAACGATACCTAGCTCTCCCAGGGGTGTCTGAAGCATCCCCCCCTCCTGCTGCTGGTGTCCCTAAGATACAAAGGCACTTCCATAGAGGAGCAATGATCCCCATGCAAAGACAAACTTGCTTAAGCTCTGGAATTAGCTGATGGGGGTTCAAATCCCAGTTCTGCCTCCCGTCTTTGAGGGAATATTATAGTTTATCACTCAGAACTTTAACACAGACTGTTCATCTTTTCAGAGAACAGTTCACCATCAGCATCATGGCTCATAGCACCTAGTTCATTGTTTCAACCCACAGGTGTACAACAGCATCCCTCATGTTGCCTTCAGCATGACTCTACCTATAAGTACAACCACTGCTGTTTTGTTTCTAGAAAAGTCAGGTTTGGGTATCTCCATATTCAAGTATATATCGTTTTATTCTAAATTTTAATTTATATTGCACATGGGCATTAAACATATTTTAAGCATGTTCTAGATGAATTACATTATGTTTGAATATCATTTTGTAATAATAAGAGAGGTTTTTATCTTTTATATTATTTTATTTTTTTAATCTCCCTTTATTAATAAGGGAGGTTTTAAACTATCTGTACAAAAGGGTGCTTGGGTCTGCTGGGTTGGGAATACTGCTGTATTTAAACCTCAGCTGCACAGCTCTGAGTCATTCACACTTTTAGAGCCTCATATTTCTTATTTGTATCCATAGGTGTAACATCAGTACCTGCCTCCTAGAGCTGCCATGAGGATGAATATAGATGCGATGATGATGATTATAATTATTATTATTATGACTAATTACATAAAATTTCCTTTCCAATGTTTGTTTAATTGGAACTTGGCCTCGGTTCTGCACACGAGGCCTTAGCAGCCTAAGACCCACCCACATCACCCCACCCGGGGCCTGTGATCCAATACAGTGAGCAATGGGAGATCCTCTAAGGGGTTTGTGCAGCTTCCTGGCCTCGGACTGGACTGTGTGCCCTGCTGTTCCCTGCTTAGAAGGCTCTGCACCCAGAGCTCTCCCCACTCCTCCCTCAGGGGTCCATTCAGCATGGTCTTTTCCAGGGAACCTTCTCCCTCCAGCCAGTCTCACATCACTGCCACTCCTTCCTGCTCTGGAGCACACGGAAATTCCTGCATCTCTTACAACCCTGTTGTATTTATTAGTTGACATATCCATCTCCCGTATTGGACTAAGACTCCCCTGAGAGCAAAGGAGATATTCTATGTGGCTTTGAATTCTGGTGAAAGAATTGGTGCCCAACAAATGTGTGTTGATCGATTGAAAATAGTTGAGTGAGTGCAGGGGACCACTTCCCTAGAAACCCGCACAAGGTGGAAAGCAGTCAGACCAGGCCTGAAGTATGGGTCTTTACCCAGCCAGGCCAGGTGCCTTCCTGCAGTTACCCAGCTCACTGCTGTGGTTTGCCTGGTCCACACCCCAAGATGGGCGTTTGCTCTCCTTGGAGGTTCTGCTTCCTGTTTCAGGGTCCCTGCTGTCTTGGACAAAGAGCTGCCTTCAGAACACGAGGAGGAATATCCCATAATACACGAGGGGCCCGGGAAAAGCAATTCATCACCCCCTGGGTTTCCAATATACCAGTCAGCTGGTCTTCCATTTTCTCTCTAGTGTCTGTCCTGGCAAAGATCCCAGCTGCCTCATCCTGACCTGTTATTCTGGGCACTGCTGTCTTCCCAGGGCTGCCTGATGGAAGATGCCCACTTAAGATTCTCAGATTTAACTGTCACCATAAATTACCAGGCCCAATCATGATTCAGAGAAACATTAGCGTCTTTGCTTTTCTTAAATCTACAGTTGGGTGTCTAGTCAGTAGCAACCAGCTTTTTGGCAAAGAGATTTGCAGTCCAGGGTGGTGGTATTGAGACTCTTGGCAGAGTGGATTTGGGTACTGGCTTCACTGAGTACAGACCTTGCTTTAAGCATTCATATTCCAGCATATTCTGCGACAGAAAGGTGTGACACCCCTCTCCACCCATCCTAATGGTCACAGCCAACCCTTCTACAACAGAAGACAAGTTAACAAGAGAAAAGCATCACAAATTTATTTAGCCAAAGCTTTACATGACATGGGAGCGCTTCAGAAACAAAGATCCAAAGACCCAGGGAAAACTGTCCATTCTCAAGCCAATGATCTATGAAAAATGAGCAGCCGTGTAGAGATGTCGGACAAAAGGGCATGCTCTGAGGGCAAGAGTCTGAGGGAGGCGCGGGGCGACGCCCGTCTGTCTAGATTCTTCTGGGTCTCTTGTGCAGCATTCCTTCCTTCTGGCACAGGTCAGGACCCTCTGGAATGAGGATCTTCCAGTGAGAAGAGTGACCTTTCCAGCTTTTATGGCTGCTGTGACGGAGGAGAGTTTTCCACTCTCGGACTTGCCTTGGGGAAGAGGAATTCTGATTTCTACGCCAGCTTTAGGGCAGGAGGCAGGCGGGAGGCAGGCAGACAGCCGAGGGTCCGAGAGAGACTTTGCTTCCGATGCTGCTTCTGAGCCTTCCAGTCACTTCAGTTCAAAGCGCTGAGTGTGACAAGGTGCCATGCTCTGGGGCACTGTTTCCTGAGGCCCGGCAGAGATAGTACCATTTTATCTTCCTACCTAGTTCTCTCTGGGGAGGTGGAAAGAGCACCAGATCCAGAGGGCGAGGACCCATCTTCGGACTGGGTTCTGCAGCAAGCCAGCTGTGTGGCCTTGGGGAAGTCAGGTAGCCACTCAGGGACCCCGTTTTTTCTCTTGCAAAGGGACTGGATTTGAACGTACACTGTCCACACCACTTCTACTTCCAAATACTCTACAACCTGGCTATTCAGTGTGGCCCACAAAGTGGTCCCACCCCACCCTTGTTAGAAATGCAGGGTCTCAGGTCCCACTCAGACCTCCTGAGTTAGAACCTGCATTTTTGCCGTGACCCGCCCCCTCCACCCCAGGATTCCAACATCCTTCAAGGAGTAAAGATCTGCTCCAGGAACCACCCGCCTGCAGGCGGCAGAGCATGCCTCCCCAAAGTACTTTTGAATCTGGAGAAGAGCTGCCTCTGCCTAAGAGATTAATGGCACCCAGAGAAGGAGGGAGGAGAGCTTCTGGAACAGGGCATGCTCAGCCCCGAACACCTAAGCCATCTCAGAACCAGACTCCCTCTCCTTCCCTTTTACCTTCCTTTCTCTTTTATTCCTTCCTTTCTTTTCTTTTTTCTTTTCTTTCCCACTAGGAAAACGGAAAGGAAAAAAGAAATGTCCTGTCACCGTCCAACAAAAGAACCGCCTTGCTCCTGTTTCACAGGGTACCCCATGCCCTGTGGGACACTCGCTGTGTGTGGCCTGATGCATGCCAGAGAAGGCGCCCTGCATGAGAGGAGCCATCCAGCTAAGGAGGTAGAGGAGGGGTTTGGAAGAGGGAGAATAAAGCCCAATAGGGCTCTGCAGGGAGCCAGGTCCCCTGGTGAGCCTCTAAAAACAAACATTCCGGATCTCCTCCCCTCTACTCTTGCCAAAATTCCCCTCTGGGAACAGGGCCCTAGGACTTTCTGATGCCCCATTCTCAGCCACAGGGAAGGTTCAGAGACCAAAGCCACCCCTGCTGTGTACGCTAGGGCCCGCAGGCCCTAAGTCACTTGTCTTATGAATAGTCAAAAAGTAACACCATCACTCCCTGGTCTTCCCCTACCTGCAAGAGGATTCTGGCTTTGCCTACTTAGTCCCACCACACTTTCACCCTCTGCTCCCTTCCAGGGAGGCTTCTCCATTGCTAATGAGTTCTTTGGCTTTTCAATGTGACAAAAATAAAAGGGGGCGGGGGATGGGGCTCAGGGTTTAGTGATCATTAAAGACGGTGTCTGTTCTTTTTCCCTTTCAGTACTGAGGGGTTGAACCCAGGGCTTCACGCATGCTAAGCAAGCACTCCACCACTGAGCCACACTACCAGCCTGGTTTTATTTTTTCCTTTGAGACAAGGTCTCCCTAAGCTGCACAAGCTGCCCCTGACCTCAAACCTGCCATTCTTCTGCCTTAGGCTCCTGAGTCTCTGGGATGACAGTTGTGTACCACAGCTCCTAGCAAGAAGATGTCCTTTTAGAGGAGCTTGTTTGTTAGGTCCATTTGTTTGTTGGTTGGTTGGTTGGTTGGTTGGTTCTTCTGAGAAAAGATCTCACTCTGTGGCCCAGGCTGGCCTCGAACTTGCAATCCTGCCTTAGCTTCCCAGGTGCTAGGATTACAGGCATGTGCCACTATGCCCAGCTTTTTAGAGGTATAAGGAAATAATATGAGAATAGTTACAGGATGGAAGGCTGTTGATGAGAGAGGAAAAAACATTGATGAAGTACCTTTATTAACATGGTTTTCAGTGTGGCCTAAGGCCAGCCACATCTGCATCATCTGACCTGCTGAGTCAGGCACCCTGGAGATGGTGTCAGCAATCTCTTTTGGCATGCTTTTCCAGGTGACTCTGGCGCCTGCTAGTGTTCAGGAACTGTAGCTGTCACTATTATTTCCACAGTGAGTGAGAACCAGAGTTAAAAACTTGTGGTCATTTGAATCTATTGTCCTCTCTCTGTGGCCTCACACTTTGGCTCTAGGACTGGAAGTTGTAGATGGCCGAGGTGGCAGGACTGAACTTTTCTTACCATCCTTGTGGCATGGTGGAATGGCCTGAAGGTGAGTATATCTGCAGCCTTGCTGTTGCACAGAATCACCCTACAAGGCCCACTCATCCTGCCTGCAAAGGCCTGCTCTACTGCGTGGCAGAGAAATCACACAATGTCTATAAGGTCCAAGGATGGTCTGATATTCTCAAGGTCTTGTTTTTGTTCTGTAATGGATGCCACATTTACCTTTGGCCTCAGACTGCATGCCATCCCACCCCAAACTCTACCCGGAGCAGTGCAGTGGCTAGAGGGCAAGGGAGAAAGTTTTGTGTTCTTGGGATCTGAGTTTTCCTAGATCCCACCAGTCTGTAGAAACACGGGAGTTTTAATAATACCCCAGGTAGGTCTCAGTTTTCACTTCACCTTATTCCTGGAGGAGTCACTGTCCCAAGCTTCCCATCTCATGTGATGCTCATAAGTTGGGTTAGCAATTTCCATATCATGGAAATATCATGACTTTTGCTGGGCAACCACCTACTAAGTCAGTTGAGATTCACATGAAACACAGACATGTCAATAGCCTGGCTGGCTGCTACAGGAAGATTTCTGTAAATTTACTTTAAAACTCAAATAAAATCTTATATGCAAGTCAGTAAAAAATGAATATAAGAGAAATGTATAAAGCAAAAAGTAAAATTGCCTTCTCTCATTCTTGACTTCCTATTCCTCATTTTTTGAGAATCTTTCTGGAAATGTTTTATGCATATTCTAACACAGAGTCTGTTTTATTCACACAGATGAGATCATTTTATGTAGATGGTTCTGCACTTTGGTTTTCTCCCTTAATAGTTTGGAAATATTTTGCATGTTGTTTTCATGAGTGCATAATATTCCATCAAAAAGAACCTGCTATTCTGCAGTCTCTGAGGTCCCAAGTTCGATTCCTAGCACCACAAAAATGGGAGAAGGACATGGCAACCCACTCCCGAGGCAATCCCAAAACAATCATCCATTGAAAATCCTATAAGGGTCACTATGAGTAGGACACGACTCAATGGCACCTAACAACAACAACAACAACAACAACAACAACAACATAATTGTAATTACACTAAGTTATGGCCTTTTCTTATATTTCCCTTTCAAAAACTCCACTGCAATGAATATTCTCTTATCCATAATCTACTATACTTCTATGGATGTTCATGTGGATTATACTCTTACCTATGGATCAAAGAGTATATGCATTTACAGTTGTGATAGATACAGGTTAAGTATTCCTCATCTGAAAATCTTAAAACCAAAATGTTTCAAAATCTGAAATTTTGGAGTGCCAATATGATGTTCAAAAGTTTTGGCTTTTGGATTCTCAGATTAGGGATAAAATCTATGCATATATTTCATATCTGAAAAACTCTAAAATTTGAAATACTTCTAGTCCTAAGAATTTGACACAAGAAATATTCAATCTGTATAACCAAAATGCTTAACCTAAAATATTATATCGTTACCTGCACATTGACTGGGAATGAGAGTCTCTGTTTCCTTATTCTTTTATCAATACAGAGTATAACAAAATTTTTTTTTTAGTTTTGCCAATCTGACAGCAGAAAAGTTGTATTTTGCTGTTTGGATTTGCATGTCTTTAATTAGAGGAACATTGAACATCTTTTCATAAGTTTATTGGATATTTGCATTTGTTTTTCTGATGATTATCTTTCATATCCTTTGCTCTTTTCAGTTGGCCTTTTCATATTTATTCTTATTGATTTGTATGAACTCTTTATAAAATAAGGAAATTAGCTTTTTGTCTATAGGGTGTGTTGTAAATATTGTGGGCTACATTGTCATTTTTCTCTTGACTTGGTGAAATTGCTTCCATAAAGACATTTTAATTTGTATGTCATTGCATTTATTAATATCATGCTTTATGGAATCTGCTGTGATGAGGGAGGAATAGACAATGATGTTACTCAGTTCACATGGTATTTGCTTACCCAGTTTGTCCTTTGTAAGGCCAAGCACAAGGCTGCAAAAATCGTTGGAGGAAGGCTTTGCTGTCCCCTGCTGTAAGTGATATAGCTAGCACTGGGTCAGCCACTGCCATTCCAGATCAACACCCTTGTTCACATCTCACCTTTGGTGCAAAGGATAGTGCATTGGTCCATTACCCTTTACCCTCATGGAGGTGTATCTCTCTGGGGCCTCACCATTCTTTCTAAAACCCACCCTTGCGGAGGTCAGTATAGGCCCTCAAATGTCATAACTCTGAATCTGCAAGAAGTTAAGATGGCGTTTCTGTCTCTTTCCTCAAGGAACGCCACTCCACTTCCAGAAATAAAGGTGCCAATAGCTCACCCATCTCTGCAGCTGACACCAAGGCTCATCTTACCCACGGGTGCAAGGAGTAAGTTGTGAGTCCCTGATTCAACCAAAATGTCCTAGTACAAAATTAATGAATCAAGGGATGATCCTTCAACCTTCCAGAGGAATATGTCAGCTTAACTGAATCTAACAGGTGGCATTTCAAGAAGCATAAAGGAAGAGTTGACAACATCCAGGCTCCAAGGAGAAGGGTACCTGTGGCCAGGGCAGACAGAAAACAGGTGAGCCTGGGCATATCCGCCCTTCAGAGGCCAGCCCCAAGGCCAGCCCTCCCTGACCATCCTCCACTCTTCAACTCGTCTGCTCTCTAAAGGCCTTGCTGATTTTATTTTACTTTTTTAACTATGTGCTGTGGTTTGGACATGGCTTGAGAGAGGGTCCTCCAAAGACTTGCTTCCCAGCAGCTTGGTCCCCAGTGCAGTGCTAAGGTGATGGGATTTGTAAGAGGTGGGTCTCATGCAAGGTAAGTAGGCAATAGGGGTGCCCCCTGAAGGGGTAAATGTTCTTGTAGGACCCCAGTTAGTTTCTGCAACTCCCCTCTGAGCAGCTTGTTATTAAAACAGTAAGCTTCACCCCATGACTCTCTGGATTCCCATCTCACCATGGGGTCTCTGCCTCTCACATGCTGCAGCCATGATGTCATTCCCTGGCATGATGTAACCAGTTGCCCTCACCAGAGCTGAGTAGATGCTCATGCCCCACTCTTGAATCTCCATAACGTTGAACTAAATAAGCCTCTTTTCTTTATAAAGGACCCAACCTCAGGCATTTTGTTATGACAACAGAAGATAGACTAATACACACAACTATTGCAGTGGCTATTGCAGGAAGTGCATCATCACTGCAGTTGCTTGAAATTACAGAGAGTCTATCAAAATGGAGGTGATGGATTGAGAACTCTCTCTACTACCATTGCAGGTATGGAGGGGAGCCATGCAAAGGTTTATCTAAAATGAGAAACAGATGCACGTCACATCCTGCCATATCCCTCACATCCCCAGCTCGGTCAGAAGGGACACTACCACACTTCACGTCAGACAAAATCCATCTCTTAAGCCTTCACTCACCAGGTTTATGGGAAGGTTAATCTCAATCATGATTTTGAAAGCTTTCCCACCTGCTAAATTCATACCAGAATCCAGGCTCTTGTGTGGAGGTCAGTGAACAGGTGACGGGTCTTGACCCACTTCCCTGCTGAAATGCCAATTTTTAAAACCCATGGTCCTTTTGGTGATGGCAGTTCTACCATCCTGCTCATACCTGTGGGTTTCTGGATCTTTCC
This sequence comes from Pedetes capensis, assembly GCA_007922755.1. Lineage (NCBI taxonomy): Eukaryota > Metazoa > Chordata > Mammalia > Rodentia > Pedetidae > Pedetes > Pedetes capensis. The sequence goes on from VMDO01001819.1 coordinate 81,823, forward strand.
TGAAAACCAAAATCCAACTGATCTCTGAGATTCCACAACCTCTTGAGGGTACTGGGTATGGTTAGAGCATGGGACCTGTCAGTTATCGGGACTGCCAAAACTCCTGCCCCTTACCAGATAGTGGTGTTAAAATATACCTACAAATTCCTTCATGCTCCCCTCTCCTTGAATGTGGGCTGGCTTGGATGCTATGGGCTGGGGTTTAGCTCAAGTGATAGATTGCTGTTCTTCCCTTTCTGAGGACCCGGATTTGACCCCCAGCACCGAAAAGATGAGAGGACACAGCAATACACTCCCCAAGCAATCCCAAACAATCAGCCATTGAAAACTCTATTAGGGTCGCTATGAATCAGACACTGATTTGATGACACCAAACAACAACAACCCCTACTGGTTCAGAATGTGACTTATTTGGAGAGAGGGCCTCTAAAGAGATGATTCAGTGAAAATGCACCCCTAGCTGGGTTCTGATCTCATCTGATTGATGTCCTTACAAGGCAAAGAGATTAGGACACAGGCACACCCAGAGGGGAGATCATGGGGAGATGGCCATCTACAAACCAAGGAGAGAAGCCTTAGAAGAAACCTTGACTTCAGACTTCTAGACTCCAGAACAGAAAGTAAATTCCCATTGTTGAAGTCACCCAGGCTGTGGCAGTTTCTTAGGACAGCCTGAGAAAAAGAATGTACTTGTTGACTCGTTTCTAGTGAACAGGGTGCAAAGTGATACTGTGTGACTTCCAGGCTGGGTTAGAAAGGGTGATATGGCTTCTGCCTGGCCCTCTGCCCCTGGCCACCAGGTGGAGAGGAGGAGGCCCAGGCACATGGAGAGGTAGGTGCTCTGGCTCCAGCCAAGGCCTCAGCTGACAGCCAGCAAGAAGCACCAAGCGTGTGAGTGAGCAAAGCATGAGAGGATCCAGCCCCAGCCTCCCAACCACGAGAGAGAGACGCGCTGTTTCTGAGGAATTGTAGCCAAACTGCCAACTCCTGAGCAAAATAAATGTTGCTGTTTTGAGCCACTAATTTTGGGGGCATTTATTTATTTATTTATTTATTTATTTAGCAGGAGTAGGAAAGCCAGTCTTGAGGTATCAACAGCTTCTTCTGTCTCTCTGACCTGATAGAAGATTCCCTTTCTCCTTTACCCATTTAGAAAGACCCCACACACTCTCCTTTCAATTCATCTTCACTTACACCATATTGGCTTCTCTTTCCAGGGGATAAGGGTGGGAGGAGGAGGGGGTAGGCCCATCAGCTTCCCTCACTAATTCACACTTAAGCAGTAATCTGAGTGCTTTCAATATAACACAATTTTATGTCAGATGGAAGATGAGGTCGACATGAGCAAGGTCACCGTATTTTTATGCAGTGGTGATCAGCACATGCAGGGGCCCTGAGTTACCTTTCCATTGGGGAGGACGGGGTTCCTTGGCTCATGGTTTCAGACTTGGCCAGCGCTTGGACCTGGAGTGGCACATATATCATGGCGGGATCCATTTACTTCCTGGTAGCCAGGAAGCAAAGGAGGAGAGGAAGGGGTTGGAGTCCCAAGATTCCCTTTGAGGACATGACCCCATGACCTAACTTCTCCCACTGGGCCCCACTTCCTAAAGCTTCTACCCACTTCCAACAGCACCAAAGGCTGGTGACCATGCCGTTAACTTGCGGGCTTTGGGGAGACATCTAAGATCCAAACCATAACGGTCTCCTTGGCCGCCTCTGCTTATGCCCTGTGCCCACACTGAGTATATGTTTAGCACTCTGCCCCACACGCCACACAAATCCAGTTCCCTAAACATTGAGCAACAGTGCGATGTCACCAAAAATGGAAACAGAGGTGAAGGGGTTATGTCACCTGCTACATGGGAAAACTCTTGGCATCAACCATAAGCATCGCAACTCCCTCTTTCTGGGCCCAGGGCTCCGTCACCAGGGATCTTGTCCCCACCTGTCCAGTGGTGAAGTCCTCTCTCCCCTCTGCTAACAGCCTTCCCCTAGCAGATTCAAAACCCCAGGCGGCCGAAGCGAACAGCGTGCTGGACCTGAAGCATGCCCCGGGTGTTAGTTCTTCCACGCACCTCCAGGCTCATTTCCGATTTGTTGTTCATGTCACTTGTTACTCATGTCCCTTGTTTCTGTCTCTTTCCCTCCGAGCTCAGGGGAATTGGCAAGAGCTGCTCTGTGTTCTGTTCTTTGCTGCTCTGAAGAATGCAGCCGTGGCAGCCCTCTTCCAAAGTCCTCGGTGCCAAAGTCAACAGCGGGTGAGGGATCCGGAGCCAGTTGCCCTTGCCTGGCATCCTGCTCTTGCCATGGCAACGTTCTCGTCTGCAGAAGGCACGCGGCACACAGCCCTGACGTAGCGACGAGCCCGGCAAGCACACGAGGCCTGCTCACCATGCAGCTGTCATCGCTCCACTCAAGAGGTAGAGGCGAGTGGAGGGTGAGCCCACCCCAGAGGCAGGCAGATTTCAGCAATCAGCCCAGTGCATGGCACCCAATATGGCAGCTGGTGGAAGGAAGCCACCTCCCAGAGAAGTAGCAAGATGCAGGAATTCTAATAGGAGCTCCTACCTAATATCTGTTGAGCTCACAGTGTGACAAGCATTGGGCCAATATAAAATTTCAATTAATACTCAGAACAACCATATGATGCAAGTACTATTGCCTTTTCCAGACGACAAAACTGAGGCTCAAAGGGAACAAGGTGTCTTATCTGTAACTACAGAGCCAATGAGGACATAACTCCCTGTTACTGCCTAGTCAGTATGCAAGTAATAGCACAGGAATCTGGTCCAAGATGCCCCACCCCCACCCCAAGAGATAGCGTTCTTGAGCACCTTGCTGTTGAAGTCCCTCTTCCACTGTGCACATCAGCCATGGGTGGGCTATTTTCTAGGTCTGCAGTTTTCAGGAGACACCCTCTGTTCAATGTGCAATAACAACAGTCTACACTTCTCCCTCTCTGCTTGATCACACAAGCAGGAGCCGTGGTTCTCTACTTTCCCCTGTTTCCATGCCACACCCTGAAGAGTGTACTTCCCGTTCTATGTAGATTCCTTACAGGTCACTTCTTGGCATCTTTAGATGCTGGGGCTTTCTTTATTCCGCTTCTTCTCAAGTTGAACATTCCACAACATCTAAAGCGTGACTCCAAAGGGGATCTTCTCAGAGTCGACACCAAGTTCCATGCCCTTGGAGGCACAAGAGAGACCAGTGCCCCTCTTTGCATGACCCTCAGGGGTGAGATGGTGGCCTTGCTGTTACTGTGTGAGTGCCGCAGCCCACAAGGCTGTCCGTCTCCCATGCCACCACATGCTCACCAGCCCTGGGCAGTAACATCTCTGCCAAGTGAAATTGGATTACTTTTTAATTTGCATTGCAAAATAAACCTTTTACCCTGCAAAGCAGAAAATAAGCTCAAGTCCAGTACATGTCGTCAGAGTGCACTCAGTCTACGTGATGACCCTGTTGAGGGCTTTCAGGATGGGCAGCATAAAGGTGACTTTGATGAAGCACTGGCTAAGCACCACCCCCTCTGATAAGCACCATTCTCTGAGGGAGCTACCACATGGTCCTGTTTACCAGCAAGGGAACAGAGGAACAGAGACCCCAAGTCACCTGCTTGGAGACTTACAGCTCATCAGCATCCGAGCCAGGCCCATGGAGAAGGCAGAGGATCCACGGGAAGCATCTGGTGGCATTCCAGTTTGTCCACTGTCATTCACCTTGGTGTGACTCAGGCAGGTACTGTGCTTTCTCTGAGCCTCAGATACTTATCTTTAAATTTTTGGAAGCTCGCCTCATTGCTCTGAAGACCAAATAGGAGATGAAGGGAAAGCAGAGGGGCGGAGCGGGGTGGGGGGCGCATCTGAAGGCAGAAGGTAACGGCTTCTGACTAACAGGGATCCGATCTGTATAAATGTTCCACACCCTGACCACTCCCATGGAAGACACTTCCTCAGATGCAGTGACCTCTGGGCAAGGCAGTCTACTGACGATGGGTGCCGAACCCAAACCTGATCCCTTCCCATGCCTGGGTGCTCCCTCCAAAAAGAATGGAGCTGCTTAGTCCTGAGAGTACATGGAGTGAAAAATGTGTCCTGCTTGGGGCTAATGTGCTGCTAGCCCCTACCCTCTTGACTCGTCCTTCCTCATGTCCCCGTCACTGTTGAGCACCAGGTGGGCCACTAGCCACGAGTGACACATGAAAGTGGGGGCAGAGGAGGCCCTGTGGCCACTCTGAAGGAAGGGTCAGCCCCTGTGGTAGGTATGGCATTGTGGGTGGGGCAGGGTCCATGGTTTTCTTAGAACTTAGGTCTGGGGGAGACTTTGCGTTTGTTGAACAACCTCACGCATCAGGAAGTGGAGTCCCTAGGGCGCATCTGCTCTGTTACCAGTTTGGGGAAACACAGCAAGGTATTTGCCCTATTCCCGAGTAGACACATTCAGAGCTGATCTTGATTCCAGACAGAGATGGCTGTGGCCTCGTTTTCTTTCTTTAAGGGCAGTAGAAAGACATTCCTCTTTTCGCAACAAAGTGTACTGTCCCTCAAACCCCTGGAGGAGGCTTGACCAGCTGCCATGATCAATTCGTGCTTTTGAACTGGGCTCTGACCTCTGTTTGAAAACCCCTTTGAAAAGGCAGAACCCCACAGAGATAATCCACCAAGTCTGTGTCGAATAGTGCTGATGACCATGACCGTACTCAGTGAATAATTGCGAAAATCCACAATTGTTTTCTCACCTCCCAAGTGCAATATGGATAGGTGTAAAGATTAGCGGACACACATGCCAAAGGCACCGTGCCTGCCACAAGGTCGCCCTGTGTGGGGCTGGGGGTAAGGAGCTGTCCCTGTCTGTTCCAGAGATGAGGAGGTGAGACTGCTCTGCACCTGGGTGGGACAGGGGTGCTGAAAAGACAGACAGAGGACAAATGACACTGGCCACCAGCTCAGCTTGAGTCTCGTCCCATCCAGGTCCCTGGCCTCGCATACATATACGGAGTTCATTTTTTGTCAAGCCTCCTGAGAGTGCCATGAAGGAGCGGCTACCGATGGCCCCCCCCCACGCTGAAGAAACAGGCCCAGGGAGCAAAGGCGACTGGCCCCACAGTCAGATGGCCAGGAGGCCCCAGACCCAAAGCATCTCTGTCTGACCCCAAAGCCCAAGTGGCAAATTTAGCACCCTCCCCACCCCCATCTGCAACCTCAGATCACAAGGCAGCCTTGCTCAGGGAGGGTGGGGGAGCTGTGGAGATGGGGGACACATAGTGATTGTGACCCTGCAGCCAGCAGAGGAGCCCCGGGCCAGGCAAGGCTGGGAGTGAGGCCGCCTATCTGTCTCGTTTCATCAGGCTGCGCGGCCCAGCACAGGAAATTAAAAGCAACTCAGCACCCAGTGATCTCAGACAGAGCCTGTCCCCTGCCCCTCCCGTTTCTCCGTGGGCAAGAGCATGGCTCTCCGCTACACCCGGCAGGGGCCACCTGGGCTGTCCTGGTCAGCGGGGCCAGGCCTGTGAAAAGGGGAGACAGGCTTCACAGGATGCTGGCATTGTGTGTGCCTCACGTCTGTGTGCTCTGGGAGGAGGCTGAGGGAACAGTGGTGGCCTCATAGGGGAACGTGGGAAGAGGCCAAGGGCAGCCCGTTTTCCTCTGCATACTTTTTTGCATGCTTAAACATTTTTTTTTCTTTTTGCAGTAATGGAGCACTGAACCCAGGGCTTCACACATGTTCTACAAAACAAGGCGCTCAGCACTTTTCCCTCAATTTCTGTCTGCTCTGCTCCCCTGAAAACCCACCCTAACCAGGGTGTTGGTGGGGCAGTCTTTACTGAAGACAGAAGATTTCCAGTACCCACACACACAGAATATGCAAAAATTAGACTTTCCTTTCTGTAAAAGTTGCCACCAACACAAACCCCAAGTTCTGGTTCTCCCCACTGGGTCTTCTCCTCTACTTCTCTTCCTTCAGATCCCCTCATTGAAATTCTCTGTTAATTTTTCCCTCAAACACCAGTTCTCTATCACTGTCTCTTGCCAGCCTCCTCCTCTGGGATTCAAGACAGTTCTTCCACCGAAGAGAATTGTGGGGCTGAGGATTAACATACTTTCCACCCCACCACAATGATTTCTGCGCACAGAAGATTCAAACCAGGCCAATGGACAAGTGGTGGCTCCCCCCAGGCATAAGAGCACAGATTCTGGGTACAGGAAGGGCCCCCTCTTCCTTCTACCTCACATTCAGTTTAGAGCAGTGGTTATCCCCGCAGGAACTTGGGGCGCCTTCACAGGCCATATGCCTCTCCCTCCAGCAGCACGCAGCTCCCTAAGGGAAGGAGGTGGTGGGAATCAGAGGTGGGCTGGGGACACAGCAGGGGCCAACAGCGATTCCAGCCTCCATGAGCACGGGGTTGGAGCCTAGGCTTGTTTTCTGCTGGGTCTTTCCCTTGTCACTGTGTGCACAAGCCTGGTCCCTGGCCATTCTGGATCGGAAGATGTGAGATCTACATGACATTTATCTTCAGGGCTCCCCCAGCAATGATCTCACATTAGATACACAGTGGGTGCTAGGTCAGCCCTTGAGGCTTAGCCCATTCAATCTTTGGAACCCGTGGTCCTTACTAGTCATTCATTCAACAAAAACATACCAGATTCTTTCTCTGGGCCATGCAAGGGGGCAAAAGCAAAATAAGGCTAAACACTTGTCCACAAGAGTTTAAGATTCCAGCAGAGTATATAAGGAAGAGGTAAGCAGTGCTTCAAAAGTGGGATAAGTTCTGGGTCATATAGTCACTCATCAAACAGCAATCAAGCATGTTCTACATGCTAAGCTTTGTCCATTACCTGGATTCAAGAGAAACAAGACACTTCTCTTTTAAAAAAAAGAATTGTGGGCTTGAGAGTCTGGTAGTACATTAGGTGACTGGAGGGCAGAGAAAAGGGATAGGAGAAAATTAACAAGCACCTGACACAGTTCCCTGCACATAGAGCCACTCAGTAAATGTTACTGAGCAAACGTTGATGAGACTGAGTGACTGCAGAGTATGACACAGCCTATGACAGAAGCAAAGGGGCATGTGGCCAGCTACTGGGAATCAGGGAGCACGACAAAGGATGTCACCTGCACCATGCCTGGACAGGGATATGCTAGAAATGAGAGAGGACCAGGACTTTAGGGATAAGGAGCAGCACACACAAAAGCCCTGGGGCATGGATGAGCATGGAGAAACAACGACGGGATAGGGTGTAGGTGCAGCACAGGGGGCCTGGGTGTGTCAGGGACCTGTGAACTGTGAAGTTGGAAGGCATCCAGACTGTGTCCCTGAGGGACTTGGATTTCATCCTAACACATGAGAAACAGTTGCCTTGTCTTCCAGGAGAGCTGTGCCAGTGGCCAGGTCTGCCTCGAGGTGGCTGGGCTTCCATGGTAGAAAGTGGTCACCATGTTCCCATCTGATTCCAGGGTTGAGCACAAGCTTTAGAATCAAGCAGCCCCCAGCTCCAATGCCAGCTTTTCCATCTTCCAACAGTGACTGGGTGGGAAGGAAGTTGACCCTCTCTGAACCTCCAGTGTCTTCTCCAAAATAGTAATCCCGATATCCAGCCCAGAGGAGCTGCAAAGGATTACATAAGTCATGCACATAAAAGCCTAAATGGAAAATATTTGTAAATGCTTGCTCTGCTCCTGCACTATGGTAAGAATCATCCCCTGCTCTCACTCTGTGTGGAATAAGCCTCCTTCTCACCCATGTCTAGCTGCTTATAAGCAAAGTTAATTTGGGGGCTCACCTTTTCTTTACTGGTTATCTAATAAGGCAAGTGAGTTCAGAGGCTCATTAGAAGGAAAGAGCAGATTATTCAGGTTGGAAGATAACTCTAAGAACATGGAGCCCAGACATCCTCAGTTTACCCTGAGGAGCCTGAAAGCAGAGACTCTAAGCTCACTGCTGGCCCTATAACCACTGAGGGTTGGGGGTGATCTGTAACCCCCAGACCCCTGTCAGCCCCTCCAGAGGAAGTTCACCTCCTCCTACAACTCTGGCCAAGACTGAATCAAGTTCAAACGCCCAATTCTCAAAGCCAAGTTCTGAGAAGGAGGCATCAGCTCTGCTCTCCTCACCCTCTCCCAGGCTGCTGTTCACGCCTGGGAACCCACGCTGCCCTGCAGCCCTACTGACCCAGCCAGAGTCAGTTTACAGTGGGAACACAGCCTGGGGACAGGGCCAGAGCTGGCTGACACCGGAATTTCATTGCTTCCCCAGGCTTTTGTCCCCTCAGAGGCTGTGAGCCACCACAATCTGGCCCGAGCACAGAGACATGTCTCACCAGCAACCCTTGGTGCTTCAGGAAGTGGCTTCAGATACCCAAAGTTTCCCAGAATTCCCCTGTCTGGTATTACAGCCCTGCTCTGGAAGAGCAGCTGGGGAGGGGACTCAGCAGGATCCCAGGAGCTCTGCTTTACCTGGAGCTGGGCCAGGAGCCTCCAGACAACCCAAGGCTCTCCGGGCAGGACCCGAACAGCCTGCCCACCCAAGCTGAGCATCACCTGCTACTCTCCCTGACCCTCTATGCCCACCGCCAAATCTAAAGAATTCCTTATGCAAAAGAGGTGATTTTCTGCACCATGGCTCTCTGCCCACCACTGGCTTGGCCATGACTAGCCAGGCTGGAGGCCCAGGTAAGGATGGGTGGACCAGCCAATGGCACCTCCTGTATGGGACGGTGATGCACCAGATGAGCCAGTGATATCATCTCTCACACCTTTCTTCATTTCCTCCATACACATGGGGACGTTCTATGTGCCAGGTACTACAGTAGCTACTGATCACACAAAGGTAGAAGGGGCTTTGTGACCCTAGATCTTTTTGTCCTAAGAATTCAATATGACTTAGTTTCTTAGTAGTAGTAGGCTTCTTGTTGTTGTTATTAGGTGCCGTCAAGTCAGTATCTATAGCAATCCTCATGGGGTTTTCAATGGCAGATTGTTTCGGGATTGCCTTGGGAGTGGTTTGCCACATCCTTCTCCCATTTTTGCCATACTGGGAATTGAACTCGGGACCTCAGAGACTGCAGCGCCATGCTCTACCAACAGAGCTAAATCCCAGCCCCTAGTAGTAGGCTAGCTGTCAGGATTCTGTTGTGTCGTATACACAGCTCTCATTGGTAAGCTCAATTTTAGTTTAACAAATCTATGATTTATTGTTGTTGTTAGGTGCTGTCAAGTCAGGTCCAACTCATAGTGACCCGATGTACAACAGATGAAATAGTACCTGACACTGCGGCGTGCCTGACACTGTGTCAGTGCTCCTTTGCTACTCATGGGTTTTTCAATGACTGATTGTTTTGGGAATAGGCTGCTAGGTTCTTCTCTCATTTTTGCGGTGCTCGAGATTGAACCCAGGGCCCCAGAGAGTGCAGAGCAGCACTCTACCAACTGAGCTAAACCCCAGCCCCATGATTTATTAATATCATTGAATTCAAGAGACACAATCCTAACTTGATCAGACCTCAGGAAAATCAAAATGTACTAGCTTGCATCCACCAAGGCCAGAACTAGAGTTGTCCTCAGGAAGTCCAATGATGATTCAATCTCCCCTCAGCACCCCTAATCTCAGCTTTATGCTTCTCTCTGTGCTCTGCATTTCTTCCTTCCTAATATACGAGCACTGTAGCCATGCACCCAGAGACACAGCACAGGCAGCTCTGTTCCACCAACCCAGACTAGCAACTCCCAAGGAAAAGAGGATGCCTCCCATGCCCACATGTAAAATTCAAGGAAAAGTCACCATAAACCAGATGTGGGTCATGTGGCCACTGCTGAGCCACTCACCGTGGCCAGAGGCTGAGAAACCACAACTGGGCAAGACTGGATCACAGGACATCTCTTAGCTCACTGGGACCCGAGGGTGCAGAAGCAGATCAGCAGCCCCAAGGAGGTCATGGGCTCTTTCTAGGGGAGATGGTTGGATGCTTCAGGGGATGGAGAGGAGGGGCCAGGGGAGAGATGTTTGTTACAACAGAGAGAAGAGAAGGAGACGCTGCTGCCAAAGAAAAAGCACCAGGGCTGTTACCCAGGATGCTCGTCCCAGAGCTGTTTCTAATGGCAGCTTTTCTGGAGTACATAAAGCACAGATATGGCTCAAAGTATTTAATAGCCTGGTAACTCTTCTGGACTCTATAGATGTGGTGAGTCAGGACAAGACTTGGGGGGAAGAAGAGAATTCACATGTATTGAACATTTGTGGTGCCCTGGGCCTTGCTATGGAGCTGTTTAGCCATCCTCGAAGACAGGTGCTATGGTTCCCTCCACTTACATGGGAGGAAGCGAATGCTTCATCCAGTTATGGAAAAGACAGATAAATAAACCTCACTGCTACCCTGGGGCTGGCAGACACTAGCCTGGGAAGCAAACCCCGATTGCCTGATTCCAAAGCGTGTCCTTTCTCTATAAGCCCAGCCTTCCTTCCAAAGGCAAAATATAACCTAACTGAGAGGTAGAGGCATCCACTCTATCTACAGACAGAGAGCAAAGGCAGATGGCCTGTTGGGATTTTTAAAATGAACCCTATGAATAGAGTCCCTCTAACCAGCATGAGGGGTTAATACTCACGCCACATTCTACTCACTCACTCCTACCCCTCCCATCGAGTGAGTAAAGATGGCCCCTGACCAGCCTAACCAGCCTCAACTACCTCAATTTTGATTTGCTACCCCTAGCATCTCAGTTAAATAACTGCCCCTACCTGGCAGGTATGACAGTTCACCTGCTGTACCTGTCAGGAATGTGCTCTGATTGGCTAACCCCAGTACACGCCCCCCTCCAGGACCCTATATAAGCAGGGCTCCTGGACCCCCTTCAACCCACCAGTGTTCTCCGTCCCTCAACTGCTATCTGGACCCCATCACCTTGATCCAGCACTCCCCAATCCAGCGGAAGATCTCCAAGTAAGCCTATGCATCAAGACCAGGGCCCCCAAAGTGCCCAAGGCTATAAGCAAGCCACAAAGAACCTCCCAATTCCTCCCACCCTTGGGAAGGAGGGAGGCAGAGAAGGCGAGCTTCGAGAGTCAAGACCACCGTACCTCCAGCCCAGTGGAACACCAGCTGCTTGTAGCTGTGCCTTTAAGGCTGAGCTGTTCCACCAGCTGAGCTAGCACTTGAGCACTTGACAGGGGCTGCTTGCTGGTTGCACCCCACTTGGGGAGTAACCCAATAAACTTTCGCTTTCCTGTTTCCCACGGAAGGTCTCCTGAGGTCCTTCTTTGGCGCCTCTGACCACTATACCAACCTGGTCCAGTGGGTCCCCGATACTCACCAGATGTCAGGGCAAGGCTCTGACCTCTGCCAGGCCTGAGCTAAACCCCAACAACGGCCCAAGGCAGGAACCAGGTTTTCTGGGTCCTTCATGAGGACATTCTTTGCTTCTAAAATGGAGGTGGCTCTGGAGAGAAAGATGGTGTGCTGTGAATGAGAGAGAAGCCAAGGAACACAGCCAGGAGAGAACAGCAGGTGCCCAACCCAGGGCTCTTGGGTGGCCTGTGAGCAGCTGTTTCGTGGAGGAGGGGGGTGAGACCCACCAGGTAAGGGTTCACAGCATGAGACAGAAGCTTCCAATGTAGATCTCACGTGAGAAGTTCGGCGGTAAACATGGCATCTACATGTTTTAGAATCACAGGGACGCAATAACTGGAGAATTGTTAAAAAAAAAAATCACAGTGCCACCCAAACTAGTGTTTATCTTATTGTAGACAGAAAGAACCTAGAGAAGAATGCATCATTCATGACAGAAATAAGAACCCAAATGAACCAGACCAGTTGAAACTCTGTCTGGGAAAAACACGTCTGGACCACAGCAGTTTTTGGTGGGTTCCATCTTCCTGATATACTGTTTTCCCTCTCTTTTCCTCAGTTGACAGGTGCACCCATCGGACCACATATGTTGTCATACACAGGATCTAGCCAAGTGGGATGCTTCATGCCACCAGATCTGATACTCAGTTGACTCAGTGTGACTCAAGTCAAGCTAGGAAGTCTTTCTGTGGGACTGACCTATAGATCTTGGGCAAGAGCTGTCCTCTCCCCAACATGTTGTTAAGCTGGAATCACACAACTGGAGACCGGCAGAGGCAGCCCCAGGCTTCATCAGCCCAGATTAGCAATGACCAAGGCAAAAGAGGACATCTCTCTCCCAGCCCAAGTAAAATCCAAGGGGCAGCATCTCCCCCGGCCCTGTGAAGGCAGCCTATTGACAAGTAAGAAAGGCCAGCCCACAGGAGAGATGGAGAGAGAGAAGATAGAGAAACAGCATCCTTCGAAAGCCTGAGCCCAGCCCTACCTGATCCCCACTGGACTTCCTTTTTAACTAAAGAGAGTTTCGATTGGGTTTCTGAAGCTGACAACCAAAATAGACCTCACTTATGTAATGCCCATCCATGATACAGGTGGTAGGGGAGGAGACCCTGTGAATCAGAATGAAAACTGTGATCAGCCAGAGCCACTGGGAAGGGACATACTACTAATAATAAAAAAAGATACAGGCACTGTCCTGGAAGAGGTCACAGTCATGGGAAGTTCTGCTTTCTTGCTGTAAACAGGAAATCCCTCAGAAGTGTCAGTAATATCAGAGTACAAAGCACCAGAGCAGGAGGGATTTGGGGGAGTTACAATCTTCTTCCAAAAGAGAAATAATAATACCCAGCTAACTATCAGCACTGACACGTACACAAAGGGATAGAGTATGGAGCCTTGTAGATGCTTAACGGGGACCCCAGCCCCTCCCTGGGTTACAGGAAGTCCCTTCTTTCTCATCTCTCTTCTCCTACTCTTTTTCAAGATTCCTTGTCCTCTTATCTTTGGGGCCACTCTGCCCTCCCTCCAGAGCTCCCAGGAACCCAGTTCCATTTACTGCCCTGAGTCCCCTGGAAAGACCCAAGTCTGATTCCTTCAGGGCCAGTGGTTCTGGGTCCTTTAGTAAAACTTGGGAAGTCCAGCAGATGTTCTCTGACAGTGCCACCTCGCCTCATCACACCTGAGCATCTCTCTTCTCAGACTTGCTAAAAGCTTTCTCCCCAAAAAAGGGGTGGAGAAAAGAAGAAAATTAAAGACAGCCAATACTTGGGAGAAGTCTCAAGATTGTTCTGAGCAAGTCACCAGCTGGAGTACCAGTTGGAGAATTCTGAGAGTCCCCTTCCCTACCTCCACACAAACAGCACGCTGCCTTATACTTGGCACATCACTTTAAAAATTGTCAGAGCTACAATATACAAATGTTGTTGTTGTTGTTGTTAGGTTCTGTCAAGTTGGGTTGGACTCATAGCAACCCTCAGAGGGTTTTCAATGGCTAATTGTCTTAGCATTGCTTCAGAAGTGGATTGCATCCTTCTATGTTTGTGGTGCTGGGGATCGAACCCAGGTCCTCAGAGTGTGCACCCAGGCAGTCTACCAACTGAGCTAACCCCTAGCCTGCACAAACATTACATACCACTTTTTAAAATCCAACTCTGAAAGATATTCTTTCCATGCATGGTAGGGTTGCAAGGAGAGTTTTTTTTAACTAATGAATCCCATTGAGTTTATAGAGTCTTTTCCAATTCCAGCACCCCCACACCATCTCACATGTGCTGCTGGTGAAAAAACAAATTATTACCACCTTTTAGGTCAGTCATGTGGCAGTGCATTTTAAAATCTTTAAAAATGTTCATCTATTTCAACACAGCAATTTTAATTCCAGAGCATGGATTGGTTCCACCATTTATCAGGCATGGATTAAGCCTCTCTGAGCCTCAGTTTCCTATCCCTAAAATGGGGATAATATACTCCCTCATAGGCTAGCTGTAAGGATTAAGTAAAATACATGGAATGCTATGTAACTGATGCCTAAGTAAATACTCACAGAAATAGAAATACATTTTAGTATTATTTTAATTGGCAAATTCTAGAAAAACGTCCACTAGTAGACTGTTGGCTAAAAATAATGTGTTATGTGTAAGAAGGAAAACTACATAGCCATTTTAGAAGAATATTTAATAAGATGTTCATAACATATTGTGAGTAAAAATAGATTTTAAATAACATGTATAGTTGAATATTGTTGTTGTTCCCAGACGGTCTACTGTCCAAGTACTAACCAGGCACAACCCTGCTTAGCTTGGGAGATCTGACAGGATTGGTCGCCATTGTGGTTGGGCTGCAGGCATAGTTGAATATCAAAATAAAAAGTAAAAGAAATACTTCAAAGTCTTTTTGGCAGGTATCTCCATTTTAATAGCCCAACCTTGCCTGCACATTGGAATCAAGACAGGAACTTGAAAAGACAAACACCCCTAACCTGGAATCCCGCCCCCAGAATTTACTGCTCTGTGGCCTGGGCCTTGGAGATTTGATTTCCTACCGCATACTTGCTACTCTCCCCAGATTTTCCCCCTAAGTCTTCTAAGATAAATATGCATCACTTTTACAATTAGCAATTAAAGCCATCAATGCTACTTAAAAGACATTTTGATTATCCCCAGAGGGGAGCTGGCCGAACAGGCATATCAGGCTGGTCTTCCAGAGCATTCTCTCCCTGGGAAGACTGGAGTTTGGGGAACAAGAGAGTGGTGGTTTCATAGTGGGAGTCGCTGGCCTTGCCGAGTCCTCCAGAACTAAGGGAGGGGGGCGTGGCCTCCCGCGAGGCTGCCGGGCGGAGTCTGATGAGGACACGCTCACCGGTGGGCCACGTGGCGTGGCGGAGCTCACCCCGCTGTTATTTATGGCCCTGCCGCCTGCGGCATTGCTCAGCGCCTTTGTGATATTGAGGTTTCATTTGTGTATGTCAGTAGCGCGTGTTCTCTTTCCCAGCACACACAGCTGAGGACCTGGTGCAGCAAGGAGAGGGCAGGCAACCGAAGGTCTTCCGCCCTGAAAAATGTAACTGATGTAAAACCCAGGAGATTCGCATTTCCCTTGTCTAGCGTTTGCAGGGCTGATGATGGGGCGGCCGACCTCTTAGTTTCTGTCCATTCATTATTCTGTAAGGCCTTGCTGAATTCTCTCATATGCCCTGTGCCAAGTACTCCTCATCATTCAGTTCTTATCTAGAGCCTTAAATAAATGACTCAGGTACTGTTACTAGCTAGTCCTTGACAGATAAAGGACTTGAAGCTCAAGGGAGTTACTGGCCCTAAGTCCCCCAGCCAACTGTTAATCATAATCACCATCATGGCTGCTGTTTACTGAGGACCTCCTCTGCTCCAGACACTAAACTGAGAGCTTTATGCCCACTTTGCATTAACCACCCTATTCCAAAGCGGCCAAGAGGCAGTGGTTGTTGCTCTCCCCTGACTTACAGAGAAGGCTTAGACACCAGGAGGGAAAGTTACTCATCCAAGGCCACACAGCTTTTAGGCAATGAGAAAGGATTTGTATCTGTGTGTTACACCCCTAAACTCCTATCCTTAAGCCCTAAGTGACGCATAATTTGGTGACTGAGCCTCAGAAGTCAGACTTGCTTTCTGTCGTATACAGTATATTAAAGACATTCATCTTAGCCTGTCTCAGCCTGTTCTCAATACCTGTGACTGCTGCATCCTGCAAGCAGATAATGTGAGGAGCTGGAAACCTACTCCAGCCTAATTTATATATAATGCTTTTTGTAACTACTATTTCAGGCATGTGCCTATTATCATCCAAAAAGCCATGGCAGAAGAGAATTATGAGAGGGTGAAAGCGAACACAGAAAAAGGGCACATGCTGGTTGCCACGGTGAAGTGTTCAAAGGGAGCAGGCGGCAGCCATTAGCATTCAGTTTAATGGTGTGTTTAGCCCCATCCATAACAGGAAGTGTGTTTACTGTTTCATATTTCTTTTGTGAGCAGGAGCTACAAATCTCATTCTCCATATCGAGAGCCAGCTAATGGTTCTAATTATGTGTTGGCTCACACGTTCCTCACTGAGATCAAGGATGTGACAAGAAGGGTTCTCGAGTTACGCCCATCTGTGTGAGCAGACACCTCATACCTGGGCCCCATGGGAGTAGCTTCTTGCTGCCCAGGGGTTCCTGATGATTCTGGGTTTCTTAGAATGTGGCCCAAGCACCCCCACACCGACTCCGAAATGCAGCCACGTCTAGATCAGGACCACGACATCCCAGTGCTTCCCTTTGAATCACACATTACAAGCTGTTTAGCCATCCAATGCTCTGCAGTGATGTCAAGCTCCATTGCCCGAGCACTGCAAATGGGGATACCAAGGTAAAGAACACTACCTGGAATGTGAATCAGCTGCTTCGGAGGAGAGAATGAAACACAGGAAATTTGCCAAATCCCCCTCAACCTCCTTCTGCCTCAGTGATGCTCAAGTCTGAAAGCAACCTGAACCACCTGGAAGCTCTGACTCCATCCTAGGCCAAGCCCATCAAAGTCTTCAGGCTGTGGACCACCTCTGTCTCTTGAAGGCTCTTCAGGTGATCGGCGGGGCTGCCGGGCCTGGAAAATACAGTCTCACAGCTGTCATTTGTGAACCTGACATGTTACCCACTGCCGAGCAAATTTCTTCATTAAGCCAGAGCTTCCATTAGATGATCTGCCTCAGTGATTCCCATGGGGCTGCTGAGGCTTTCTGACCTGGGTTTGAATCTCAGCTCTGCTGCTTCCTGGCTGAGCCACCTTGAACAAGTCAAACATACTGGACTGAAACCTCTTCATCTGCAGAGCGGGAGCAGTAAGAGTGGTTTGAATGTTTTCCCCCACAAAACTGTGTGCCGGAAACATGATCCCCAATGCAAGAGTGCTGGGAGGTGGGACCTGATGGGAGGGGTCAGGTCATGGACACCCTCCATTGAACTTGCTCCAGGTTGCAAGTTCCATCTTCCTTCTCTCACTTTCCCTCTCTCTCTCCTTCTCACCTTCTCACCATAGGAAGATGCAGCAAGAAGGCCAAGTAGATGCCCTTGGACTTCCCAGCCTCCAGAATTTTGAGCCAAATAATTTTCTGTTCATTATAAATTACCCAGTTTCAAGTACTTTGTTGTAGCAATGCAAGCCAGACTAAGGTTGGCAAGAGCATAAAGTTCCTGGCACACAGTGGGTGCCCAAGAAATGGAGCCCAAATCATGGTTACCATCATCTAATCTGTTTCTTTCGGAAGTCGAGGAAGGCTTTCCTGGATCAGCGTGTTTTCTGTGGACAAGAGGAGCCATGCCTACCTTCACAGGCTCAAAAGCCCAGTCTTTCAACACAGAGTGAGGTATAGAGTCCTAACAGCAGTGACAAGGACTGCGGACTGCATTTCAAGATGAACTGTTCTAACCAACTCTGCCCTTCTCTTTTGTGAGAATACCTGTTCTGAAAACACTGAGGCCAGATTGTCAAAAGCTGCAGATGCAAACTAGGGAAATAAACAAGACAAACAAAACCATCAACTGGCTGGTCTGGGCAGTTTAGGAAGATTCACGTCAGTGCGCTTGGCTTTCCAGGTTCCACATGTGCACGTTGGTTCCTCAGAGACAGTACCGAGAGTGGATTGAATGCTTGCTGCATGGTGGAGCCAAAATGTTTCCTTCTACAAACTGTCACATTTGATTCTCATGCCAGGCCACTAAGGTGTGAGTCAGGCCCGATTCAACGGCACCTGACACCAACAAAAAAGATGGATAATATTTTAAGTAAGCAAGCAGGGCTCTAGGAGGTTAAATAACTTATCCAAGATTATACAGTAGTGACTACATTGGGACTTAAACTCTGCAAGCCCCATTCTTAATCAATCTACTGTACCAACCTCCCAGGCTTTTGCTGGGTGGTTGTCCCCTGACCAATGGATTACAAAGGCTTACCTGCATCCAACCTCCAATGGTCAAAATCCTGCTCAGCAGCCTCTCACCTCTCTGCACTCTTTGTCCCTGTGTTCACAGAAAGGGGTTTGGGGGAGAGCACCTTTGGAGTCCTGTCAGGTGATCTGCATCTCTTCAAAAAGCATGAGGTTGCCTTGAAAAGCAATACTGCAGCTTTTGCCTACAAGACTCTTCAAAGCTGGTTCTGCTTCAGCCTGCCCTCTGTTCTCCACAAAAGCCTGTAGACAGATGGGTCCCCTAGTGAATACAAGAAAAGAGCAGCAAAAGGAAGTGAAAACTAGGGTCACAAAAGAAGTGAAGCATTTCAACCTCCTACTTCCTTTCCTGTGCCCTCTCTCCTTCTCTTCCTTTTCCTCTATTTACATCCTTCCAGAGGTCCATATAATACAGTGTAAGAGTAGAAAATAATGGCACATGTGCCACTAGACATTCTACTTCATCCCTTGCAGACATTACTAGTTGATTTCAGCACTCTTTTCCTCTAGGTCACGACACAGCCTCCATTTTCTTTTTCACCTAAGAGCTGTTTGGCAGCTGTTGTTTGGCAGCTGTTGTTTGGCAGCAACGGCCAAACAACTGATAGTGACAATACAGATAAAGCATATTCCATCCCATATAGTGATTAACAGCATATATTGGAGAGTCAATCAACTCCTAGATTAGCATCCCAGCTTGACTGTGTGACCATGTTCATGTTACTTAACTTCTCTGTGCTCTAGTTTTCCTAACAGGAAGATAAAGATTATCATATCTCCTCCATGGAGGTATCATTAAGTACAAATGAAAAAAAGAATAAGAATAGGTGAATAGATGAGAAATGCCTGTTCAGCTCTGGGTTCTTGTCTGGCACACAGAGGGTTTTGGTAAATGCTATTCATCCATCTCATTCCTTAATGAACATTTTTCTGGCATTGCTATGTACCAGTCTGCTGGGGCTGGGGATACAGGAGCAAGCAAGCCAAGGTTCCTGAGCTCATGGTCCATTCTAGCACAGAGAGCAGGTTTAGGTAAATAATCATCAGGTGATTTCTGCTTGGGATAAGTAGTCTGAAGGAGAAGGTCTGGGTGGTGACAGAGAGAATCCCAGGTGGGGCAGGAAGCAACACGGGGACTTCTCAGTCACCACAGAAGGGTTCACCTCTCTCAAGCACAGGCCCTGGAATGCCATGCAGAGTTACAAGAAACAAGTGGAAGTGGGGCTGACTGGTGTTTTGCTGCCCTAGGATGGCCAGGGGAGGTTGCTCCTGCTGCCTCTCCCCGTGCCCCCAGTGTGATTGGCTCCATCCTGGGATAAGAGGTGGAGGACACTCAGCACTGGATCTTTGGGCTTCACTGAGGCCCCTTTTAGGTCCCAGCTAATCTGCAGCAATCAGCCTGCTGCAGAGCTGGCCCCACAGCCCCCTGGGACCTCCTCCCTCACCCCTCCTTCCCTCAGCATCCTCTGGCTCCCTGCTCCCACCTCCAGAAGTCCCTCCCTGCCCTCTCTTTTGCCATCCTCCCTCTCCTTCCCCATGTCTGTGGGTGCAGAGCCCACTGTGGCTGTACCCACTGCAAGGTTGACTTCCATCCCTTGACTCCAGGTGTGACAGACAGAGCCAAGAATCAACACCTGGAAAGAAGATTTGTCTAGAGAGAGAGTTCAGGGCCACTGAATGGTGGCTTGAAGGATCTGTGTGCATTGAAAGAGCTAGGTTGTGATAACCTGCATGCATGTGGTGCTCAACAAACCATTTTCACAGCATCTGTCTTCCCAGAAGCCTGATGCATCAGGCAGGTGGAGAGTGAGGTGCTCAAGGTGTCAAGAGTATGTCCAGGGCTGTTTAGTGAGTCGGTAGAAGAGCCAGGCTGTATTTAAACATTCCCTCCTTCTAAACACAGAGTTTTCTTCCTCGTATCAGCCAGGCTTCTCCAGAGAAACAGAACCAATCAGATTTATATAAGCAGAGAAAGTTTTTAAGGAATTGGGTCACATGATCATGGGGCCTGGCAAGTCCAAAATTTGTAAGGCAAGCCAGTGGACCGGAAATTCAGGCGAGAGTTGATGTTGCAGTCTTGAGCCTGAGACCCACAGGGCAGGCAAGCAGCTTGGAGACTTGGGCAGGATTCCCACTTCCTAGGTAAGTCTTAAAGCAGAATTTCCTCCTTTCTGGAAAACTTCAGTGTTTGCTCTCAGGCCTTCACTTTATTGGATGAGGCATCCCACATAATGTAGGGTAAAATGCTGTTCTTACAGTCAGCAGCTCATTCATGTTCATCATATCTACAAGATATGTTCACAGCAACATCTAGACTAGCGCTGACCGAGCTAGTGGGTGACGGACCCTGTGGTGTGGCTGAGCCCAGCTGACATGGAATTAACCATCACACCCTCCTTGGGACATTTCCTTGTGTCTTCTCACTCAATCCCTACCATAACCTGGGAGGAGGCTGCTGACAATATTTCCGTTTTACAGAGGAGGAAACCAGGGTTCAAAGGGAAAAGTAACCCAGTCTCTTGGGTAGCTCAAGTGGCTGAGCCAGGAGCTCGTCTTCCATTACGGAGAGTTTACACATTCCAAAGGACAAAGTAATGAGTCCTGTGTTTGGCATAAACGTGTGAGGCCTCCTCCACCAAATAAAAATGAACATGAAAACAATGATCATCTATTTCTTTGATGTGAGAGGGATGGTTCACTCAGAATTTGTTTCTCCAGGTCAAACGGTCAACTAAAGTTTTTATCTGGGAGTTTTGAGAAGGTGGCATCACAATTTGCAGGAGAAATATCCTAAGTGGTGGTGAACAGGTGACTGGTTCTTGCGCCTTGATAATGCACCTGCCCACACCGTGCTGAGTGCTGAGCGATTTTGGACCAAAAACCTCATGACCTTTGTACCCCACCCTCCCTATTCACCTGATTTTGCTCTGTGCGACTTGTTTTGTTGTTGTTCCTCTGGATGAAAAACCCTGAGTGGCTGGATGTGGTGGCATAGCACATGCCTGAAATCCCAGCCATTTGGGAGGCTGAGGCAGGAGGATTGAAATGAGCTTGAGGTCAGCCTGGTGTATATAGCAAGCTCCAGACCAGCTTGGGCTACACAGCCAGACCCAGTGGGGAAAAAAAAGAAAGAGAAAAAGAAAAAAGTCCAAGTGGAGAAAGTGAAACAAAAAATGGGATAAGCAGTAAAAGGCATCAAAATCAATGAGTTCAAAATCTGTTTTGAGCAGTGGAAAAAGTCTCAGTAGGTGTGCTGTAACAGAGCACACCTTGAAGATGACTGAAGTTTAAATGTGTAAAAAATAAATCCATGATTTTTTATAAATAAATTTTGGGATTCTTTTAGGTCCCCTCTTGTACCAGAACTTAGACACAATGTAGTGACCACAGGCGGTCACACGCACAATGTTTCAGTCTTTCGTAGATGCCTCTCTGGGGCTCCTTCAAGTCACTTACGGGAGATGCATAGCCCCTCTCTGGAAGATTACATACAAAATCTGAAAGGCGAGGAAAGGGACCTTTTAATTATACATCTTTCCATGCCTCTTAAAATTTAATCATGAATGTGTTGATTATTAAATTAGTGAAATAAAAAACTTAAAAGTAGTAAATAAAGGTGCTAGTCAGACTTCTACTACTCTTATAAAACACCCAAGATAAACAACTTATAAGGAGACAGACTTTTGGCTCATGGTTTCTGTCCTGATATTTGGGGCCTGTGGTGAGGCAGAAGGTCAAGGCAGGCAGAGTGTAGAAAACACACTGCTCACGTCATGTAGCCGAGAGGCAAAAGGAGAGAGAAGAGGGACCTGCTGCCAATGACCTAACTTACTCCCACTAGGTGCTGCCTCCTAAAGGTTCCACCCCCTCCCAACCACACCATCCCCTGGGGCCCAAGCTTTTAACACCTGAGTCTCTGGGGGACACTTAAGATATAAAGTATGACAATAAATTGTTGTTGTTGTTGTTAGGTTCCTTTGAGTCAGGTCCGACTCATTGAGACCCTCATAAGGTTTTCAATGGCTGCTTATTTCAAGATTGCTTTGGGAGTGGATTGCCTCATCCCTCTCCCCTTTTTGTGGTGCTGGGGATCAAACCTGGGTCCTCAGAGAGTGCAGAGCAGCACTCTACCAACTGAGCTAAACCCAAGCCATAACAATAAATAAACAATACATTTTAAAGGAGCCTCCAAAGACCTCAGACTCATGACTGCATCATTATATTTTGTTTTGAATACAGAAGAAAAAGATAAGACAGAAGCCCTACCCCTCCAGGTTA
The DNA here is from genome assembly GCA_007922755.1 of Pedetes capensis. NCBI lineage: Eukaryota > Metazoa > Chordata > Mammalia > Rodentia > Pedetidae > Pedetes > Pedetes capensis. The sequence goes on from VMDO01001819.1 coordinate 103,902, forward strand.
TCCACACTGGGCTTTCCATGACTTCTGGCTTCTTCCAAAACTCAGAACCATTCTCAGAGAATGAGTCTTGGCCACCATTAAAGCTGTTCAGAGAATATACTTCTGTACTGAAAACAATTCCAAGAGGAGTTTGAAACTCCTGAGTGAAAGCAGTATCACTGGACAAAGTGTACCTTACCCCCAAAGTGATGCTTTGAAGGACATAAATTCACTGGTCTGTGTAAGTTCAAGTTCCATTCTTTATCTTTCTCTTCTTTTCTTCTTTTTCTTATTCATTGGAACTAACTGATCACAAGTAGATCTTCAAGTACCTGATCAACTACTACATGAAGGAAGAATTAGATCAAGATTGTAAAATCAGATCCCTCTAGTCATGTCGGTAATATAAACATATGAAAGTCTCAGGGTGTAGATAGCGGGAAGTTGTGGGAGCCATAGGGAAAGAGCCATGCCTATCCACATAAAGATTCCATACTCAACTGTTTTAAAAACATTGCTCTGACTGGGCATGGTATTGCATACCTGTAATGTCAGCACTTAGGAGGCAGGAGGGTTGTGAGTTAGAGGCCAGCCTGTGCTGCATAGTGAGACCCTGCCCCACCCCCAGAAAATTGTTCTGAGCAATGAGCTTCTCCAGGGCCAGATCTGGCCATAGTCCACCAGTTTACCCCAAGCACATGTAACACACTGGGTCATCATCACCCACAGCCTCACCTGCCTGCCCATACAGAAGTCAGCTCTGCAGGTATAGGTTGGGATGTACTGCTGTTTATGGGACACAGCTATTTCTTGAGTGAATGAGTACATTAGTGAGTGAATGAATGAATGAGACCTTGTACTCCCTTGTGGTAGTAACCATCTGATTCTTCAAATCTGAATTCGTGGTTTAATCTTGATTAGAGGCTGAGGGATAGAAAAATAGTTGAGAACAGTCTTCCCATGCTGGACATGGTTTTGCACACTTGGACTCGAGAGGCTGAGACGGGAGGATTGTGGCCCCCTTAGCCTGGGGTCAAAACCCCACTGCCCAACTGGTGGTGAGTATGATGGAGACACAGCCTCTCTGGGAGCGTTTCAGGGAACGAACTCAAATTTTATTTAGTGGCTCAGCCTTATATGCAGTTCCTTACTTATTCTCTATGTGGCATTGTGCAGTGCTCCGTCCACCTATGGGGAGGAACGGGGTGGCAGGAAACCCTCCAAGGCTGAGACCAGAAGTCCCCTGGGGAGCACCATTTTGTCTTTTAACCTCTAGGCCAGGACGAGCATGCCTCTTCGGCCTTCTTTTAGTCCCAGGCCTGCCTCAGGACTGGAGATGACCCAGATGGGCTCAAACCCAGGGTCGGTCAGGGTTGTGGTCCCACAGATTCCACCCCACATATTCCCCCTTCCACCTATGCCTCATCCCTACAGAGGATCACAAGTTGAAAGCCAGAGGCTGCCTTCGTAGCTTAGCAAGACTCTGTCTCAAGGTAAAAATTCAAAGAGGTTGGGAATGCAACTCAATGATAGAGCACTTGCAAAGTATGTGTGAGGCCTGGATTTGGCCCCTAAGTAGCCCAAAAAAGAAAAAAAGATACAGCAGTCACTTTTTTAAGCACAGACATCCTTTGGGTAAGTGACATCAAATCCTGCTAGGGCCAAGTGTGGTGGTGAACGTCTGTAATCTCGGCACTCAGGGGGCTGAACCAGGATTGCAAGTTCAACGCCAGTAGAGGCACATAGGGAGACCCTGTCTCAAACAAACAAACAAACAAGTAAACAAACAACAACCAAAAAAGCCTCTTTCAACTCAGTAAGACAAAAAATTGCTAATGATTTAAACACATTTCAAAAAAGATGCAAATGGCCAAAGACATAACAAATGATGTTCAACTTCATTAATCATCAGGAAAATATAAATTAAAACCTAATAAGAAACAAGAAATAACAACAAAACATAAAACCCAATAAGGTTCAAATAGATACCCATTAGAATGTTGATTGTGTTTCTTCTCACTTTGAGTCATGCCAAGTTAGCAACGGGGGTCCTCCATTTCCATCATCAAGGTCAACTCTACTTAGAGGCGGCAAATTTTCCCTGGTAGTCTTCTGAATGCCTTCCAGCCTGGGAGGCTCATTCTCCAGCACTGTATTTGGTGACAGTATCTACAACAATGGGCTCAAGCATAAAAAAGATCGTGTGTGTGGCACAGTGTCAGGAAGTGTTTCGTTCTGCTGTGCATAGGGTCACTATGAGGCAGACCCAACTTGATGGCACCTAACAACAACAAAATATTTACTAAAAACTCTACTAGAATGGAGGTACCATAAGAGTGAGGATTTTTTTCTTGATTTTTACAATGAAGTATTTTTTACACTGAATAGTACCTGGCACATAATAGGGACTCTGTAACCATTTATTGAGTACATGAGTGAATCAGAGGGCATTCAAGTCAGAAGGGAAACTGAGCAGTAGGTTGGTCAATGATTTCCAAAGGACCATATTCTGAAGAACTAATGTTTGAGAAAAGAAGGTTTCATGTCCAAATAAGTGTGTGAACTACTACATACTACCTCCCAATTTATTTATTTCCTTTTCTTTCTTCCTTCCTTCCTTCCTTTCTTCTTTCTTTTCTTTTCTCTTTCTTTCTTTCTTTCTTTCTTTCTTTCTTTCTTTCTTTCTTTCTTCCTTTCTTTCTTTCTTTCTTTTTCATTAGTGGGAGGTAAAGGTAAACCCATGCTCTCATGCAGGCTACGTAAGCACTCTTCCACTGAGTTGCACATCAGCCCCTTTTTTAATTTTTTGCTTTGAGTCAGGATCTCACTAAATTGCACAGGCTGCCTCTGGTCTCAAACTTGCAATCCTCTTGCCCCAGCCTCCAGAGTTGCTGGGATTACAGGTGTGGTCTGTTTCCCAATTTCAATGATTCGCAATGCACATTAAAAAGTAAAGACTAATAATTCTTGTGTTAAAGGCATTAATTTAAGCTTGTTTATCCACGAGTTGTCCAAATTTATTTGGGATAGATTATTTGTTTGTTTGTCTAATGGCTTTGGTGTGACACCTTTTTATATGGTACGCAATTAATGTTCTAAAGAACACACATTGGAAAATGCTTCCCTAGACCAATTTCTTCATTGCAAGGGGAAGCATAATGATTTACATCTCTATAATGTTTTATATTTCAAGTGATTACCTTGCCACTATCTCCTTCAAGTCTCACCAAACCTGAGAGATGATTCAGATAGCATTTCTATTTTGGAGTCAAAGAAATTGAGGTCCAAAAGGATTAAGGGATTTGCTCATGGTCAGAGGCCTCATATTAATCCAGTTATCACCAATTAACACCTTAGCAGGTGTCTATCCTATCATTTTCCATACCAGAAAGCAAGATATTTTTCAAAGAAACTTGAAATAGAACATTTTTGCTGAAGGAACACAAATATTCAAGAACATGAGAATTCTTAATAAGAATGTGGATTGACTGTCCTCCTTGCTGACAACTGAGAAGAACTGAGGATGTCCCCAGGTACCCTGCTCATCCTTACTATATGCCACAGGCATCCTTCCAGCCCACTGGCTGCCCACTCATAGTGCCCATGCCACCTGGCCCTTCCCTTGACATGACAGATGTGGCTAAGTCATTACTGCCCAGAGTCTGGGCATGGCCCAAGATTTTCTCCATCGGCACTTGAGGCAGCCACTGCTGACAGGTCAGGGTTGGCCCAGAGTTGAAGCCTGTTTACCGTCATTGACTCCTCCCTCTACATTGCTCCACCTCTAGTTTCCAGCAGCCCACAAGCTAATGGAATCTATAAATGTACTCCTCATGGTGTTGAGTGTCCTTTTTCAAGTGCCTAGACAGTACAGCTTGCAAACTTCAAAGAATTGATGCTTATTTTTATAAGAATTCAATGATACATAATAGATGAAATTGTTTTGGAAATAAAAATTGACAGTATTAAAGGGATTATTGCTGTAATTATTGCTCTTTTAAGTCGTCTAAGCTAGAATCGGTATGCCTTATCTTTTCACTTGCTACTTCTAATTTTGCCCCGTTGGTTCTAACTGTTGGTTGCTCTACCCCAAGTGACACCAAACAATTTTTTTAAAAACGAGTCTGAATCAAGCTTTATTTAAAATAGGCCTTCAGTTAGTACAGCCATAGGTGCCATAGCATCTGCAAAGGTTTTCCATAAGGGGAAGAAGGAACAGGACCCCAGGGGAGAAGGAAGCACTGCTCACTTTAATTCCAGCTACCTTAGTTTGTTTGAGCTGCTACAATAAAAATCCCTGATATTGGGCTGCTTATGCAGAAATTTATTTCTTGAATTCTGGAGGTTGGAAAGTCCAAGATCAAGGCACTAAAGGCTGTTTCCTGGCTCACAGATAGCCATCTTCTCACTATCCCTACCTGTGACAGAATGCACAAGGGTCCCTCTCAAAACTCTTTTCTAAGGGCACTAATCCTATCAACTAATCACCTTTCTGAGCTGGGTGCAGTGGCTCACACCTGTCATCCCAGCAACTTGGGAGATAGAGGCAGGGGGATCACAAGTTCAAAGCAGAGACAGCCTGTATAACTAAGAGAGACCCTGGCTCAAAATAAGAAAAACAAGAAAATGGGATGAGGGTGAAGCTCAGTGATAGAGCATTTGCAAAGTATGTGTGAACCCCTGGGTTCAATCCCCAAGCACTGAAAAAACAAACAAACAAACAAAACACCACTTCCCAGAAGCTTCACCTCCTGACACCATCACTTTGGGAGTTCATATTTGAATATATGAATTGGGAAGGAGCACCTGCCAGTATGTTGAGCTTTTCCATTGTCTTTTTCCACAAATGTTGTCAATTTGGTTCCTGTATTTTCTATCTGGTGAATTCTATGTGTATAATCACCATTTATGTTGGTGAAAAAATGTGTTTGCAATGAAAGGTTGTTGGCTTGACAAAATTCTATCATGAGATCTCCAGAATTGTTTCTGTCACCAAGGCCATATTTTCCAACTCCTGAGCTGCCTTTGTATCCAACTTTTGCATTCCAGTCACCAGTAATTATCAATGCAACCTGATTGTATGTTTAATCTATTTCAGATTGTAGCAGCTGGTAGAAATCTTCCCTTTCCCCATTTGTGGTTTAGTGGTGGGTATGTAATTGAATAATAGTCATATTAACTGACCTTTCTTGTAGATGTATGGATATTATTCTATAACTGACAGCATTGTACTTCAGGACAGATTTTGAGATGTCTTTTTTGATGATGAATGCAACCCCATTTCTCTTTAACCTGTCATTCCTGGCATAGTAGACCATAGGATTATCTGATTCAAAATGGCCCATAGCAGTCTATTTTAACTCACTGATGCCTAGAATCTTGATGTTTATGAGCTCCATTTCCCTTTTGATGATTTCTACATTCTGTGTTCCAATTATTAATGCATATTTACAGTTGTTCCTTCTCATTTTTAGTCGGGCCAAATCAGTAAATGGAGGTCCCTTGGTCTTTACTCCATTCCCATTATTAAGGTAGACTCTACTTTGAGGCAGCAACTCTTCACAGTGATCTTTTGAGTGCCTTCCAACCTGAGGGGCTCATTTTATGGCACTATATCTGTCATTGTTTCTCTGTTATTCTTAGGATTGTCAGTGGCTAATTGTTTTGGAAGTGGGTTAGTCATGTCCTTCTGTGTAGTTTCTCTTAGTCTGGAAGCTCGGCTGTAACCTGCCCACCATGGGTGACCCTGCTGGTATCTGATATACAAGTGGCATAGCTTTTAGCATCACAGCAACACACAAGCCCCCACAGTACCACAAGCTGTCAGACGTGGGGGACTCAATTTCTTAGGACAGTATTATTCAGTGTTCATCATTAACCATGGATGAGTCATATTTTCAATGGGTTTATGTGGCTTATTAAGCATTCCATCCACTAAGACTAGAGATTAGTTCTTATTTGGATCACCGTGTGAACAAACATCTCTGTAGGTATCTGTGCTTGGTCAGCAGTCAGATTGATGCACAGTTCTGATTGGTTAGATGATTTCATGTCCATATGGCCTTGGGTCCAGGCAACAGTATACATTCACATACTCTTTGAAAAGTTTATATAGCACAAAACCATTTCCAATCTTCCTAAAGTAAATATCTGGCAAAGCCCAGAATTGGATCATGCCCAATTCTGCAGATAAAATGCCCCCAAACTCATTTCCCCTGAAGAAAGGCAGAAAAGACATGCTCATTTATATTTGTCTAATTTTTAAAAATCTCATTAATGTGAAAGATGCAGAATAATGTACAGTGATGCAGTGTTTGATAGTCTCATGCTAGTTTGGAAGGAAGCTCATCATGGTCTGACAGGAGGTTGGCATTTCCTATAGGCTTTTTCTACATGAGGTCTTCACCCACCTGAGAACTTGCTTAGTCTAGGGATAACAAATCCACAGCCTTCACGCCTTAAACCCTCCTTCCTAAGCCCAGTGCAGGCATTACTAATGTAATTTGACATTCTTTCCTGTTGGGATGGCCAGTCAGAAAACCAAGGGTGCTTGCAGGAAGCACCCTCCCTGCCCACTAGCAATGATCAGCTTCTCTCTATGGGACACACATCTCCGGGGGGGAGAAGATATCCTGCTACTCCTCAGAGATCACTGATGGAAGAAGATCTACTTCCTTAGAGTACATAGACCAAGGTACCAAACATTAAATTGACTTTCATTGAATTCTTAGAGGATTTGCTGAGTCTCCAGAACAGATGGCAGTGACTGATAAACACCTGCCCTATCTGGAAAAAAAATAGATGTTAGACATATCTGAGGGGAGTGATTGAGAGAGAGCAAACCTGGTACCTTCTGCTTATCCCTCATTTCCAGCCTATATAAGAGAAGGAAGGCCAGGTGCTGTAGCTCATGCCTATAATACCAGCAACTGTGGAGGCTGAGGCAAAAGGATTGTGAGTTTGAGGCCAGAGGCAGCCTGTGCAATTTAACAATACCCTTAGTCAAAATAAAAAATAAAAAAAAAAGGGCTAGGAGTGCAGCTCAGTGATGGAGTGCTTGCCTAGTACAACCCTCAGCACAGTAAAACAGTGAGAGAGAGAGAGAGAAAGAGAGAGAGAGAGAAAGAGAGAGAGAGAGAGAGAGAGATCAGTTCTTTCCTTCTACCCAGGTCCCTCTGAGCCTGCAGTCTGCTGGGCCCTGGAAGTTCACATGAGCCCCCAGTTGGTTTTGATAGATGGAACTGCAGAGATGGGCTCTCCTCCACCCAGGTACACTCCAGGCTTCAGGGAAAGTCCAGCTCCTGTTCAGATGTTTGGAGACCATCTGGAAAGGTGGGAATGCATGGAGGACAAGCATTTACTAGCACCTTTCATGCTTTCCTGTGCACATCCTCCTGAGTGAGTAAAATCATTTATCTTAAGTGTGTGACTTTAGTAATTGAGGCTCTAAATAAACAAATTTATGGAAAGAGCATATGTAATCCAGTACATTTGAAAACTCATCATTCTCTTTTTCTCTGATTAAAATCACAAATGAAATCTCCACAACCCCTGTCATACTGAGGTATGGGATATTATAGCATTTCCTCTTGGTAGATTTGGTTTTTGAAAGATAGAAATAAAAATCCCCTGCATATGAATAGATAGCATTTCGCAGTTTACAAGCTCTTCTACCTGTGTTATATAATTATTTGATTGAAGGTAAACTATAAACTGCTAAAGTCATAAAGCTGAAAAATCTTCTGGGTGTTCAATAAATAAATGAAAGTTTAAGAGCAATGTGAACTCAGTCACTGCTGCAGACTGCATTTAGAGTTCGGGTTACACATCCAGTTGACCTTGAATGATGGGCCACATAAAACAAAATCAAGTAAGGCTATTTGGAGAGCTGAAATGTCAGAAAGTGCAATGAGGTCCAAGTCTAAGGTTTGCAAAGGCTGAAGGGAGAGGACATACAAATGGAGGCCAACTCACACATACACGAATATTTAAAATGTGTAGAGCAAGTCAGAACCTTTGTAAAATATATTCCACCCCCCTACTTTGGCAGCAGAAGGTCGTGGGGCTCTGGAAGGCCAGGCTTGGATTGGAATTCTTGGATGGTGATGGAACAGGGCAGGATAAGGAGAGCTTGACTTGGGAGCTGCCTCCTCTTTTCATTCCGAGCTCCATCCCACACCCCAGGGTCTCCAGGGTGGCAGGTGCTGATCCCACATTCAATTTCCAGACACACCTCTTCTGGAGGTGACCCCCTGGGAAAAGGTCTGCCTGTCACCAGGAATGCCACTCACGCAGGAAAGGCCAGGGTGCTGGCTCCTCACTGTGAGGGAGGTTTCAGGTGAACATGATTTTGGCCTTCTTGGAGTGCCCTGGCCACAGATGCAGTCAGAGGAGGGCACAAGCAGACCTCTCTGGAGAGGGACGACCCGCAGGGCCCTTCTTGCCTGGGTCTAAAGGAGATGAGAGACCCAGTGACTGTTGGTGAAGTATATCTCTCCTGAGTTCAGAGACCACCTCAAGAACAGGTTTAATGCAATAAACAATAATGATCGAAGACCAGATGAGTTGTGGCATGACATCAAAGACATCATTTGTGTGGAAAGCAAAAAGTTATTAAAAAGACAGGAAAGAAAAGACCAAATTACATGTTAAAGGAGACTCTGAAACTTGCCCTTGAACATAAATAGAAGATTTAGAAGGGCAGCTCAAGAAGACAAAAATCAAATATTATAATGACACATGCAAAGAGCTGGAGATAGAAACCCAAAAGAGAAGAATATGCTCAGTTTTTCTCAAGCTTAAGGAACTGAAGAAAAAATTCAAGCCTTGACTGGCAATCATGAAGGATTCTACAGGGAAAATATTAAATAACTCAAGAAACATCAAAAGAAGATGGAAGGAATACATAGACTCGTTATACTAAAAATAATTGGTGGATGACCAACCATTTCAAGAGGTCACATGTGATCAGGAACCAATGGTACTGAAGGAAGAAGTGGAAGCTGCCTTGAATGAATTGGCAAAATATAAGGCTCCAGGAATTGATGAAATACCAATTGAGATGTTTCAACAAACAGATGCAGCACTGGAAGTGTTAACATGTTTACTCCAAAAGATTTGGAAAACAGCTACCTGGCCAACTGACTAAAAGAGATCCATATTTGTGCTTATTCCCAAGAAAGGGGATCCAACTGAGTGTGGAAGCTATGAAATGATATCATTAATATCACACACAAGCAAAAATTTATTAAAGATCATTCAAAAGCAACTGCAGCAGTATATAGACAGGGAATTGCCCAAAAAAATTCAAGCCATATTCAGAAGGTGTGGAACCAGGGACATCATTGCTGATGTCATATGGATATTAGCTGAAAGCAGAGAATACCAGAAAGATGTATATCTATGTTTTATTGACTATGCAAAGGTATTTGACTGCTTGGATCACAATAAATTGTGGATAACATTGAAAAGAATGAGAATATCAGGGCACTTAATTGTATTCATGAGGAATCTGTACATGGACCAGGAAGCAGTCATTTGAACAGAATAAAGAAACATTGCCTGGTTTAAAGTCAGGAAAGATATGTGTCAGGGCTGTATCCTTTCACTGTACCTCTTCAATCATTATATTGAGCAAATAATCAGAGAAGCTGGACTTTATGAAGAAGAAGGTGGCATCAGAATTGGAAGAAGACTCATCAACAACATACATTGTGCAGATGGCACAATTCTGCTTGCAGAAAGTAAAGAAGATTTGAAACATTTACTGATGAAAATCCAAGAACACAACCTTCAGTACAGATTGTACCTCAACATTAAGAGAACAAAAATGTTTACAACTGGGTCCAGTAAATAACTTCATGATAAATGGAGAAAAGATTGAGGTTGTCCAAGATTTTGTTTTACCTGGTTCTACAATCAAGACCAAAGGAAGCAACAGTCAAGAAATCAAAGGATACATTGCATTGGGAAAAGCTGTTGCAAAAGATCTCTGTAAAGTGTTGAAAAGTAAAAAAGTCACATTAAAGATGAATGTGTGCCTGACTCATGCCATGGTATGTTCAGTCACATCATGTGGTTGTAAAAGCTGGATATTGAGCAAGGGAGACAGAAGAACTGATGCTTTTGGATTATGGTGCTGGAGACGAATATTGAATATACGATGGACTTCCAAAGAACCAACAGATCCATCCTATAGGAAGTGCAATCAGAGTGCTCCTTGGAAGCAAGAATGGCTAGACTGCATCTTACATATTTTGGACATGTTGTTAGGAGGGACCAATCCCTGGAGAAGGACATCGTGTTTGGAAGAGTAGCAGGTCAACAAAATAAACAAAAACTCTCAATTAGATGTACCTAGCACAGAATCAAGGAGTGTTTCATTCTGTTGTACACAGGGTCAATATGAATTGGACTCTACTTGACAGCACCTAACAACAACAACGCATTGTATAAATGTCTGCAAGTAGGAAAGAATTTGACAAGGGCAAAGCATTAAAATTAAATAATGCAAATAGAAAAATAAAACATGACTCTTTTTGAAAGAACTCAGCTTGCCTCCTGCTACCTCCAGAGAGGCCTCCAGACCCAGGGCAAAGAGGAAATACTTGTGTTTATTCATTTGGTTATTTCCTACTCTATAGCAAAACCATGTTTTGATTAATACTGATGTTTGAAATCAGACAAGAGGGAAAAATCTAAAGTGAATTAAGATTTTAGGCTATCAGAAGAAGTCTCATTTTGTTTTGTTTTGTTTTGATTTGGATTTTTGTTTTTACTTTCATTTATTTATTTATTCATTCATTCATTCATTTTGAGTTCACTATTTATGTAGCCCAAGCTATCCTGTATCTCACTATGTAACCCAGGCTGGCCTTGAACTCTGTATCCTTCTGCCTCTGCCTCCCAAATGCTAGGATTATAGACATGCATCACTCTGCCTGGCAAAAAGCGCTTTAAAGATCATGTGGTCTGGCTGCCTGGTAAATTCTAGAGACACTCCCTTCTCTCTCTCTCTCTCTCTCTCTCTCTCTCTCTCTCTCTCTCTCTCTCCCTCTCTCTCTCTCTCTCCCTCTCCCTCTGTGGTTTATTTTTTACTTTTCTTTTCCATTTTTCTTTCTTTCTTTCTTTCTTTTTTTTTTTAGAAAAGGTCTCAATATGTAGCCTAGACTGGACATAAACTTGCAATCTTCCTGCCTCTGTCTCCTGAGTCTGGGATTATAGACATGGGCCACCACACCGAGCCTTCTCTCTGTTTTTTTGAGTCTTTTTTTTTTATTGTTGTTATTTGTATTTTTTGTTTGTTTGTTTCTGTTTTTATTTTTTGCAATACTAGGGGATTTAACCTTGGGCCTCCTGCATACTAGGCAACTGCTCCACCACTCAGCTGCATCCCAAGCCCCTTTATCATCTTTTATTTTTTATTTTGAGACAAGATCTAAGTTGCATGTGTGTGTGTGTGTGTGTGTGTGTGTGTGTGTGATCTTTATTTCTTAGAACAGTTTCAATTTCTAGAAAAATTGGGCAGATAACACTATTCCCATATGTCATCTCTGACCTCTACACAGCTTCCCCTATTATTACCATCTTGTATGAGTGTGGCATACTTGTTTCAATTAGTGAATCAATATTGATATATTTTATCAAGCCGTAGTTTACATTAGAATTCACTCTGTAAGTAACACTGATCTGTGGGTTTGGGCAAATGTATCAGATCATGTATCCATCATTGTATCACACAGAAAATGAGATTTCAACTACCATATGTTGTATCATTGCCCAAAAAATCCCATGCTTGCTCCCTCATCAGTTGGTCCTTCCCAGACATCACTCCGACTCTCCTGCCAGGAATGGTGGCTCAGGCCTGTAATCCCAGCAATTTATGAGACAGAGACAGGAGGATCCTGAGTTCAACACCAGAGGCATCCTGTGTAATTTAGTGAGATCCTTACTCAAAATTTAAAAAAAATAAAAATAAGTTGAGGGTGCAACCCAGTGGCAGAGCATTTGCAAAGTATGTGTCAGGCCCTGGGTTCAACTCTGATGCACTGGAAAGGAAGGAAGGAAGGAAGAAAGGAAGGAAGGAAGGAAGGAAAGAAGCAGAAGAAGGGAGGGAGGGAGGAAGGAAGGAAGGAGAAAAAAGAAAAGGAAAAGAAAAAGACAGACTGACAGAGAAAGAAAGAAAGAGAGAGAAAGAAAGGAAGGAGGGAAGGACAGAGAGAGGGAGAAGGAAGGAAAAAGGAGGAAGGAAAAAAAGAAAAAGAAAGAAAAGAAGGAAGGAAGGAAAGAAGAAAGAGAGAGGGGTGGGGGAGGAAAGCTCAGCTCCTAAATATTTTTCCTGGCTTTCAATTTCTTGTTAAAAAGATATTTTTCTAACTTAATAAAAAATCATGCAATGTTTCATCACTCCTCTGGGTTTTGTATCCACCTAGTTAAGGGGCTGCAAGACTTGTGTTGTTGAATGGGCCTGCTTCTGGAGAAGTTCCCTGCCCAGCTCCTGGGAAAGAGTAACCCTCAAGAAGATGAGACAAGCCACCCACTCAGCGAGTGTGACCTCCCCTTCCAGGGTCTCCCTTCTCAAACTCAGTTTCCTATTATTTCAGATGCATTGCTTTGTAAACACCATCTTTCCACAGCAGAAAAAGAAATAGCATCTCCACAGCGCATTAAAAGAAGCAGCCCTCGAATTAATAAAATTAACAGGGAAGAAAACCAATAAAAGTAGTTATCACAAATAATTCCAAGAAAATAAACAACTTATTTACTGGATGGTTCTCTTTTCCACTAGTTGTTTGTCTTCAAAGAGTCAAAATTTAAATGAGGTTCAGGCCATACACATTAGTATAAGCCAGAAAGGAGGAGACATGAAGATTTCTAAAAGCTATCATGCCAGAGGAAGGTAAGAGCGCACAGCAAATGGGCGCATGTGCGCACCCTCCAAGAGCAGGCGTGAACTGATAGACATTTTTAACAAGTGATTTGGAAGTGTACATCAAGAAACAAAAATGAGCTGGGCGCGATGGCGCACGCCTGTAATCCCAGAGGCTCGGGAGGCAGAAGCAGAAGGATCCCAAGTTTGAGACCAGAGGCAGTCTGTGTAGTTTAGTGAGACCCTGTCTCAAAAAGTAAAAAAAAAAAAAAATGGGCTGGGGGTGCAGCTCAGTGGTCCAGCACTTGCAGAGCATGCAAGCACAAGGCCCTGGGTTCAACCCACTGTACCAAAAAAAAAAAAAAGAAAGAAAGAAAGAAACAAACAAGCAAACAAACAAAAATATTTATATTCTTTCATCTGGAAATTCCGTTTCCAGAGAATTTATCTTAAGAAGATAATGAGAGAAGTTCTCAGAGATTTACAGAAGAATATTCAGTAGTTTCATCCTACGGTAGAGGGAAAGAGCATCCTCCCAGAGGGAGAGATGGATGACCTGCCAGCCAGGTCCTGAGGCCTCCCGCATTTGGGGGCTTTGTCAGCACGAGGTTCCTTTTCATAGCATACAAACTAAGCCAATAATGCAGAATCCTAGGGGCAGATTGATTCTGTAGTTGGCCCTGGCTAAGGGTCCCAGTGCTGAGCATTGCTTGCTTCTTAGCTCGGCCTATTTTCCCAGCCCTTCCACAAATTCTATGGTCACTTCCTGTGATTCCAGTAAACTCCTCTTCCAGTTAATTTCACCAAGGCTGGTTTCTGTGGCATGCAAACAAAAACTGGAACAGACACAAAAAGAATTATCAAACACATTATGAAATATCTATTCAATATAATCTTAATAATCTGTCAAAACTCGTCTTCAACACACATTTAAAGATATGTAAATGTAATCTATATAGATCACACTTTTATAAATCTATATGCAGCTATATAATTATTACCATAGCTATATATGTGTGCATACATGCTGGAGGAAAAGGTGTATAAACTTAACAGCCCTTTAATCTGGGAATAATGACAGGGGAAATGGCATACTTCCTCTACCACCCCAGCCATTCATTCTTCAGAATTAGCTTAGCTGTCACCTCCTCTAGAAAGCCTTCCCCAATCTGAGGTGGACCTCCTCCTTTACGCTTTGAGTGCACGTAACGCACCCTCATCTCGTAACACTGGATTGTCACCGCCTCTGTAATTTACCTGTCTCCTGACCATTTCTTATTGCTTACTATCGCCTGGGCCTCACATAGTTATGTCCTCATGGTAGAAATTCAGTAAAAAATTATAAACTAGATGCATGCAAGAATTGTCATCACAAAATGAAAAATAATGATGTTATTCAAAAGAGAAGACCATGAACATAAAATACTCAGGTGAGAGATAAAGACAGACAGAAAATTGTTACTTTGCAGAGAGTAAATTGCATGTGACAGTGAGTGGACTATTTTGGACCCAATGAAATGGACAGATGATGTGCTGTCCTGTGTACTAGATTGCAGTAGACAGATGAAACATGGCTTTTTCCTTGGTCTAAATCATTGCAATAAGTGCCTCCTCTCCCGGCTTTTACTTTGCTCCCTGAGATATTGCCTGTTCATCCAGCTGCTCCCCTCTGAGGACATCTTCCGAGATTACCATCAGCTAAATATTGCATTGTCTTTGGACAATTATCCTACATCATGATTCCTCGCCACATCTTCAATGCTTTTCTAGTTCCAGACAAGCGGCAGACTGTTAATTTACTCCTGCCGCTGCCTTGCCCAAGGAAATTGAAAATAAACTTTAATTTCCTAGTGGAGGGTTATGGGTGCTTTGTGTGGTTCAGAGAAAAAGAGTAATTATTGTTTGGTGGAATTAGGGAATATTAAGAGTGTTTCTGTAGTGAAGTGACACAGTAATTGATCATTTTCCACATATTCAGAGGTTGTTCCAATGAGCAGAGCCTTTGTCAACATCTAAGGTCAGCTTGATACGTGGCCTCTACCTGTCAGTCCACTCATGGTAGCCATATTCATAGACTTCAGGGCTGAACATTGAGTTCTATCAGAAGCTTTTAACTGGCCTTGGAGATGCCGTTCAGACCACTCCCGTTGCTAGTTAATTACTCTCAGACTATAGTAAATGAAAGGGAAAACTTCCTTTAGAGAAAATCAACAATCTCTGAAAAGAAAATAAAAACAAGCGTGCTTTTAGAACATTAGAAGTCCAAGCCTGGCATCCAGAGGCAAAGGCAGGGCAGAGAAGTCTTCATTGCTAAGTACAACTGCCTGCAGGAATTTAAAGGAAACTTGAGTCTTGGGAGCTGCTCAGCAAAGTCTTAGAATAAGCCTAAGTGTGATATGGGTCTAATTAGAGGAAGCAGAACCAATTATTATTTCTGAGAGGAAGAAAACCAACACATTGACTTTTGGGCACTTGGCTTTTTTGTTTTATTTCTTCTTTGGGAAGCTATGTTTATTGTGAAGATATGTAAAGCCATTAACAAACTAGTCAAAGGGTCTTTATTGTGTACCTATTATGTAACAGGGCCAGGGGTTTAGCTCAGTTGGTAGAGCACAGCTCTGTAGTCTCTGAGGCCCTGGGTTTGATCCCCAGCACCACAGAAATGGGAGAAGGATATGGCAATCCATTCCCAAGGCAATCCCAAAACAATCAGCCATTGAAAACCCTACGAGGGTTGCTATGAGTCGGACGCGACTCAACAGTACCTAACAATAACAGGGACTATATAATAGGAGCTAAGTACCATATACCAGTGAACATGAAAGAAATGGTCCCCACGTGCACACAGGTGTGTGTGTGTGTGTGTGTGTGTGTGTGTGTGTGTGTGTGTGTGTGTCTGTGTGTCTGTGTGTGTCTGTGTATCATCTGTCTTTTTCTTACTTCACTACAATTGTTATACACATATACCATATATTCTCACATCTATCCTGTACCCTAATCTAATCCACACTCAGGTTGTGGTAATTCCTTCAATGGAACAAAGTTGGTTCATAATTCTAATCTGCTCCTCACCTGTAAGGCACTTGAACAGACGTGACAGTAACATGACAGAATGCACTGATAA
The DNA here is from genome assembly GCA_007922755.1 of Pedetes capensis. NCBI lineage: Eukaryota > Metazoa > Chordata > Mammalia > Rodentia > Pedetidae > Pedetes > Pedetes capensis. The sequence goes on from VMDO01001819.1 coordinate 119,873, forward strand.
CATTTCATTTACAAGCAAGGCCAACAAGTGTGATGAGTAACAGTTGAATTATAATAATGACAATAATAGATAAAGTAGTAAATTACTGCATTGTATTGTTTTTATAACATGTACCATAGGTCTGTAATTTCCCCGAAGCTACTTCTCAGTTGCAAATATAATCTACATGCAATCTTAATCCACATCTGATTTTCTTGGCCCTTTAAAACTATTGAAAACGTGGGGATTCAATTTGAGAGTATGCAGGTAAATGCTTTCTTTTTACTCAATATTTTTCCATGTTTCTAAATGGTCTTCATTGTCAACACTTTCATTCTGACAAATGACCATTTTCCTTCTGTACGACAAATTACTATTATGTAAAAAACCCCAAGAAAAACAACTTTGTGACAGGAATGAGATTCCTGAGGCCTCACAGAAGGCAAGCATAGTGGATGCACATGGCCAAGCTCTATTTCTGTGGCTCTGGCAGACTCCACCTTATTTCTTATAGCATGGTTTCTGGCTGAAGATAGTACTTTAGAATCCTTTGTAACACACCCAAGCACTCTCTGTCATTCAGCCTTAGAAGCCATCCCTGGCAAGCAAATTTGTGAATTTAATAGGTAGGTACTGCCACACCAAATGGCACTGGGGTTTAGCTCAGTTGGTAGAGAGCTGCTCTGTGCTCTGAGGACCTGAGTTCAATCCCCAGCACCGCACAAACGGGAGAAGGACATGGCAATCCACTCCCAAAGCAATCCCCAAACAATCAGCCATTGAAGATGCTATGAGGGTCACTATGAGTCAGACCCAACCTGATGGCACCTAACAACAACAGCAAGCCACACCAAAATTTTACCTTGGAGATGTATCAGGGGAAAATGATACTTTTATTTATTTCCTCTTCCTAGGAAGTCAGCAGACTTTCATGGAAACTAATCCAAACTTCCCTGTGGCTCCCTGGCTCACTGTCGAGTCCTAAATACACAATACCTCCCTCAGTCTCCACAGCGCTCCCTCAGAGCTCACCCTGTCAGGAAGCAGACTGCTGTTCTGAGGTCAAGAAATATCTCCAGGGCTTCAACCTAAGTGACAGGTTTCCCATGGCTAAACTGGCAATTTTCCTCCTGTTTCAACCACCACCAGTAATGGGAAAGAAACCTCCCAATGTAGTAGAAAAGAGGTCCTGGCGTCTTTCTTCTTAAGTTGTTGTTGTTGTTGTTATGTGCCGTGGAGTCGGTATCCGTCGCATAGCGACCCTACATATAACAGGGGAAACACTATTGTCAGTGCTTCTCTGCTATTCATAGGGTTTTCAATGGCAGATTGATTTTTGGGAGGGGGTTGCCAGGTCCTTCTCCCAAGCCTACAGCTTCTGGTGTTCCCAGGCAGTCTCCCATCCAGGTACTAACCAGGCCCGACCCTGCTTAGCTTCCGAGATCTGACGGGATTGGATGCCACAGGGCTCCAGCTGCAGGCAGCCTTCTTAAGTTAGAGAAAAGAAATTCAACCCATGAAGCCACCAAGGGTCAGTAACATTGACTCTCCAGATGGAAAGAATCCACTGACCTTCATCCAGGAGGAGGTGAGGCTATTGCAACCACTTCCCCAGCAGAGTTGAGGCCTGGTTGAGGTAGCCATTATGAAAAGAGTATGTAAGTCCCCCCAAAAAAGGAAAAGTAGAACTACCATATGATCCAGCAACCCCACTTCAATGTTTATCTCCAAAGGAAATAACTTCACTATCTTGCAGAGATATTTGCACTTCCAGGTTCCTTGTGGTATTATTCACAGTAGCCAAATATGGAAACAACCTAAGTGTCAACAGATGAACAGATAAGTAAATTGTGGAATATATGCAGAATGGAATATTCTTCAGCCTTAAAAAAGAAAATCTTGCAATCTGTGACAACCTGGATGAACTTGCAGGACATTATATTAAGTGGAATAAGGCAAATGCTGCATGATTTTACTTATACTTAAAATCTAAATAAAAGAAAAGTTGAATTCATAGTAACAGAAAGAAGAATGGTGGTTACCAGAGACTAGGGGATGGGGGGAGGGGAGATGATGATCAAAAGGCACAAACTGCCATTTATAGGATAGGGAAGTTCTGCAGACCTAATGTATAGCATGAGGACTATAGTTAATAACGAATTTTATACTTGAAATTTGCTAAGATCTCAAGTGTTCTAAGCATGGAAAGAAAATGGTAACTGTTAGATTATGTGCTAATTGGCTTGATTGCAGTGAATAGTTTATAAGCTATACACAGATGAAAACATCACATTGTAAATTTTAAATATATATACTCTATCAATCACATCTCAGCAAAGCTGAGAGAAAATAACCTAAGCCCCTCCCCTTTTTAAATTTCATCTGTGTCATAGATATAATTTCCTCACTCCCTGAAGATAACACTGACATATTTTTGAACATTTCTCCTTATCACTTCATTGTCTGTCTTTCTTGGTGATTTTTACCCATCAATTTATTTTGGTGCCTTTGTTCCAAGTTAGAAACTCTTCTCAATATTTGGCTACACTGAGAGGCACCTTTAGCTATTCACTCACTTACAAGGGAAGTGTAGATCAGAAAAGACCCAGAACTTCCCTGGGGATAGCCAAAGGGCAGTGGTTATGAGATTTTTTTCTGAGAACAGCCATCCAATCCACTTGTGTAGAGCTGTGAGCCTGGCTGCCACATTCTGAGAGCTGAATGGCAAAAGAAAGCTGGAGCGCTCTACACTCAGTGTCAATCCTCCACTTGTGCCCTCTGCTTTCCATAAAGCATATGTGATGTGCTCCAACCCTTTGCTCAGCGGGGTTTCAAGACCAGACCTTTCCGTTGCAACCTCTCCAAAGAAGTACCCATCTTCGGCTAGAACGAGGGAAGGTGAAGTGATGGGGATCCGCCATGGTTTGGATAGGTGTTGTTCAAAGGCCCAGGGGATGAAGGTTGGCCTTTGGGAGGTGTTGGGACCTGTAAAAGGCAGGGCCTAGCAGGAGGCCTTTAGGTCACTGGAGGTGTGCCCTCCAGAGGATAGAGGGCCCTGGTGGCTTCCTCCTCTCTCTGCTCCCTGGCTCATCATGTAAGCAGATTGCTATATGTCACACTCCCACCATCATGTGCTGTTCTTCCACAGGCCCCAAAGCAAACAGGCCAATGATCCCTTTGGGAACCCCCAAACCTGTAAGTCAAAATAGACTGTCTCTCTTTGTAAGCTAATTGTCTCTGGCGTTTTGTTATAGTGACAGAATACCAGCATGGGATCTGATGGTTCCCTAAGCAGAACTTCATTTACTGGTCATAGTAGCAGTAGTGGTAACTTTTTAGTTAGTTCACAAAGTAGTGGGTTTCACTATGGTATTTCCATAGGTGCTCACCCCCATTGCCCTCTCATGTCCCCTCCCACCCCTGGGTATCCCCTTCCTCCCCACAAATGACCCAAAGCACAACTTTAAATCCATCTTCTTGATCCAGGCACTCCACACCCTGGCTTGCAGAGGAGCCCGAGGCCTCCAGATCTTCCATGGGGTGGTGACTTGCTCTTCACATGTCCCTTCTTCCCCTTGCAGGGCTCAGGCTCCATCTTCCCTTGCTCTTTGAGAAGACACCGATGACTCCTGAGTCCCAGCTTCCATTCTGATGGCTCCTCCTATTTTCCAACTTTCTCTGTCTTCGTGGGCGTCTTCATTTAATTAGTCATTTCAGCTGGGTTTGGGGAGTAAATCAAGATTAATAGATCTCTTCAGTCAGTCAGGGCACCACTTGCCTGCCGTCCCAGCAGGAGGCAGATGGATTGAGTGCCTGAGGTCAGTCTGGGTTACTTAACAAGACTGAATCTCAGAATAAGTAAGTAACTAAGTAAACAAACAAATAAATAAATATATCTGCTCACACTGACACATTTATATGGAAATTTCCAAGGAGCCTTTATTTTTATGTTAAAGTATTATTATGTTTTATATTATTTACGTTAAAATAATCATTTTTTTCTATCATAACTAGGAAAAACAAATATAAAATACTTCTGAAGTGGTTAATAGCTTTGGCCATATATTTTCTCAAAAGAAAAAAAGGTGGCATTGACAGTACCATCTCTATTTGTGACAGCTTCTTTACATTAAAACTCAGTCCACACCCAGGCAAAGGCTGGAGGTCTCCCCTAGTCAGCTCGGCAAGGTCATCTCAGAGCTGGAGGAAGAGGAAGAACAGGAAATGGGAGAAGCAGAGGGCAAACACAAAGAGAAGAAGGGCTTGGAGGAGAGCGGAGAGGAGTATCCCAAACAAACCCCACCGCTCACAGGCTCTGTCCAGCAGAACAAAACACCATCATAATGAAACACCCTCCAAAACAAAAAGTCTGAAAGCCCAGCCAACGTTGAACCTAACGGGAATCAATACCACAAAATCCCAGCTGAACTCAGGACTTAAGGCAGTCCCTCAAAATCTATTGTGATGGGCTGTGACCACTGATACCCTGACATGGCCATTAGGAAGTGCAGGCCTTAGAAGAAGACCAAGGATGACATGGCTCCCTTCATCCCTTCCTCTTGTCACAGTTTCATTTTCTTTTTGAGGGGCTCTTTCCTCTGCCAATACCTGCTATTCTTGGTAATTTTGTTTCTTTCTGCTTGGGTTCCCTGCTTCTACATGCTTAGGCAGAAGCCAAATCTTAAATCCTATTATGCTTGTACATTTGACTATTGCTGAAAGAGGCGAATAGATAGGTTCTGAACCCTATTATAGCACACCTGTGTCTCCTCCAGCTTCAGGTCTGCTGGAATGCACTATATCACCCTTGTGGGAGGACTTCTCTTTAATATTTGTTGTTGTTGTCGGGTGCCATCAAGTCAGTATCTGACTCATAGTGATCCTGTGTACAACAGGCAAAACACTATTGTCAGTGCTTCTCTGCTGTTCATAGAGTTTTCAATGGCGATTGATTTTTGGGAGTGGGTTGCCAAGTCTGTCTCTCAAGTCTACAGCATCTGGTGTTCCCAGGCGGTCTCCCATCCAAGTACTAACCAAGCCAGACCCTGCTTAGCTTCTGAAATCTGATGGGATCAGATGCCACAGGGCTACAGCTGCAGGCCATTAGTATTTATCAGACACTTGTTTTGTTGTTGTTAGGTGCCATCAAGTCGGTATCTGACTCATAGCGATCCTGCATACAACAGGAGAAACACTATTGTCAGTGCTTCTCTGCTGTTCATAGGGTTTTCAGTGGCAGATTGATTTTTGGGAGGGGGTTGCCAGGTCCTTCTCCCAAGCCTACAGCTTCTGGTGTTCCCAGGCAGTCTCCCATCCAGGTACTAACCAGGCCCGACCCTGCTTAGCTTCCGAGATCTGACGAGATCAGATGCCACAGGGCTACAGCTACAGGCTATCAGACACTATTTGCTGTCTAATCCTCTTACCTTCCAACATGTTCTACCCATTAGATGTGACACAAAAACACACCATGGGAGCTATGTACTTAGGAGCCTGTGTTCTTCACCCTTGGTTCTGAACCAGAAAAGGAAACCAAATAATGATCAGCTCATAAAATGAAATGCCCAAATTAGATGTGTTCTTCCCCACCCCCCACCCCCAGGATAATGACGACTCACACAGCAAAAGGAATAAAGAGTGGATTTTAGGTCCTGGGGGAAGCTCAGGCTTTGGCCACATGTCAGACAGCCAGAAACCTGGAAAGGGGTCTGCTTGAAGTGGTCTGCACAGGGCCAAAACAGCATGGGGATGTTTGGGAAGCACCAATGTATTTTTCTCATCCAGTTCTCTCTGAAAACTTCTGGGGCAAAGCCATGAAAATGTGGTTATTCCAGTCCTCACCTACTTTTAGTAGTGATGGTCCAATGGCTATGGGGCAGAATGGGATGCAGTCCTGGCTTAGCACCTTCACATGGTGTTAGAAATCAAGGTCATGGTTACTCTGGCAGGAAGCAGGTGAGGGTGGAGGTCAGAAGGGATGCAGAGGGGCCTCTGGGTACTGGGAGGGTTCTATTTCTTTTCTATTAGTAATGTTTTTAGTTAGTATAGAGAATAATGGGTTTCATTATGACATTTCCTCCATATACACCACTCTACGCTGCTCATGCTCCTCCCCGCTGCCATCTCACATCCCACCCTTCCCCCCCTACTGGGCCCCTCCCTCCTCATAGTGCCCCTTCTGCTTGCACGTCATACACAGACAGACAGATGGACAGATGGACGGTGTACATTTTCCCTATGAGTACTGCTTTTATCTGGGTGCTGGCCCCTTAGAGGTACTCAGCTGTGCATATCCAGCAAGCTGTACATGCATTGGTGGGATGTATGCACCTGTTATGTGCATTGTTCTTCAATAGTCTACATGGAAACCACTCAGTGACCTTCACCCTTCCAGAGCACAGAGCCTACTGAGAGTCTGATAAAGGATCAAGAAAACTAAAACAACAACAACAACAACCAATTTTGCATTGACTCTTGGGAGAACCATGAAGTCCTGGGTGGAGGAGAGAGGCTCAGGGACCCAGAGTGCAGCCCCTTGTCTTCTGTAGCTCTCTGCCTCCTCCCCTGTTTTCACTCCACTTCTGCTCAGCTCAGGGTCTCTCCTACAGACAGCTATCTGCCCTGTATGTCCATCCTGTCAGCCTGGCCTATCCCTCGGCTCTTTGGTCTCCAGTCCATCCTGGTCACTGCTGTTTTCATCCTAGTAGGCTTTAGCTCAAAGCCTGCAACTAACTAGAACAAATAGAACATCTCAGCCCAGATTTGCAGAGGTACCACCGGCAGCCTTCTTTCCTCCTGAAGTCCATCCCACACCCTTTTCTGACCACACCCTGCAATTTCAGTGAAGCTCATAAATTCTACAGCTACAATCCTGCCTTCCCTAAGAACCATGTCTTGACTGTACCAACAAAGAAAAATGAAGCTGACTTAGGAGGACAAACAGTCATTCCCCAGGCTGAGGTGGGAGGGGCAGTGATAGATTATACTTCAGACAGCGAGCATATGCAAAGACCAGAAGGCAAGAAACTCCCTAGTTGTTTTCCACATTAAGTTTTGCATCTACAACCATAAACTTCCTAGATTGGGAACAATACTTAGAACAGAAGACTTGCCAAAGACAATCTTGCTGATCAATTACTATATGCCCTAATATCTAAGATTAATTGAAGCCTGCATTTTCCTTTTCTTCAATGTCAGGTTCCAAGTTTACCCAGCTTGATTTATGCTGATATAATAGTAATAATAACAACAACAACAACAACAACAATTAGAATAAAGACAATATTAATAAATGTTTAACACTTGAGCCCATGTATCAAGAAACTACTCTAAGTTTTTTATATGAAAACACCCTTTATAGTAATTACTATTACTATAATTGTGATTCTACACATAGGCAGATGACAAAGAAAAGCAATTTTCTGAGTGTGACGGACACCTCTGGTTGACTAACAGAAGTTCCTCCCCGTCTTCCTTCCTTGCTGGAGGAGTACTAGTTTTGTTCAAGGACCATGTGTCTCAGGGGCTGGAGTCCTTCGTGGGTTCAGAACAAATCACAATTGACCTAAGCCAATGATAATCCCATTCCCACTGCTCTTGATTACATGTGTCAGGCATGATTATAGACGGTAAGACGTGAAGTCAAGGCTGGGAGCAATATTTGCTGACCAAAAAGAACTACAGGAAAGAGACTCCCTTTAGGCCACCAGACATAGTCATCTGCCTGGAGCATAGATCTGCAGCAGTCATCTGGAACAGGAGAAGAGCCGCCTAAAAAAACAGACAAGCATACTAAGCAAGACAGTGTGAGAAGATAAACTACGTCCTTAAAGACACTGTTGAGTTGCCTAACTAGGCAACCAGGCACTGGCTTCACTCTGCCCTTGTAATGAGGCCCACTGCATTTCTTCTAACCTAAGATGCCATCGGTTTGAAGACACACCATTACATCGTGCCTAAGAAAGAAAAAATGCTGCCAAGTCAACTATGACACTATACTCTCTTATCACTTAGAATTTTTATTTTGTACTAAGTCAAAGAGTACAATTAGACTTATTTATAGCTAGTTTCTACTTTTTATACAACTGATCACTCTGGTGCATTCATAAATAAATATTTAGAAAAAGAAAGAAACTCTATGGAAAGTCAATTAGTTCAGATGTTCCTAAATCTTAATACATTGAGAGTCTAACTGTTGGATCATGCATCCACTGAGAGGCACCATGATTGGTTTCTTCGATATTCAGAGTCCTCTCTACCATAAAGAGCACTATGATGCCATGTTCCTTTGGGGACTGCCTCCCAGTGTAATCTCTGCTGTGTGTTTGAGACCCCAGCATCATTCTACAGGTTTGATGCACAAAAACCGGCAATGCTCATTAACAGCAATTGCAGGACACACCTAACATCAGAGCTGTTGACACTATGACATGTGCATCTGGAAAGCACACACCTTAGATTTTTAAAAAGGGATAACTTTTTCTTGTTGTTAAAATACCTTTGATTTGTATGGCACATATACACAGTGGAATACTACTCAGCAATCAAAAAAAAAAAAAGAAAGAATGTCATTTGCAGCAAAATGGATGGAATTAGAGAAAATTATTTCAAGCGAATGAACACAAGCCCAAAATGAGAAATACCACATGTTCTCACTCATATGTGGGAGCTGAATCAAAATTAAAAGAAGAAAAAAATCTTATACAGAAATAGGGACATAATAAAAAGCTAAAGTCAACTTAGCGGAGAAGGGACAATTTAGGGGGTGGAAAGAAGGAGGGAGGGCTCTAGCAAAAGGAAGAACTGATGGGAGAAGAAGAGTGAGGAATGAGAGAGAGGGTGACCTCAAAGTAAACAGCCCATTCTTAATAGTTCGTGAAATAATTATAATAATACCAATAATATCAAAGAATACACAAATGATACACAATAATAACACAAATGGGATAGAATATTCATGTAATATTACTGACAATGTAAAAAGATAGATCACTACAGAATAAGTTTCAACCTTAAATATAATGGGGATCCAAGAATATATAGAAAAATATTCCCACAAAAAGACATGCAAGTGGAAGAAAGGCCTTTGGTGGGGGGATGGGGGGAGGAAGTACACAAGCCGGTAAGGGGGAACTTATCTGTGCAATGTACAATGAAACGCAAATATGGAAATGTCCCAATGAAATGCATGTCAGAATGAAACACATTAAGTTGTACATTAAAAATTTCCAATAAAAAATTACCTTTAGTTTTGTTCTGTTTTTGCAGCCCAAAGCTTCCTTTCTGATTCCCTGTGGTCACCAATATAAGTGACAGAGCTAAGATTTGAACCAGTCAGCCGACTCCAGACCAGGCTCCTGACCAGTAAGTTAAACAGCTGCTGATAGCCACTCCCTAGAGAGTTGTGTTGGGAAGGATCCCAAGGATCCTGAGTGGTGAGTCATATTGTTATTATTTGTCTTAGATAATCATTTCAGGTAATCATCTCAACTCTCAACTTTCATTCAAAGCCATGGGTTCCTGCAGCTGGAACAGAACCAATGCCAGCCTAAACATTTCAGAGAATACAGGCAGGACTGCCACAAAGGGCCTTGCAGCCAGCACAGTGTGCAGCCCCAGAGAGTGCCATTCACAGATGAGTGTGAAAAGGACAGCCCTGGTTTTGTGCTGTCTACAACCTGTGCAACTGTTCATGGGGGATCCTCACATAGTAATGTTCTATCTAAACATCATGAATTCCATCTTCAGAGCTAATTGCAATCATTTGCTCTGGAATTTTATATCCAATATGAAGGTCAAGTTATTTTTAATGTCTAATTAAGTTTCTCTGGTTTAAATTAAATTCTCTTCCAGACAGCATACATTTAAGAGTAATACAGAGCCTTTATTCTGGCTTTGCAGGGGATCGATATTCATCAAACATAAATGAATCATTAAATTTTTTTCATTTATTTGAAGGCAATAATTAAGGCTCCTATTCTCATTAGTTTCTCCAAACTAAATAAACCCAGTTTAATTAACAGGCTTTTACCATGGGCTGGGAATTATCTATGCTAAGCACTTTGATTTATGACATCATTTTATCCTGACTATAACCTTGTGAGGTAGAAATATGATTATTCCCATCTTACAAGTAAAGATTGCAGTGGTTAGGAATGTTGTTATAACAAAATACCTGAGGCTGGATAATATATAAAGAAAAGTTTTGGAGGCTAAGATTTCAAAATCAAGCAGTCCCATCTGTTTAGCCTTTTGTGAGAGCCTCCTGGCTGCATCACAGGATGACCCAATAGCACAGTGGTGGGCACACATTTAAGAGGGAGAGAGCAGTCACATGGTCAGACAGGAAGTGAGAGAGTCAGCCTTGCTGTCTTCATAACAAGCCACTCTCCTGGGAACTCACAGGAGTCCTGCAAGAACCACATTAATCCCTTCTAAAGACCACACCCTCAATGACTTAGGCACCTCCCACAAGGCCCTCCTCTTACAAGGCCCCACCATCTCAACACCACCACATTGGGGACCAAGCTTCTAGCACATGAAACTTTGGGGCACACACTTGAAATACATCCAAACCACAACAGAGAGGAATTACTAAAATTAAGCCAATGAATCCAAAACTCCAACCTCCATGTGCTCTTGGGAAGTCCCTTTGTCTTTCTATGCTCCCATTGTTGCCTCAACTCACCCATGCAATGGAGCGGGTTTTTTGTTTTGTTTTGTGTTGTGTTGTGTTGTGTTTTGTTTTTTTGTTTTTTGTACTCAGCAGGGTAATTGAACCCAGGGCTTTGGACATGCTGGGCAAGTGTTCCACCATTGATCAATACCCTCAGCCCTTTTTTATTTTTTATTTTGAGACAGGGTCATGCTAATTTGTTCAGGCTGTCTCTGGCCTGGAATATATGATCCTCCGCCCTTGGCCTCCAGAGTCGCTGGGATTAAAGGTGTGTACCAGCGTGCCCGGCTAGAATGGAGATCGCGACAGTGCCTACTTCATGAAACTGCCTCAGTATTTGAAGTAGACAGCATGCCTCACATTTAGTAAGTGATCAATGTGGCAGGATAAAAAGACAGGGAAAGTTAAATGGACATGGGAAGGAAAGAGCTTTCACCCCAGGATGTGGTTTCAGCCTCATTGGCTGAGACTCAGAGATTTCAACAACTAAAAAAAGAGAACAGGCTGGGATTTAGCTCAGTTGGTGGAGCACCACTCTGAAGTCTCTGAGGTGTGGATTTGATTCCCAGCACAGCAAAAATGGGAAAAGGACATGGCAATCCATCCCCAAGGCAATCCTGAAACAATCAGCCATTGAAAACCCTATGAGGGTCACTATGATTCGGACATGATTCCACGGCCCCTAACAACAACAAAACAAAGAGCACAACCTGCATAGACATATTATTCTAGGGAGGTACTGCAAGTGAGAATGTTAAAATAGACTTGCTGAGGTCAAAACATATGGACTTTACCTTTTCATCTGCAACCCTGTGCTTCTCTGAGAGTGTTACAGTCAAGATTAAGGACCATGTTTGCCATCAACATACACCCAGACAACTTCCTTGTAAGAATTCCTGTGGCCATTTTTGACATCTGCATATTAAAAGCATCTCTTTCATATCTAGAAACCTAAACAAACCCACCTGGGCCACGTTAGTGCCTCACTGTACTAAAGAGAAGTTTCTTAGACAAAGTATACCAAGTCCTGACCCTATCAGCACCCTCTCATCCCCAGACCTTAACTTCATTCACAGAAGGGGAAACTCTTTAGATAAAGAAAGACAGGTAAACCAGCTCTTTTTTGTTGTTGTTGTTGTTGTTGTTTGTTTGTTTTGTTTTATTTAACGGTTTGCTTAAACGTTGGGTTGAATTATAAGTTAAATCCTTTTGAGCAATGTAACTACAAAAGGCAAAAATTGCATACATAGCCATTGTAAAGACACCTAAGCATGTCTCTTTCTCTCTGAATGCCCAAGCTTTCCCCTAAAGCATGCACTATCTCTTACCTATACTTAATAAACTCTCTAGCTTTGTTTCACTCTGATTTGTTCTGAAAATTCTTTTTCTGCAATGAAGCCAAGGACCCAGCTTCACCTGCGAGGAGGTCCTGAGGAGGGGAGCTCCTTAGGCCAGGTGACATCGCTGGGCTGCATCTCCTCTCACAGCCACTTACAATCAAAGTCTTTTTTCCCCTCTCTTCTTTAGCAGTGCTTGGGAGTTGAACCAAGTGCCTCACACATATTTTGCAAGCACTCTACCACTCAGCTGCACCCTCAACCCTTTTTAATTTTTTAAACTTCTACACTGAGGCAGATCTCGCTAAGTTTGCGCAGGCTGCCTCTGGCCTTGAACTCATGATCCTCCTGCTTCAGCCTCCTGAGTCACTGGAACTGTAAGTGTATGACACCATACCACTCTCCTCCTCCTCCTCCTCTTCCTCTCCCTCTTCTGCTTCCTCCTCCTGCTTATCCTTATCCTTATCCTCCTCCTCCTCCTCTTCCTCCTTCTTCTTATTCTTCCTCTTCCTCTGCTTCTTCCTCTGCTGCTTCTCCCTCTTCCTCCTCCTCCTCCTCCTCTTCTTCTTCTTCTTCTTCCTCCTCCTCTTCTCCTTTTAAATCATAACAGGCATTATTTTATTTTACTGAGATTCTAACATGTTGGATTTGAGAAAGAACAAGTGATAGAATGGAAAAAATAGAATGAAATATGAATACTCATAGATAACAAATAAGGAATGTATAAATAGCAATGCATGACAAACCAACCATTTTGTTGCAAATTTTGAAGTCTGAATAACAATGTCAGCTCTGATTTGATAACATGAATCAATGCTAATGCTCCATCTCTGGATTCTAGACCCAGGAAGGATAGATTCCACAAGAGTCAACACTCTTTGCTGGTTTTGTGATTACAGTTCTGACAACCCTTTTGTAGGAAGGGGCTTGAACTCTAGAATGCCTTCTCCCATTCTGTTTTTCCAACGCTATTCCAGAGTTGAAAAGGACCTTGGACACCATCTCATCCAACTTCCTTGTTTTACAAAGACACCTCTCAGCACACTTTTCTAAAAAGGATGTTTTTAATTACTAATAGGGAAAATTTGGCTGTCAGAATAACCACCCTCTCCTCTCTACCGCTCTGGTTGTTATCAGATGCCACTAAGTTGAGTTCAATTCATAGTGACCCAATGTAAAACAGAATGAAACACTCCCAACACTGTGCCATGCCCGACACTATGTCAGTCCTTCTCTGTCATTTATAGAGTTTTCAATGGCTGATTGTTTAAGGATTATTTGGGGAGTGGGCTGCCACATCTCCCATTTTTGTGGTGCTGGGATGGAACCCAGGGCCTCAAAGAGCACAGAGCAAAACTCTAGCAACTGAGCTAAACCCCAGACCCTGCTACTCGGCTACTTATTTTAATGCTTAAACCTGACCCTCTGCACCAAGCCTTCACCTTCCCGTTGGCGTGAGTGCAGAGGCCTTTAGGGAGAAAATAGCCAACTCATAAGGGACAGCTTGGAGCCATGTACTATTTGTGGCAAGAGATCATCCTCCCACAAGGCCAGTCTTCTTGCAGTTTCAAGGAGCTCCTGGGCCTGGTGCCTCTGTTCAGACGTGATCCCTAGCCTAGCCTGGGAGCAAGAGCATGCCTGGAAACTCCAGATCCCTACAATTTCAGGGCATCATTTGCTTGCCCTGGGGACTTCTTTTGTGAATTAGCGTCTGCTATTAAAAATGAAATTCAAGATAATAAATTGTCCTAAAGTGCTCAGATGTCTGTAATCGTGGCTTTATCTTCTCCCCCAGGCCCAGTGACTCTTAATGAGTTCCAGCTCACATCCTGGATGAATTATCGCAGAGGAGTGTGTGCACTCAGTGAAAATAAACTAACAGTGAGACTCATGTTTACTCTTTAATTCACTCTATCCAAAAATAGTTTCCTTTTTAAAGAACAGTTTTCAAATAGAGGAGTGAATGCTGATTAACTCTTGTGCTTCAGACCAATGAGGAAGAAATGAGCGTTTACGACCTGTGTTTCATGGACTGGTGTAAACTGGAAACATCTGTGTCCTTTCACAGGTTTTCTGCTATTCTAGGCCTCAGTTTTCTCATTAAAATGAGACAAATATCTACCTCTCACATCTGTTGCGGGGATTCATGTAAATGAACCACATATTTCTGCATAGAGTATCAGGGGTTTGCAACACCTCTTATTTTCCAATGCTATGCAGTTGTTGTTTAGTCCCTGTGCAGAGTGGTATCTAATTGAACATGGTAAATCCGCCCTGTTTTCTCATTGATTTACCTGAGTTCAGAGGTACTTCATCTTTGTTCTTTCCTTCTTCCTGATCTGTAACAGCAACAACTCTGAACTCTGATTTTCTACCTCTCTCTGCCTTCCATCAAATGCTCATAACCCATAAGCAAATTCTTAGATGTCTAAGGGAATTGCTGCTCAATGGAATCTTGGGTTGAAGCAACACAGTTGCCTGTAAAGTGAAAAACCACCTCTTAATGGATCTGGTTTGGAAGTCGGTATATTGAGTTTCCACACTCTGGGGATTGCTCTATTTCGATTTTTGGCTTGAGAGAAATTGGGTAGAATTTTTTACACTACAAGGAAGGGAAGATGAATTGCTCCCCAGTGCTTTCTATACAGTAGGTGGTGGGGTAGTTATTGTGGTTGTTACTTAAAGACCTAATTTTTTAGAGCATTTTTAGGTCCATAGCAAAATTGAGAGAAAGGCACAGAGATAACCCATACACCCTGAGCCCCACGTGGACGTAGCCTCCCCGTTATTAACAGCCTCCGCCACAGTGGTACATTTTTACAGCTGACCAAACACACATTGAGATATCATTTCCACCCAAAGTCCACGGTTTCTATGAGGGTTTATTCTTACTATTGTACATTTTGTAGGTTTCCACAAATGCTTAACAATATGTGTCCTACTTTGTGATATGGTTTTACTGCCCCTAAAATTCTCTGTATCCTGCCCATCCACCCCTCTCTCCCTATTAACCACTGGCAACCACTGGTCTTTTTACATCTTCGTGGTTTTGTCAGAGTAAGTTTTTCTATTTGTAGTTTTTTCCATAATTCCTTCCTCTTCTGGCACTTGGAAGAGGAAAGTGGCTCTGGGCAGGTCACTCCAAGCCCTGGTGATGAGGGAGGGCTTGTACGTGAGGGTGAGCATGTGAATCCGGGAGTGGGTGTTCAGGAAGAGCTGGTCTGGGATGAAGGAGCAGAGGAGGGGCCCTTTCCAAACAGCCCCTGCTTCTCCCCCAGCACCCCTGCCCCCACCCTAGGCCCTCCAAAGGAAACTGAACCTGCCCTGACTGGACTCAAGGGCATCCCAACCTCCCTCACTCCAGGGGTGAGTCATCCTCCAGCTTCTCCATTGATTAAAAGATGACTATGAATGCATGCTCCCTCGGGAACCGCGGTGTCCAGAGATGAAGCTTCAGCCATTATTCATGGGCTTAATATCCACCTTGGACCTGGCAGCCAGTTCAGGTTATGAGGAGGCTCTCTGAGAAAGAAGCTAATAGGAAGACTAGAAGAGGATATGTGTGAGAATGGTTTCACTAAACTCCTGTTGTAGATGTAAAATTCACAGTCACAATTCTGGAATTGCTGTTCCTGCAAAAGGCAAAAAGGAAAGAAGAGGACAGGAGAGAAAAGGAGAGGAGAAGGGAAAAAAAGAAAAGAAAATACCTACACAGACGTAGTGGTACACTTCTGTAATTCCAGTGACTAGGGAGGCAGAGGGGCTTGGATTTAGCTCAGTTAGTAGAGCACCGCTCTACAGTCTCTGAAGTCCTGAGTTAGATTCCCAGCACTGCAAAAATGGGAGAAGGACGTGGCAACCCACTCCCAAGGCAATCCCAAAACAATCTGCCATTGAAAACCCTATGAGGGTCGCTATGAGTCGGACATGACTCTACAGCACCTAACAACAACAACAAAGGAGGCAGAGGCAGGAGGATTGTGAGTTCAAGGCTGGAGGCACCCTGAGTAATTTACCAAGACCTGGTCTCAAAATTAAAAAAGAAAAAGTGCAAAATGAGCTGGGGTGCAGCTTAATGGTGGAGATCTTGCCCAAAAAAAAAAAAGACTCATTTTTTTCGCATCCATATAATGACACTCTGATTAAAGCCCTTCTCTTCACAGTCATTCATTCAACTGACTTACTGACCTGAACATTCTCTCCCTCTCCCTTCTCTTTCTTGCCGCCCCCTCCCCCCCCCAGGAGAGAAACTAAGTTCCTAGAAGGCTTTTTCTACCCTCCTGACCTTTTGGAAAAGTCATTTATTCCCAATAAGATACATTGTCCCGGCTGGTTCAGGTACCACCAGTGTCATGGCCGGCCTCCACTGTGATGTGTTGTCTCCCTAGGCCTTAGGCTTGGCTTCTCCCCTGTTCATCCCCACTTCTACAAAGGCCACAGGGATATTACAGTGGCCCAGTACACGCAGGCTGTCCTCCTTCTGCCTCAGCTTCTCCCTGGCTGTGTTGATCCTGAGCCTCTATTTTGGCTCATCTATACCAAAGGCTGTGCTGCAGTCTTTTCAAACCTCATTAAGGTGACCCCACGGCAAGCCTCAGGCTCTGACTCCTAATTGCTTTTCTCTCACCTACCAAGGAGCATGGGGAGATCTTCAAGTCTCATTGATGCTCCAGGACTTGAGGGAGACTCAGGGTACAGGGGAGATATCTCTGGCCCTCTCCACCTAAAAAGGCCACCATGTTGACCTCTGAAGCCTCCTCATGTGGCATGAAGCTTCCCAACAGATAAGTGGTCTCTTACCCAAATTTCAGATCTTGTTTTTAGATCACCAGTCCTCCACACTCCTTCCAGGGTTCAACACAAAGCAGGAGTTGAAGGAAAGGCACTGGTAATTATCCTATTTCCCCCTGCCTCAGGGTGTTGATGTGAATCCCCAAAGGATCCAAGGAGTAAAGGTACCTAAGATATTAAGTACTGGACCTGGCACATAGAAAGTACTCAATCAGTCTACAAAGATGAAGATATCCTCATTAGTTTTTGATGTTGTTAGATGCCATTGAGTTGCATCCAACTCATAGCGACCCTATGTATACCAGATCGAAACACTACCCAACACTGTACCAGGCACACAATCTTTTTATGTTTGAGCCCATTGTTGCAGCCACTATGTTTCTTCACATTTTGAGTCATGCCACATCAGCAAATTACATGAAGTTAAGAAACTAAACAGAAGATTTCAAAGGGCAGCTCAAAAAGACAAAATCAAATATTATATTGATATGTGCAAAGAGCTGGAGATAGAAAACCAAAAAGGAAGAGCATGCTGTGTTTCTCAAGCTTAAGGAATTGAAGCCTGCAGCCATACCACTGTGGCATCTGATCCCATTAGATCTCAGAAGCTAAGCAGGGTCCAGCCTGGTTAGTACTTGGATGAGAGACCATCTGGGAATACCACCTGCCAGGTGCTGTAAGTTTGGGAGAAGGACCCAGCAAACCACTCCCAAAAAGTGAGCTGCCACTGAAAACCCTATGAATAGCAGAGGAACGCTAACAATACTGTTTTTCCTGTTGTATGTAGGGTCACTATGAGTCTGACATCAACTCAAAGGCCCCTAACAACAGCAGCAAGGAATTGAAGAAAAAATTCAAGCCTCGAGTGGCAATAGTGAAAGATTCTACAGGGAAAATATTAAATGATGCAGGAAATATCAAAAGAAGATAGAAGGCATATACAGAGTCATTATACAAAAAAGAATTGGTAGATGACTAACCATTTCAAGAAGTTACATATGATGAGGAACCAATGGTATTGAAGGACAAAGTAGAAGCTGCCTTGAAGGAACTGGCAAAACACAAGGCTCCAGGAATTGATGGAATACCAATAGAGATGTTTCAAGAAACAGATGCAGCACTGGAGGTGCTAACATGTTTATGCTAACAGACTGGAAAAGAGCTACCTGGCCAACTGAC
Source organism: Pedetes capensis (assembly GCA_007922755.1). Classification (NCBI taxonomy): domain Eukaryota; kingdom Metazoa; phylum Chordata; class Mammalia; order Rodentia; family Pedetidae; genus Pedetes; species Pedetes capensis. The sequence continues at coordinate 137,834 of VMDO01001819.1, forward strand.
TGGAAAAGGTCCATATTTGTGCCCATTCCCAAGAAAAGGAATCCAACTGAATGTGAAAACTATCAAAAGACATCATTAATATCACATGCAAGCAAAATTTTTCTAAAGACCATTCAAAAGCAACTGCAGCAGTATATAGATAGAATACTGCTAGAAAATCAAGCCAGATTCAGGAGAGGGCGGGGAACCAAGGACATCATTGCTAATGTCAGATGGATATTAGCCAAAAGCAAAGAATGCCAGAAAGATGTCTATCTGGGTTTTATCAACTATGCAAAGGCATTTGACCCTGTGGATCATAACAAATTATGGATAACACTATGAAGAATGGGAATACCAGAGCACCTAATTGTCCTCATGAGGAATCTGTACATGGACAAGGAGGAAGTCATTCGAACAGAACAAGGAAACACTGCTTAGTTTGAAGTCAGGAAAGGTGTGCATCAGGGATGTATACTTTCACCATATCTCTTCAATTTCTATGCTAAGCAAATACTTCGAGAAGCTGGACTTTATGAAGAAGAATGTGGCATCAAGATTGGAGGAAGACTCATTAACAACCTGCATTATGCAGATGACACAATTCTGCTTGCTGAAAGTGAAGATTTCAAACGATAAAGATCAAAGAACATAGCCTTCAGTATGGGTTGTGACTCAACATCAACAAAACAAAAATCCTTACAACTGGGTCAGTATGCATCTTCATGATAAATGGAGAAAAGATTGAAGTTGTCCAAGATTTTGCTTTACTTGGTTCTACAATCAACAACCATGGAAGCAGCAGTGAAGAAATCAAAAGACACATTGTATTGGGAAAAGCTGTGGCAAAAGATCTCTTTAAAGTATTGAAAAGTAAAGATGTCCCATTGAAGATAAAGGTGCACCTGACTCATGCCATAGTATTTTCAGCCGCATCATATGGTTGTAAAAGTTGGACACTGAATAATGTAGAGCCAGGAGAACTGATGCTTTTGAATTATGATGCTGAAGATGAATATTGAATATATGATTGATTGCCAAAAGAACCAACAGATCTGTACTAGAAGAACTGCAACCTGAGTGCTCCTTGGAATCAAGGATGGCTAGACTGTGTCTTATGTATTTTGGACATGTTTCAGGAGGGACCAATCCCTGGAGAAGGATATGATGTTTGGGAGAGTGGCAGGTCAATGAAAAAAAGGAAAATTCTCAACCAGATAGATTGACACAGTGTCTGCAACAATGGGCTTAAACATAAATAAGATTGTGTGCCTGGCACAGAATCAGGGAGTGTTTTGTTCTGCTGTACATTTGATGTTGCTATGAGTCAGACCCAACCTCATGGCACCTAACAACAACAACAACAACATCAACAAATGGATATCCCAGGGGCTTTACTCCATTCCTGTCATTAAGGTCAACTCTACTTTAAGGAGGTAACGCTTCTCCAGTCACTTCTTGAATGCCTTCCACCCTGGGGGACTCATTTGCTAGCACTTCTCTGCTTCATAAGGTTTTCAATGGCTAATTTTTTCTGGCGTGGTCTGTCAGGTCCTTCTCTCCATTTATCTCAGTCTGGAAGCTTAGCTGAAACCTGTCTGCCATTGGTGGCCCCTCTGGTATCTGAAATACCAGTGGCATAGCTTTCAGCATCACAGCAACATGCAAACCCCACAGCACAACAAGCTCACAGACATGTGGGTATCACCATTAATTAGTCTAACAGAACATTTAATCCATTACTTAATTAATTTGTTCATTTGGCTGTGGTACGGCACTTACCTAGCCTGACTCATGGCCTTGGGCTCCACCTCGAGGACTGCAGGGGAAAAAAAAGAGCAAATATGGAGCATCATGTGGCTGTGCTGTCATCCGTGCCAGTACAGTGCCATAGACATAATGGGGCTCAGCATTGTTTGCTAAATTCGTCCATTTTGAGGGATGCTATCCAATCTATCTAAGGGCAAATCTTTTCCTTTCCACAGGACTAGGAGGAGAAGCGGTGCCAGCAGCTCATTTGGGGACCTCCAAGGACCAGGAAATGTGCAGGCTGGAAAGGAGGCGGGCGAGTGTGGGGCTTTCCCATCCACAGGTCCTGCTTCTTCTTTCACAATTATTTGACAGGGCTCCCTGAGAATGCATGTGGCAGAGTCAGGACTGGGATGCGGTTTTGACATGGATGGACCCCAGGAAGTCCCCTTGGTGGGTCAAAATCTGCGGTAAGCAGTGCTGAGCCAAGGAACCCCTCCTACCTGGTGGGAAGTGATACAGCAGCAAGAAGGCCAAGTTTAGAACTACACCAAGTACACAGTAGGTGCTCTATTGGTAGACGAGTGAATGAGAGGATAGGTAAGCACATACTGGACTCTAAACCTCCCTCTTCACCCCCCTGTTGAGGGTCACCAGGGAGCACATTTACTGGATGATCCCTTGGAAACCAGCATGGATAGAACAAGTGCCCCAAGGAGCACAACCTATCATCACACGTACATGAACAAATCCCTGGTGCACCACATCCCCAATGCCATCACCAACTTAGACAAAAGCTAGGACCCTCAGAATGCTGTGTATTCTATTCATCATGGGCTTCTACTGCGTGTAAAGACCAGTGATCAGAAGTTTGAGGCAGGGATGTAGCAATAAAAGGTACATCCTCCCCTGAAGAAATCTATGACCTGCTTGGGAGAAAAAATAAACACACAAATATAGACTTATTCATGGTAGGAAATGGACATTAAATTACCTTTGAAGGATAGGACCACTTCATGCTATCGGGTCTCAAAATAGCAGCTGATACCTCTGAGAACCATCCTGGTGAGGAAAGGCTTTCTGGGTGGATAAGATTGCCTGAGTCATGAACATGAGTAGAACCAGACAGAAGGTTGCTGCCAGCAGAGGGAAGTTCCAGAACACTGAGGAGACTGGGTCTCTATTTGTCCCCAGCCTTGCCTCCAATAACTGGAGATCTCAACTAATAATAATAGCTATGATATTTAAGCCATTAGGCAAGAGTTTGGCATGTCTTATCTCAAGGAATTCTCTCAACAAGTCCCCCAAATAGTGTGGCAGAAACTGCCAAGGTCTCCCCTTCTTCCTTCCTTACAAGAGCTCAATTTTGTTAGAGAAAACAATACATCTAGTTAAAATAACTGATATCCCAGCTTCCATTTCAGGGAGTGTTGGCCATGTTGGCACAGCTGTGACAAATGAGGTGTAAGATGTGGTCATTCAGTCGAGCTTTCCAGAAAGCTCTTCAAATGGGACAGGAACAGCTGGCTTATCTCTTCACCCGCCAACCATTTTGCCCTTTCTCTTTTTTCTTGCCTGCAACCAGAGCAGACATCTTAGGGTGCTGGACACTTGGCCAGCAAGACATAAGGAGCCTGTGTCCTGGATGAATCATTTGAACGATGCCAACCCTGGATTGCCCTCCTCTGAACTGCAGGTTACATGAGAAAAATCAGCAACTATTTGGTTAAGCCACTGCCATCTAACCTCTGTTATTTATGGCAGAAGGTGATCCTAATGCACACAGGTTAGTGTTATTAATCCCTTGTTTACAGACTTGGAAACAAAGGCCTAGAAGAACTACTACTCATAAGTAGCAAATCTAATACTCACATCCAAACTGGTACAGAACAAGGCTGGTTGACTCCAAAACTGGACTGATTACCTTGGAAACTACTCCAAAATCACATTAAAAAACAAAGCAAACAACCTGCAGCAACTTTTTAACATCTCATGCAACCCTTTTTCCAGCCTACCTTTGTGAGATACTGCTTAGAATCTTCTGGAAGGCAAGAATAGAACCTAGTGTTGGTAACATCAATTTCTTCCCTCTCCCCAATTCCTGGCTTGGGCTAAGGAGACATCCCCAAAATGGTGGGTGTGTTGAACTTACAAAAAAATAAATAAATAAAAAATCACTCCAGATAAAAATCATCCGTCTGCATGTGGGTGTGTGTGGCTGTGCGTGTGTGTGCCTGAGGGTGTGTGCCACATGATGTACATGTGTGTCAGCATGCCCCAGTGTCTGAAAGGGAGAGCAGGTGAGGAATATTTCTTCTTTGTTGTCCAGCTCCATCCCCTGTTTTGCTCCTACAGATCTACAGAGACAGCTTCGATGATTATATTAGTGATAACTAAACTTTTGTGCAGGACCTGAAAATTTAATTTCCTTGTGGGAAGCTTCAGGGAACTAAGCTTATTTGGGGCCAAGAACTCATGAACTTTCCCAGAAAAGGAAAAGAGAATACCAGATACAGCCATTAGTCTCTGGATTTTCTTGAAAAATGAAAAGGCAACAGCTCATTTTGAGTGTCCATTTAGAAACAGCTCTAGAGCCTCTTTCTCCTCATCCTACCCCACCTCAGAGTGGGCTGGCAGACACACGGAGCTCCTGAGAAACCACTGAATTCATCCCAGTGCATTCCATGCCTTGTGGGTTTTTCTCCTTTTTAAAAAGAAGTTATTCTCTCAATTCCTTTTCTTCTCAGGTTGCTTGGATGGTTGAGACCCAGTGACAGTTACTGAGTGCTCAGTACATGCTAGGCATTGTTTTGAAAGCATTTGCATTGCTTTACCTCATCTAATCTTCCCATTTTGGAGATCAGGAAACTGAGCCACAGAGAGAATAAGGGATTTATCTAAGGTCACACAACTAAGAAGTGGCAGAGCTGAGATTCAGACCTAAGCAGTGTAGCTGCAAAGCCCAAGACCTCAATGAAGTCATTGACAATAACCATAATCATTAGCTTGACAAGTCTGGAACCCTCCTGCTGGTATCTGAGTATATCCCTTCTTGAACACAAGCACAAACCCTCTTTCTGCTTAACTGAAGTGGGGGCTGGGGAGAGAGAGAAAGAAGAGGCATATTTCATCTGTGGCTTTGAGAGGCAATTTCTCAAAAAGTGTCTGATTAGTCATAGCCTATCCCTTGAGTTGTTGTTATTGTTGTAAGGTGTCATTGGGTCAATCCAACTCATAGTGACCCCATGTACAACAGAACAAAACACTCCCCAATTCTGTGCCATCAACACTACCTTTTTATGTTTGAGCCATTGTTGCAACCACTATGTTTCTTCTCATTTTGAGTCATGCCACATTAGCAAAAGGAGGTCCCAGGGGCTTTACTCCATTCCTATCATGAAGGTGAACTCTACTTTGAGGACACAACTTTTCCCCATTCATCTTTTGAATGTTTTTTAGCCTGGGGGCTCATTTCCCAGCACTATATTTGACAGTGCTTTTCTACTATTCATAGGGTTTTCAATGGCTAATTGTTTGGGGAGTGCCCTGCCAGGTTCTTTTCTGGAGTCTGTGTTAGTCTGGAAGCTCAGTTGAAACCTGTTCACCATGGGTGGCCCTGATGGTATCTGATGGTGGCATAGCTTTCAGCATCACAGCAACATGCAAGCCTCCACAACACCACAAGCTGACAGACACGTGGGGGACCCTTTGAGTAAGGGACCTAACCTGACCATCCTATTTGCTTGTGCGAAGACAAAGGGGATACAACCAGACCAGGGTGCTGCCATGGTCACAGGGCAGGAGAATAGGGATGAGGTGCATGCTCACATGCTCCTGAGGAAGGAATAGCTCTCGGTGAATTTAATGAACTTGAGGTCGAATCTTGCCGTAAACTTGACACCAGGTTATTTCAAAGTTTCCCGCCCTGGGAATTCATCCACTCACTTCGTTGTGAATGCTCCTTCGCTAAATAGTTCCCGTCCTGTCCAAGCAAGGCAAGGGGAGATTCACTGCCCCTAAATCCTCCCAAAGAATGGCCATGTGGAGACACCAGACATATACAGCCCCCACCACTTCCCCCTGACCCCAGTCACCCCCTTCCTTGCCTATCCGAGCCCCACAGGGGTAAAGGCTTCCACCTCCTGCATCTGCCTCCATTATTGGAGCCCCTTAACTTTGCCCACACCTTTGGAAATGTCCCCTCATTTACCTTGTTTGAATAAACCATGTTTCCCATAGGGGGTCAAGGAAGATTTCCCAAGGAAAGGACACGGAGGCTGATACCCGCCATTCAGTAGCTACATCAGACATTGATGCATTGGGAGGCCTGCCAAGCAGTTAATCCCACAAAGAACCCCCAGGTCAGTCCTGCAAAAGAACTTTTATCCTTACCTTTATTTATTCAGTATTTTAAATGGTATGTTAAAATGGAGGGCTTGCCAAAGAAAGGTTATTGTTGTCAGGAGCCTTCGAGTCAAGGCCCACTCATAGCACCCCTCATAGGGTTTTCAATGGCTGATTGTTTCGAGATTGCTTTGGGAGTGGATTGCCACATCCTCCTTTTGTTTTTGTGGTGCTTGGGATCGAACAGGGGTCCTCAGAGAGCACAGAGCAGCACTCTACCAACTGAACTAAACACCTGCCCCTGCCAGAGAAATACCCTAACATTAAAGTGATTAACCCACCTACCTGAACATTGTGGAGTGTCTGCCCAAACCACGCAGCCACTTCCCTACGATATGTTTGTGCCAGCGGGTCACTGTCCCCTGGGAAGAGCTGACTCAACCATAGGTCGGCAGACACTTTGCCTCCCCTGGCCCAGTGAGTTTCTTCCTCTTTGGGGCTGAGATTCAAGAAAGTTGTTTCTTCTGTGCTGGCAGCTTCTGAGGAGGCATTCCAAGGCCACCCTGCTGTTACAGCGTGCAAATGTGCTGTGGCTCACTGGCCATCCGTGGGCCTCACTTATCTGTGTGTTTTTAATACAGTCCTCTGGCCGGCGGCAGTTAGCATTTCTGTGAAGGGCCAGCATCTCCAGGAGGTACAAAGGCACCATGTGGGCTGTGGGCAGGGCTGGGCATACACATGTCACACATCTAGCAAAGCAGTGAAGGGCAACCAGAGAGGGGAGAAGGGGGTGGACGTCCAGGGGCAAGCACAGGTGAGAGATGGCACCCAAGGTGAGAAACCGTGAGAACCATTAGGATAGGGAATGTCCACCAAACCTGATGTGTCCAAGGCTTGGTCCCCATGGCAGCAGTGTGCGGAAGGGAGGCTTCAGGAGATGACCTGGTCATGGTGGCTCTGACTTCATCACTGTGTCATCCATTGACAGATTCCTAACTCAGTGGGATACTGGGAGGTGGTGGAAATTTCCAGAGGAAGTAGGTCATTGGGGGTGTGTCCTTGAAGGGCAAATTTTGTCTCCTCTCCTTCTTCTCTCTTCCCTCCCCCCTCTCTGGCCACTATCAGGTGAGCAGCCGGGCTCTACCACCTGCTTCCACCATCACACTCTGCCTTGCCCCAGCCCAGAGACAACATCGCCAAGTAACCACGGCCCGAACAACCTGAGCCAAAATGAACCTTCCCCCTTAAATTTTTACCTTGGGTACTTTGTCACAGCAGCAGAAAGCCCCTTCCTCCAAATCCTGATGCAGCTTATTTCTGTTCTGGCTCTTTCTACCCCTGCTTTCTCCCAACTATATTCTTACAACAAATCCCCCTAGTGGGCTTAGGCCACTTGGAGCAAATGTCTTTTACTTTTCTAGGGAGGCAACATTTCTAAAGTACTAACCAATGCAATTTTTTATTCTGGTATTTCCTTATTCCCATGGGTAACTCCCCTTTTTTGCTCAGCCTGGCAGTCTGCATGCATTCAATCCTTCAAGGAAGAGATGGCATAAAAGAAAGGAGAGAGAGAAAAAAGAAGTTAATGATCCACTTTGAGCTTCAAAAGCTTAGGCATTGGCAAATAAGAAGAATCCTTGACTATAAACAGCATGTGTGAATGAATACAAGGTAGGGTGGGACTTCTCATTCCCAGGATAGAAAGGTCTCTAGGCTGGGGAGGAAGGTGAGAAGAGGGAATGAAGGTCACTAAGACATAATTTGGACGACTCAAGGCCAAGGAGGCAAAGCGTCCAGAGATGGCTCAGCTACTTCTTGAGCCAGCCCTATCCTTTGTCATTGTTCAAGGAAGTTGGAGATTACCGCAGATATACCAGTGTCCATTGACTGTGTATCTGATGTTGCCTGAGCTAAGGCATCTGGTGAAAATCTCCCACCGGTAAGAGTCAGAACCTCAAAACTGTGGAAGAGGTGACCGCAGACCTTGGGACCTGTGAGAACCACAAACCACCCACCAGAGCTAGCACCACAGAGAATATTGCTGGGCTAGCAGGACCAAGTGATGTGGTCACTTGGAGAATTCATAGTTTAGCAGGAAATTAGAAATGATGACATATAATTTTAACCTTGTGGGCAAGCTAGGGACATGCGGGTCAGATGGAAGTACATTCAGGGAGACTGGGAGCCACCTGAACAGCCAGTCAGCTAGAAGCCTGCTTCCTTATGCCAGTGTCCTCAGTTCCTTCCTCTGTCCTCAGCTCAGTCCTATTCAGGTGACAACTGATCAAAGTTGAGGCCACATTCAGACTCAGCTGAAAAGAGAGTCATGCCCAAGTGTCTGCCACGGGCTTGGATGTGCACAGGCACATGGCAAAGTCCTGTGCCAGCTGTCTATCTCTCTACCATGGCATCTGTGCCTACCTCCTTCTCCTGGGTGTGTATCACCCGGAAGTCAGTCTTTACTGGTGGTCTTGTAAGCATCACTAAACCACTCAAACAAATCTCAGAAGCAGGGGAGGTGTATTAAAAAGTCTGGGGGGTCTCCAGCAGCCCAGGAGAGGAGCCTATTGAGTTCCTTCATGAGCAGATTCAACCATGAACAACAGTGAAAGAGGCAGACAGTTGTGTAGTCCATCTTTTAAGTCTCCTGGATGGGGAGGAATGCAGCAGGATGCCAGAACATGTGGTAAAAAACACTAAGGATTTTAACTGCCAGCTCAGGATGAGTCAACAGTGTGAGGTGACTGCCAAGACAGACAACATCATCCTGGGTTGCACTCATAAAACTGGAATGGCGGTGCAGCCTGCAGTTTAGAGCATTGTGCGTCAAGGCACACTGCGCAAGGAGGCACCAGGGAGGACTTGACATCTTGCACTCTGGGGAACTGTAGGAGGAACGAGGGTGTTGCTGTCTGGTCTCCTTGGGGGGATTGGTGAGAATTTCCTGTACTTATGCTCACCAGTGTGCAATTGGGTCAGACTACCTGAACCGAAACCCCACCTCAGCCCCTCCCTCACTCTTTCCTATGCACCAGCAATGAAATATTTGATTTAATCCTCACCACACTCTGAAGGAGTACCACCTTTATGCCTCTCATACAGATGGGAAAATTGAGGCACAGAGAGGTTATGTAGCTTGCCAAGGTCACATAGCCAGCAAGGTGAAGAGCTAGGCTTTGCATGCAGGGAGGGTGCACTTTTTTGCTTTGCCTCTAACTAGACATATGACATTTTGTCCTGTCATCTCTTCTCACTGTGCCTCAGTTTGCCCTAGTTCAGTATTAAAAATCACCCCAAGACATAGAGGCTTAAGACAAAAACATTTGCTGGTATATTCTCGAATCTAATCCTCATTCTTTCAACAGTTTTGGAGGGCTAAAAATCAGACGTGGATTAGAGTCCTGTGTGGATTGGATTCTGTGGACAGACTTCAGGAAGCTCTGAAAACTCACGAATCTAATCTGCACACAATTCTAAGCCACATCTGATTTTGTAGCTGTCTGAAACAATCGAGAGGGTGTGGATCAGATTGGCGAGCATATGACATTTGCCCACAGATCTGCCATCTGGGCAGGACCCACAGGGTACAGCTTGTCTTTGTTCTATTCAGCATCAGCTGAGGTGGCTCAAAGGTGGGGCTGGAACTGGGGGTGCAGCTCAGTAGTACAGTACATGCCGGCCCTGGGTTTAATCCCCAGCAACATGTACGCACGCAAAGGTGGGGCTGGGAGCCTCCCTCACTCTCCCTGTGGTGCCTGGGAAGGGAAGATTCAAAGGGTGGGGGCTGGAACAGCTGGGGCTCCTTGAACCCCACTCTCTGGAGTCTCCACTGTGCTCTGTCCAGCATGGCAACCATTCTCATGAGTCAGTTCTTGGCTTCTGGGGGTCCATATGCTGAAACAGACTGACATAACCACATAGCCTCAGAAGTCACGTCACATTGTTACCTCCCTGATCATCTATTGGCCATGGCAACTGTAAAGAGGCATCCAGTTTGAGAGGAACCTACACCCAGTGAGGGAGTCACCACCACCTGGTATAGAGGTGTGGTGGCAGGACAGATACTGCTGTGCCTGTCTTTGGAGAACACAGCATACTACAAGCATGTACTGGGTTCCAGGCATGGAGCTGTATGCCTCATCGTCAGTGCCTGTCATTATCAAATTCATCCCAAATTTGGTTTTCCCAGCACTATGACTTTGTTCCGCAGAAGAGAAACTAAGATCCAGGTGTCAGCGACTCGCCCTAATCATGACCCCAGTTGAGTGGAGGACCTGGGACTGAATCCTGGTATGTGTGGTCATGAAGCCACCTCCAGAAGCCAATGCACTCATTGGCAGCCACAGAGCAGCTTCGTGGCTAGTGGTTGATGACAGGAGCTTCACATTCACCCACTAGGGTTCACATCTTGGCCCCTCATCTTACAAACTGACCAGCCCTGTGCAAGTTTCCGCCCTCCAGGCCTTGGTGTCTGCTGCTGCCGGGCCTGCCTGTGAGGATGAGTTAAGGCGACTCAGGGAAGAGGCTTGGCATGGTGTCTGAAAGCTAGTAAGGATCCCATAAACGTCAGCCCTTGTCATTATAAAAGAGGCCCAAGAAAGACATCTTAAGAAGACAAATCTGCTACCACTAACAAAATATGTGCCATACACCCTCAAGCCCAGGAAAGCCTCCGGTCCATTGGTGTTATGACTCGTGCCCGTGGCTTGCTGGTCTGGAATATCACACCCCACTCTCCTGCTTTGCCCCTTGGATATGCAAGTCTGGTGGTGGCACTGCCTACAGGTGCTCCTTGCCTGGGAAGGCATCCAGAGACTCACTAGGTACCAAGAGCTGACTAAACACACTCAGATCCCAGGCAGGGAGTGAACACCAGGAGACTTGAGGTTCTCCTCCCCTTGGCCCCTAAGGAATCTCAGATGGGGAACATGGGCTAGCAAATTAACTGCATGTGGCAGGGGTGCCTTTCACTCTGCATACACAGCTCTAGCATCAGCAAGACGTGACCTCGTGGCTAGCCCCCTTCCTCACTCTCCACAGCTTCCATGGCTACTCAGAGCTAACGAGTCCCCAGTCCACATCCCCATCCCAGGCTTCTTCCCCGAGCCAGAGACAGGCTTCCACTCAGAAGTCTCACAGGTGCCTCGAACTCAACGCACACCCCAACCTCAGACCTGTCTCCATCATCGCCAGGCCGGAGCTCTGGGTTAAGACTTCCACAGAGCACCAGGGGCACAGAGCAGACATCCAGCTCACCTGGATACCCTTGCCCGCCCCCAGGTGACCCACGGCAAGGCCTACTGTTTCGACTTCCTAACGTCTCCCTCTCCGGAGTTCTCAGGGAGCATCCCAGTGGTGTCAGGACCCACCTCTGTGCCCTTCTCTCATTCCTTCCCAGCTGCTCTGAGATGCTCTGAGAACTCCATGAAAAACACACCAGAGTACTGTCACCCTCTGCAGGACTCTTCAGTGACTTCTAGAGGAGGACCACACCCCTCAGCACAATTCCAGGGCTGTGACCCAGCTGTTGCCCATCTATTACAGGCTACTCAAGCTATACTACCTCAGTCCACAACTGTATTTGGAGGCAGGGCCTTCACAGAGGGAATTTAGTTAAATCAAGGTTGTATGGGTGGGCAACAACCCAACATGCAGGTGTCCCTAGAGGAAGAGGAGACTGAGACACAGACATGCAGAGGAAGACCCTGTGAAGACAAAGAAGAGAAGGTGGCCACACATCAAGCAAGGAGGGAGGCCTCAGAAAGAGCAGACCTGCCCACACCCTGGTCCTGCGCTTCAGCCTCTAGAGTTGTGAGACAGTTGGCTTTTGTTGTTGGAACCCCCGATGGTGGTGGTTTATAGGCAGCCTGAGCGCATCGATGCAGGCGCCACTGCCATCCTGCGGAGGGGGTGCCCAAGCTCTAGGCTTGCACCTGAGGGTCTGATGATCTTCATCCACTAGTCCCCTCCTCCAAGAAGCCACCCTGACCTTCATCTTCCAGCACCCCCACCTCCCTCCCCTCTGGCGGCCCCATATCTTCACTTCCCATGGTCTCAGCTGCATCCAGCACTGGACTGTTCGCCACAGGAGGTGAGACTGCGTCTGTTCTATTCACACCTATGCCAAGAATGGTGCCTATGTCCTAGAAGGTTCACAACAGATCCTTCTGAGTGGAGAAAGAGCCACAAATAACTTTAAACTCATTATATTCAGTATTTTTTACACGCACAAATATCTTTACAGAGATTCCCAAGGAAACCCCATTTTGGGGATCTTAGTTTCCAAAGCAAAGCTGTTCTCTCATAAATCAGTGTTCCACTGGCCTCTAGGTAGGCTTTGAATGGAAGGGATGCCTGTGGGCTGGACATAGGGGCAGCTGATGCAGATTTAGTTGGGACACCAGGACCTCATGTCACATGGAACACAGAGCTGGGCAATAGGCATGCTGGGGTTCATATCCTCATGTCGGGGAAACAGAGCTCCAAGATTCTAGGCCGCTTTGGTAAGTGTCAGGGCAACGCCTAGCCACCTCGAGAAACAGCTTGAAGCCCTTTGTCTCTCCAAGAAGTCCCAGACGCCAGAGTATGTTCCCATTCTGGTCTTGACCCCCAAGTCTCCTGGAGGAAGAGCCGTCTCACCCCACCGTAAGGAGATGGGTCCCATCCCAGGCACAGCCCGCCCCTAGCCCCTCTGCCCTGGGTGCACTGACCCGGGTGGAGCAGAGAGGACCTCTGTTAAATCTGTTCAGCTCCGAGTGTCCCCAGCAAGGTCCTGGAGCCCGCTGATGTTTTGCCTAAGAGGAATGAATATGGGTTCTCTGAATAAAGACCCACCTAATTAGAGGGAAAAACTTGACTCTAGCTCTGCCTGGACCTAGAGCAAAGGTCCTGTGTGGACAGGTTCCACCCACAGGTCCCCTGGTTCACTCTCACCCAGCCCTCGCCACCATCATCTAACTGACGCCTTCAGTCTGTTTGCTCAGTGCTGGCTCTGCCACGCCCCCATGTCACGTAGCATGAAGGACACTACAGGGGCATGGATTCTGCTCTCTGCTGATTCTCTGGTGCCTACTGCAGTGCTGGGCACATCGCAAGAGTATGGCATATGTGTGCTGACTGGATGAAGGAAGGACAGCTTCGTGCCTCCCCCACAGAGCCACAGAGTCTCATCCCTGCCCTTGTCATTCCCTTGGCCAGTCCACTTCAGTACTCAGCGAGGGACCCGTCTGGTACCTCACCTTTCTCTGCAGAGGACTATCAGGTCCTATGAGTGCTAATGTCAGGGTCACATCCATCTGTGGATGCTGCCCCAGCCCTACAAATGTCCCTCCAGGGCTAAGGCAGTTTCTGGCAGCAGACGTAGTCAGCTATGACTCCACTGGTCCCAAAACCTGGACTAGGGTCCCTCAGAGTGGAGTCCTCAGGTGACAAGGCCTGAGGCCTTGGTTGGGGGGGGATGGGACACTCAGGGGCCATCAGCAACTGCTACCGGGGACAGGCTGGAAGAGTAGGAGGTGTCTGGAGACGTTCAAGGGCAGAGGGTGCAGGAAGCAGGCAGGGACAGGGTCTGGCCTCCTGTACAGGTGCCATCAGTCACCAGCCTTTGCAAGGCACGCAGCCTTTCGGAGCTTCACCTGTGATCAGCTAGCTACCTTGTAGGGCTGACGTGAGAAGCAGAATGAGAGGTACAAGAGGGGGTGACAGGATCGTGGTGAGCAGGGCATGCTGGGACGGAACCCTCCACCAGCCACTCACTCCTTCTTCGCTATTATCCAATGAGAGAGACTGTGAAATATAAAGGAAGGCCAGAGTAACTCGATTCCAGGAAGGAGGGAGAAGAAGCCCGGGTCTCGAGCAGAGGTGCAGTCTTCTGTTGATGCCTGGGAATTCGAAACTTGCATTTCTGGTGCGGGAATACATGGGAGGCATAGCTGCCAGCTGGGCCTGGGACCTTCCTGGGAGCTGTGGGTTCCAGGGCCCTTTCCTTACCTGGTGACTGAGATGAGTGTATTTGCCACCCTGCAGAGGCTCTCCAGGCAGACCAATGGCAGCTCCAATCCTGCCCTGGGCACATAGATAGATGATCTTGGCCAAGACAGTTACCCTACCTGTGCCTCAGTTTCCCCTCTGCAAAATACAAATCACAATAGGTGGTTCCTTCCTCGTGGTGGCACATTACTGAATACATCCATGTCCCCCCCAAAAAACCCCAGCTTTCCAGCCTCCCTGCTTTGCCCTTGGTGTTTTGTTCCTCATCTCTGCCTGCTGGAACCCTAACTCATCTTCAGATGACACCCCAGGTCTGTATCACACAGGCTTTCTGTTGAAATCACCCTGGCATAAGGAGATTGACACACGTATTTCTCCCTAGCTCCTTGTCAATGGTTAAGCATTAGGGTCAAACCTGGGTTTGACTCTAGCTTTGCCACGTAAGAGATATGTAACCTCAGCCTAGTCGCTTAAATTCTCTGACTCTCAGTTTCCCCATCTGCAGAAAGGACATAACAAAACACTTACCTCATACAATTTGTGGTGGGAATGAAAGAAGGCAACACCCATGACAATTCTACTCGGTGCCCAGCACATCCTATGAGGGAAGTACATGTTATCATCATTGTCACGGTCATCAGCACCAAATAGATGCTGAGTCTGTAGAGGCTCCCTTGTGAAAGTTATTTCTCTGGGGCCCTCTCCGGTCCAGAGAGCTTCTAGAGGACAAATCTTGTGGATAGTAACAGCCCCAAGCAGGAGCAACTGTGACTTCTCCCTGAAGACTTACCTACTCATTGGACATCAGAACTCTTATGCTTACAGAAAAGTGGAGAAAAGGAGGGGAAGGGAGACGAGCTGGAAAGTTGTTCCAAAGGGGCCAGGTTCTTGCTTCTCCATCTTGACCCTGGTCCTGAGCAAAAATGGCCACAGCATGGAAAACAGCTGGCATCCGCTGAGGGCTCTGCATGAGGCACCAAGCCCGGGCTTGTGTCTGCGTTCTCTGTAGAAACCTCATGGCAGCC
The DNA here is from genome assembly GCA_007922755.1 of Pedetes capensis. NCBI lineage: Eukaryota > Metazoa > Chordata > Mammalia > Rodentia > Pedetidae > Pedetes > Pedetes capensis. Next base: position 152,920 of record VMDO01001819.1, read on the forward strand.
TGGGCATCATCTTTGATGTGCTTCCCTCCCAGCTGACTGAGCCTCAGAGAAGCTAAAGTAGTTTCCCTTCAACACACAGCCAGAGGAGAGCCCAGATTCAAACCCAGGTCAGCATCATTTGGGGTTCACAGAGAGAAGAAAGGGTGTGCAGGGAAAAGGGGAGCATGTTCATTTACCAAGAGCACCCACCCCCATGATAGAACAGAAAAGGCAACCTGTGAAAATTTACCATCTTATTTATGGAAAGTTAATTCAGCATGCAACTTCATCATAATACCATTTCTCAAAACATTAACTCCCATCAATGTTGTTAAAGTCTGAGAAGGTACAAAATGTCCTTTGAAAAAAACGCCTATTAGCTGTAAACATCCACTTTTCAGGCCAACCAAGATTTTCCCTCCTGTCGCCTTGACATGTTGGCTTTCCACCTAGCAAGATCCAAGGTGGCCACACCAGTCCGTGTGGCTTGAGAAAGACTCCTACCAGCTGGCAAGCCCACTTTAATTGCTCTATGAATTGGACCCTCCCTTTTTTGGTTTAAATACACAGCCACCAATGAAATTTTTTCCTCCAGTCCTAGAAATAGCCCAGCAGTATCTTTCTTTCTCTTGTCCAACATCGCCCTCTAGTGGTCTCATACCTACTTGAAAAATAGCGTGAATGCATAAAATGAGTGGGTGCACACCTGGACCCCTTCACTCCTTCAGTGGTTACCCACCCACCCAACTCTTGGGTCTGCTCATTCTTCATCGTTGCTAAGGGCCTATTATGTACCAGGCACAAGGATTCCAAGATTCCCCAGGTGCTTTGTAGTTCACCTGCTAATGCAGAAACTAAGGGTCTGGGGGAAATGGTTCAGATCTGGAATTAGAGCCCCAGAGACCCCGGGATGGAAGTCAGCAACCCTTACTGGACTTTTTTTCCTTGCCAAGGAGCTGGTAATACTAGTTTGCCCATCTTCAAGATATGCAATTTACATGCATTCCCTTAATATTACCTTTATTTTACTTTTACAACCAGCCCCTGGAATACAGTTGGAGTTTTGTCACAGAGGACAGGCAGAGAAGCTACAGGGTAAACCCAGGCCTCGTAGCTAAGGAAGCCTTGGGCTCGTCCAAGGTCTGCCAGTTACCTACCTTGTTACCTCAGGCAGACTACTTAACCTTTCTCCGTGGCTTTCTTCATGACTGAAAAGTAGACATGATCCTAGAGATCAACAAGATGGTCTGGGTTCTCAGACTTTGGGGTAAGTGTTATTTACTGGGGAGCTTATGGACAGAACCCATTCCCAAACTTATCCATCCAGAAAATCTGAAAACAGCCCTGAGAGCCCAAGTGCTTAACCATTGCCTAAATCAGCCCGGTGCACTGCACTGCTGAAAACAGGCCCAGTGAGCTGACCACCTGGTGCCCGAGCGTGGCTGCCATGTGACCAGAGGAGGGCCCTACCCGGCCCCACTGGATTCTGATGTGATTGACTGAGGATGGAGCCTGACCTTAGGACTCTGATGAATTCCTGGAGTGAGTCTCATGTGAAACCTTACCCCAATGCCAGACATACCGTCAGAGCTTAGCAAATGTTTGAAGAAGTCATTCCTGTATAACCACACTGTGATTCAAACACTGGGCCTTTCCTCAACAACGAGAAGTACTGAGCCTCACCAGGTGCCACACACTGAAGACAGCGATCCTCACAGTAAAACAGAAAGACAGAGATCTCTGTGCCCAGAGAGACCACAGTCACACAGCAGACGGATTGGTCATTTTGCACTGGGTCCCCAAAAGTATGTCGCTGGCTCAGGGAGAAGGGGGTGCCAATCATGCAGGGCCTTGTGTCTCACAGTGAGAACTTCGCTTTTCTCTTTGAGGTAAAACAGTCAACCAACGGTCTGCTTTGGAAATGAAGACATTTAAAAACACCATTGCAACTTCCAAAAAAGTGACTGTCTGGAAGGAGGATTTCAGCCAGGAAGCCCTGGAGTGGCAACATGTGTTTGAGACCGTGGGGCCTGCCCCCATGACCCACGCCCCAGGCCCCAGGTCTGCCTACTTCCTTCTCTCAAAGGCTGCCTGAGGGGGAGGGGGTGACCCCAGCCTGTGTCCAGCTGCCCCTACTCCCCGCATGCCCCTTCTCCAGCTGTGCCGGGCTGGCAGCCCCTTCTTCCCTCAGACTCAGCTGCCACTGTTTCCAGCTGTGTAGGCAATGGGAAACTTACTCTTAATCAGCACTTGAGCTCTGCACCTGCTCCCCTTGGCAGGGAAGCCAAGGCTTCAGAGGGTGCAGGGGAAATCCTTTTCCATCCCAGCGGGTGCTGGGCCATCTCCCAGCTGCTCGTTAGCACCTGTGGAGGAGGCCAGGGAACCCCATGAAAATCTCATCAAGCCAGGAAGGGGGTGTGAGGAGGATAGAGGCTTTTCTGGTCATCCAGCTGAAAATGCCGGCTCCTCTCACTACTCTGCTGTCCATTGCGGTCTCTCTAGTCACAGCACTTAGCAAGGGACACTTTGCTGTGTGCAGCTTTACCTCAGGCAATGTCGGGCTTCTTAAAGACAGGATGGGTTAGGTGTGTTTGCAAGACCCTTCCTCACTGACTCCAAGGGCCTCAGTCCCCAGCCTGGAGCAGGAGGGAGACCATGCCTGGAGCCCCCAAATGGGGCAGCGAATGGAATCACAGAAGAGTGGCCGGTACTCAGCCGTCACACATGCTCCCTTTGGCCAGCAGTTTTTTTCCCTGTTTGGCTGGGTTTTCTGCAAATGATGTTATTCTACATGGAAGAACCCGGCTTCTGTGGAAGAACTGGGTGCCAAGGACGGGGGCCCCAGAACCATGTGCACAGCCGGCAGGGCTCTCGGACCCCCTGGGCCCTCTGGCCTTGGTTCTTCCCTGTCTTGCTCAGCCCTGAAGGCTGCTCACCCTCTTGCCTCTCCCCGCGGGGTCTGTACCTTCCCCAGGGCCAGAGGCTCCTGAGCCCATGCCCAGGGGCTGAGCCAGGCTGGGAGCAGCACTGCTGGAAGACAAACCAGCCACAGCTCCCCACCCCTGCCCCAAGGCTGCCAGGCAGAGTGCAGCCTCCAAGACCTGTCCACAGAGCTGCAGCCCTGAGCGGCCAAGGTCACCTGGGGGACACTCGGCCTCTTTCCTATGTGGCAGATGGGGAGCCAAGAACGAGTTATTTTCACTCTTTCTCCCTCCTCCCTCATTGTGTTGCTTCTAAGAATTTGGCCACCAAAGTGATTTCATTCGCATCACCTTTCCCAACTCAGACACCAGCAACACCAGGTTTCTGCAGCCTGGACACACAACCCCTCAGTCATTTTGGTCTCTGGTCCCTTCATCCGCACATTTCTTCTTCCTTAAACGTTTCTCATCCCTTTTCTTTTTCTCTGTGGCCTCAGTTCTCCAGCCCTGCAAATCTACTCAGCTATCTCTGGCACGCAGCCTGTTCCTTATGATTAATAAGACTGAAAATAATGGATCATAAATAAGACCTTGCTTTCAAAGGGCTCTCACGCTAACCCAGAGCCTCGCAAGAACCATATGAGGTAAACAGCGACACACAGACTTTAAGAGACTTGTCTATGATCCTCAGCTAGTTAGTGAGCCAAGTCAGGAACCTATTATGCCGTTATTTATGGCTTATAAGGAAATCTTGAAAATAAGCAAGTAGAAAAGATAGTCCAGATTTTAAAGTATGACTTTATTACATTTCAAGGGAAATATTTATTCCTCCTCTTTAATATTGTAATTAAAGTACATGGAAAAAGACTTAGTATTTTATTTGCCTTTCCAACAACCTTTCAGAGACACCTACATGGCTTGATGAAAGGAAAGCTATCTGTTCATTCATTTGCTGCATTAAACATCTGCTCATTCACTCAACCAACAGATTTGTGTGGCGCTCCTACTGTGTGCCCAGCCGTGGGCTCCACACAAGCTATGCTCCAGTGAGCAAAGCAGGTTTTCCTTCACCCTTGGGCATTGCCTTGACAGACCAGTGGCAGAGCAGGCATTGAACTGACCCATACCATGAGTATATGATCAAATGCCAGGTTCCATGAGGGAGAACCATAGGGGCTCCATCAGCTTCTAAGAAAGGAATTGACCTGGTCCTGGAACTCAAGAAAGGCTTCTTAGGGAAGAGGCCATGGCCCCAGCCGAGGAAAAATGTGAAGAAATTAACACAGGGGAGAGGACAGGAAAGGGAGTTTATAGGAGAGGGAACAGAACGTGCAGCACCTTGGCATGCACAGAGCAAGCAAAATGCCTTCGGCTGCCTGAGAGAGGCTGAGGGAGCAGAGTGCCAGAGGAGCGGGGACAGGTGCCTGGGGCTGGGCCACCTGGGTCTCTCCCCAGGGAGCAGGAAGACGATGCTCATAACAGAGCTCCACCTCATTTGATGGAGGCCAGTGGCACAGGGGGAAGAATGTTTCAGCCCTCAAGGGTCTTCCCATCAGGCTCCCTGGCTTAATGAAACACTGCTCAAAATTGGGGCACTGATGTTCTCAGAAATGTAGGTGCCCTTCTTGAGCTGACAACAATGAAAAAGATAACCATTTTTAAAATAAAAATATTATGTAATTAGCAGGCAACTGCTGCTGTATACACATTATTTCATGCAATCCTTGCCTCCCCACAAGTTATGATACAGGTGCCATCATTACTCCCATTTTACAGAGGAGGAAATGGAGTTCAAGAGGGTCAGTACCTTGCCCAAGTCACCCAGCTACTGGCAGATCCAAGGTTAAGATCAAGGACTGACCAAAGATTGGCTCTGTCCTCTCTCTAGGGGCAATTATCTTGGGAATCTTTACCCCGAAATTCGAGGCCAGCACACGAGACTGATCTATGGCGTTTGTCACCAGCAGATGGTCAGAGTCAACAACGGGCTACTGTTGCCAAAGCCAATGGCCCAGTCACTCCTTGTCAATTATTTGACCCTCATCAACAGTGACCAGGTGGTCACCCCGCTTTGTGGAACGTATTCTTCCTGCATTGTGACCTGGTTGTCCTTCCTCCTATCCATTGCAGCAACTTCTCAGTGTCCTCGGCCAGCTCCCCCTCCTCAACCCAACCTTCAACTGCTAGCCCACCCAGGCTCCACCCTTGGTCGCTTTCTGTTTGTAAGCTTTATTTGTCGATCTCATCTACCCCAGGGCTTGAACTTGTGTAGTAAATTGAAGATGACCAATCTGTATCTCTCCCCAGTCCCATCTCCCCATGGTTGGAGACCTCCAGCTAAATTCTGGATGCTCATCCCACTCTCCTCATCCCTTGGTGTCCCCATCATAGTAAATGGCATCTGTTTGCCCTATGCTGCTTTGCCCAAACATCCAGGTCTTGTCCTTGACTCCTGTCCTTCCTGTGTGCCTATTGCTTTGCTTGCAGAATAGCCCTGAACCCAAGCCTTTTTTCCCATCTTCACACTCCTGCATCTGTAACAGTAACCATCTCTTCTCACCTGGACCCTCACATTCACCGCTGAGCACACCCTGCTCCCCTGCCATCTCTCTGCCATGAAGAGATGCAGGTGTTGGTTCCCTTTGCACACAGGAGTCTGACCTGGTTGCATCTAGCCTTGGCCGTGGGACAAGTCACATAACCTCTAGGTTCTCCCTCTTCCCACCTCCACCATAGCATTGTTTGGGCATTAGGTGGCCTGATGTGAACACAGCTCTTTGTGTGTGCTCTGGTTTGGACATGGTTGGGGTGTATCCCTAAGCCGTGACGTGTTCGGGTCCTCAGTGGGGCAATGCTGAGAGGGGAGCCTAGCAGGAAGTAGTAGGTCGGTGGGGAGGCTGCTCTTGGAAGGAACTGTTGCAGTTCTCATGGGACTCCAGTTAGTTCTCCCAGAAGGCGGTTACAGAAGACTAAGCCTGGCTTCTCTCACTGTCTGGCTTCCTATGTCGCCATGTGACCTCTCCTGCTCACAAACTGTCACAATGCCAATGCCGGCCATCCAAAGCCCTCACCAGAGCCAAGCTGCCAGTGCCAGCATAGTGCCCTTGCACCTCCAGGACTATGAGGCAAACAAACCTCTTTTCGTTATGAAGTTCCCAGCCTCAGGTATTTCATTATAGTAACAGAAAACAAACTAAAATAGCATGTTTCCTGATTCATAATGAGTGCTCAAAAACAGGAATTATTGCTATGTGCTGCTCAAATGCAGATCAGGAAACAAAGCAATGCCTACTGCGCCATCTGCCAGCTTCTCGGCTCTTCCCCAGCCTGTGGTAGCTGCTGAGCATCACTTCCGTCTCCAGCACTCAAGGCTTGTTAATTAGGGTGGGCAGAGACACTGGCCTAGCAGCGGTTTTGAAATGTGAAGTGAGGTGGGGATTGGACAGCAGTCATCTTTGCTCAAAAAGCAACCACACCCTTAAACCACTACCCACAAGAGCTCTGACATTCACAGGCCCTGCCTTGGAGCCAGAGTTTTGCTGTCTCATCTTGAAAGAACTAGTCTTGGCTAAGAAAGGAGGTGGGCGCGGCCAGGGTCAGAGTCTTTGCCCACAATGTTTGTGTCCTAATGTGGAATTTCCAAACAATGACAACAAAAATCTCATCCTTGAAGATCCTGGACCCAAACACCAAGAGCCAAATACACTTCTCCTCTGTGAGGGTCCCCAGCAAGGCCCCCATATTCCCCTCCTCTAATTTTCTCCACCCTTCCTGGGAGACAGGGCTTGGGGTGTGGTCTCAGACAGACAGGGTAAAGCCTCAGCTCTGCCACTTGCTGGCTGTAGGCCTGGCTATGGACTCTCTCAGTTTTTTCACCTATAAAATGGAAACAATTAATAGCAATTAATAATTAATAGCAATTAATAATACCAATAGCATGCACCAATTTTGAAAGGAGATGTGATGATTATTAAAATAATAAGCATTAGCTCTAAAAAGAGAGATACAGTCAGTGTAGGATAAATAGTTAAGAGTCTGAGCTCTGGAGTTTGAATCCAGCTCTTCCGCTCACTGGCTGTGTGACCTTCAACAAGGCACTCAATCTCTGATCTATAAAATGAGGACGTCAATTGTTCCTTTCTCAGATGGTACATTGTAGGAGCGACAGGTGTGAAGCGTGTAAAGGGCCTTGGATGGGAAGTGTGGACAGTGCCTAACACTTAGAAAGTGTTCCCTTGTTGTTACTTCTGTGACAGAGACAGGCCCAGCCTTCAAAGACCTCACATTCCAGAGCAGCAGCATCCAACAGAAATGCCACGGGAATTTATATGAGGCTTTTATTTTCTAGTGGGCATTTTCTTTAAAAGTTGCAATGAACCTTAGTGATATATTTTATTTAGACTAATCTATCCAATTCACACATGTCTAATAGCTTGTTGTGCAGTGGGCCTTGTGAGCTGCTGTGATGCTGAAACCTATGCCACTGATATTTCAGATACCAGCAGGGCCACCCATGGTGGAGAAGTTTCAGCTGAACTTCCAGACTGAGGGGAGAAGGACTTAGCAACCCACTCCTAAAACAATTAGCCATTGAAAACCCTATGAATAGCAGAGAAACACTGTCAAGCATAGTGCCAGAAAATGAGCCTCCCAGGCTGGAAGGCATTCAAGAAATGACTAGGAAGAGTTGCCTCCTCAAAGTAGAGTCAACCTTAATGACAGGAAACAAGTAATGCCCCTAACACCTCCTTTTGCTGATGTGACATGGCTCAAAATGAGAAGAAACATACTATCTGCGGCAATGGGCTCAAACAAAAAGATTGTATGCATGGCACAGTGTTGGGAAGGGTTTTTTTCTGTTGTACATTGAGTCTCTATGAGTTGGATCCAACTAGATGGCACTTAGCAACAATATATCCAAAATATAGTCATTTCAACCTGCCATTAATACTACGAATGATTAATGTGACCCGTTACTTTCTTTTTTATGTTTGATCTTCTGAACCCAGTATGTATTATGCACATAAAGCCCATCTCAGTTCAGACTGTCCACATCCCAGGTCCTCGGTAGCTACAGGTGGCTGGTGACCACTGTTTGGAAGAGTGCAGCCCTTCCATGTGTAAGAGGGGCATCAACTAGATTTGATTAGAAAAATGAAGGTGGGTGCATCTCCAGAATCCAGCACCAGGGAGGCATTTATCCCTGGGTGAGTAGGTGCAGAATGAATGCAAAGCAGCAGGCTCTGGAGCCAGCAGCCTGGGCTTCAAACCCACTGCCGGTGACATTAAGCAGCAAGTTAATTAACCTCTCTGTGCCTCAAATCTTATTTGGAAAACAGGAATTGTAAGAGTTCCTGGGGTTTGTGGGGTTCAACGAATGGACAGATGGCGACTGTTGGCTCTCACCAGCTTATGCAGGAGGGAGAAGCTCAAGGGGCTGGGTTCACTTTACAACAAATCCCTCTCACTACGACCCACTCTCTCTAGTGTGAATACAATTGATCCATGATCCATTCCTAAGAGTGGAGCCCACGTGACCTAATCACCTCTGAGCGCCCCCCACACACACACATCTCTCACTGCCGTTACATTGGCAATTAAATCTCAGCGTGACTTTTGGTGGGGACAAATGATATTCAGACCATAGCAAGTACCAACTGTCTTAATCTCTTTGAGCTCCTGCAACAGAATAGCTGAGCTGGGTGAATCCTAATGAGCAGAAATCTATTGACTCACAGTTTCAGAGTATCGGAACTCTAAGGCAGAGTTGCCAATACCAGGGAAGGGCCTTCCTGCTGCATCATCCCATGGCTGGGGCTTCAAGTGAGAGCGGGCAAGTGGGGTTCAAGGCCACCCTCTTATAACAGCATGGAGTCCACTCATGAGAAGGCTTGGTCACTTCTTAAGTCTCACCTCCCAGTACTGTTTTGGTGGCAACTGCACTTCAACATGAGTTCTAAAGGGGACAGAGCCACAGGACCTAGAGCTGCTGAAACAGTGCTACAAACTATGTGGCCAGAAACAAGAGACCTATTCTTCCCACTTCTGAAGTCTGGATGCCCCAAATTGGGGCTCTAGCAGGGCCATGCCCTCTCTACAGGCTATCTCTAGAGGCTCCAGGACAAGGCTGTTCCGTGACTGACTTCTGGTGTCACCAGCAGTAATTGGCCTTCCCTACCCTGCGATGCATCCCCCAGTGTCGGCCTCCATCATCACATGGCATTCTGCATGTGTCTCTTCTCTTCTCATAGAGTCTGCCCTGCTCCTATATGACCTCATCTTAATTATTTACATCCTAACTACATCTGCAGAACTGGGATTTAGCTCAGTTGGTAGAGTGCTGCACTGCAGTCTCTGAGGTCCTGAGTTCGATTTCCAGCACGGCAAAAATGGGAGAAAGGCCTGGCAATCCACTCCCAAGGCAACACCAAAACAGTCAGCCATTGAAAACCCTATGAGGGTCGCTGTGAGTCAGATACTGACTCGATGGCACCTAACAACAACAACAACAACAACAACTACATCTACAAAGGCCCTATTTCCAAACAGGATCACATTCCAAGATACCAAGGGATAGAACTTTCTTGGGATTTTTTTTGGATGGACACAATTTAACTCATAATGCAGCCATATTGTGAGGATTAGACCATGGGTGTCCCAATTTTTTTGGCTTCCGTGGGCCACATTGAGTAAAGAGGAATTGTCTTGGGCTCCATGTAAATTATCTAAAGGAGTTAGTGCATATAGCTAAGTTTTTTTTCATATTTTTCCATAATGTTCAGAGAAATGAGAACAATATAAAACTAGTGGGAAATTTGGCCTTGGTTTTGTAAAACTCATCTGGCTTGATGGAAGTGGTTACAATTCTTACTGAGTTCTCAAACAAATTCTGCGATGGTCAATTTGCAGTGCCTAAAACTGGGTTGAGTTAGACCTTCAAAAATATCACCAGCTATTGCTGAATTTTACTTTCCAGGTTGCCAAAAACTCATGTAATCTCTGATGTGCTCCTAACTGGCTTTGCACAGCTTCATATCACTTCAAATTCAACCTGATTATGCTTGACTGACTGGGTGGCAGGTGATGGCACTAATCTGACTCACTGTGTTACCCACTGTGTTACCCACTGTGACATATGTACACTGGTTTGAAGGTTAGAATTTGACACTGTGACACCATCCCAGGATGCTATAAAGACGCATCAGGTGCCATTGTGTAAACACGCACAGTATCACTTTGGAACTTCAAAACTGGGGCTATGCATGGCATCACAAAGAAAATAAACACTGGAAAACACATTGGTGTTAAAAGGTTTTGTGGGTCCACATGACTAGCTGTTTCGGGTCACATGTGGCCCATGGGCGCACATCGGACGTGCATGGATGAGGTAATCTAGTATCTTCGAAGATGCCTCTCTTCTAGCAACCTCAGATTGTCTCTGCCAGCACCGGGGCCACCAGAGTCTCTGTTGGCCCCTTAGCCATCTCTGGTACCTCTCCTCTCTCCACACCCAGACTCAGGTCCTTTGACAGCTACAAGTCAGGTGCCTCCCACTAGAAGCTCCCCACAGGGCGGGCTTTGGCCACTGGGGACCTGAAATGAGAGAGAATCAGATGTTTCCTGCAGGATACTGCTCAAGGGCCAGACAGCCACACAGCTTCTCTGGAGCTGTCATGCAGGATGGCGCAATCAGCCAGGTGTATCCAGTGCAATTAGTCTCTCCCTTCAAGAGCCCCTCATCGCTCTGCCCTCCCCTCTCCTGCACACCCACCTCCCTGAGGTTGCACTCTCCCCGGGTATTAGCATAGAATCCCCTGGACGAAGATGGTCAGTAAGTGGAGGTTCCATTACCTCTCCAGGTTTGGCCCAAGTGAGTTACCTCTACTAGGAAGCCCCCTATTCCTAGCTCACCTTTGTCTAGCTCCCAGAGCACCCTGAGCACTCCTGTCTAAAGCAGCATTTAGCACACTGTGTCATCCTGTGTCCCTCACCCGTCTCCCCTGCCAGATGGTAACTCCTGCCTTGAACCATGCTGTGTCCACCTCTGGCTATGGTTTGGATCTGAAATATCCCCCAAAGGCCCACATGTTACAGGCATGGTCCAGTCCGTGGCACTTTTGGAAAGTGGTGAAAACTGTAAGAGGCGTGGTCTGGTGGGACATCTTTAGCATGGAGACTGTGCCCTTGAAGGGGATAGTGGGCCCCATCTTTCTTCTTTTCCTCTTGCTTTCAGCTGCAAGGGCAGCAGTTTCAGCACATGCTTCCTGCAGTGATATACCATCTCTCCACAGGCCCCAAAGCAACAGGGCCAGTCAAAAGTGGACTGAAACCTCCAAACTGTGAGCCAAGATAAACCTTTAAACCTTTTCTTTCTATAAGTTGATTATTTCAGGTATTTGTTATAGTAATGGAAAGTTGACTAATATATCACTGCATCCTCAGCACCTGGACAGACCACTGTGTCTCCAACACCTCACACTCACATATTTGATAACTGAGTATCTATGATTCAAGTAGTTAGCATCTACCGACATGGCTGGGGGAATCTGTTTAATCTCTCCCAGTCACTTCCACCCTACTCCTGAAATAATATCTTTTCTCTTTTTTTAGTACTGGGGGTTGAACCTAGGGCCTTACCCATGCTAGGCAAGCAAAAAGTTTCACCACTGAGCTGCGCCATTTTTTATTTTTTATTTTGAGACAAGCTCTCACTAAATTGTGTAGGCTGCCTCTGGCCTCAAACTCATGATCCTCCTGCCTCTGGCTCCTACACCACGGGGATTACTGGCATGCGCCATGGCACTCCCCAGTAACGGATATTCTATTTGCTCATTGATGCTGGAATGTCTTTTCCAGGAATCCTGTATCACAATGAGAGGTAATACTCAAATGCAAATATCTCTGGGAGAGGAAACATGGGACCTTAAATTCTAACTAAGATGTAAATGACTTAGTTGGTGGTTTCTTTTCTAATAGAGATGGAGAGTCCTTGGGACACAAAGGGGCTGCAGAGGTGACTGGCCCTGGGCATTTTGTTCCTACATCTTGTGTACCACAATGAGACAGTTGCCAGCTTGGGGCATGTGCGAAGTGACGTGTACTCCTCCCTCAGGTTAGCTTGGCCACTGACCTGCTGCAGTACCCAAATACCTACTCCGACACAGATCATGTCTACCATACAGCGAAAGGAAACTCACCGAAATCCAGAACACCTGGCTCTATCATGGATGTCTCCACCAGCTAATTGTGAATTTGGGCAAAGCCTTTGCCCTCTCAGTGCCTTTAAATATAAAGCTAAGATAATGACAATAAGGATGATGCCTTCTCTAGTTTCTTTACAAGGCCACTGGAAATATAAAATGAAGTAACTGCGAACCTGCTTGCAGTATGTGAAGCGATGTGCATATGCAGAGTGTTTGCTGGTTTTAGATCTGTAGTAAGGACCCTCCTTCCTGGGAACCTGGAGTTCTAGCAGGGAGGGGAAATCAAAAAGCAAAACCTCAGCCTCCTCTGGGTGACCCTAAGCCACCCACATCTAGGTGCCATTTCACCCTCAGGGCTTAGGACACCAGGGACCATCTGCCTCTCAGCCAAGGGGCACTATCACCTGCACTGCTGTCCGGGACAGGAGGATTCAACCTCTGGACTTTCTCCTGAGGTGGTTGTTGCTGTTGTTAGATGCTGTTAAGTCAGGTCTGACTCATAGTGACCCTGTGTACAAGAGACAAAACAGTACCCAACCCTGTGCCATGCCCAGCGCTATGTCAGTGTTTCTCTGCTGTTCATAGGGTTTTCAACGGCTGATTGTGTTTTGGGAGTGGGTTGCCAGGTCCTTCTCCCAAGCCTACAGCACCTGGTGTTCCTAGGTGGTCTCCCATCCAAGTACTAACCAGGCCCGACACTGCTTAACTTCCAAGATCTGATGGGATCGGACCCCACTGTGGTATGGCTGCAGGCCACTGCTGTGATAGGAAGTTTGAAATCAGACAGACCTGAGTCCAGATCCTGGCTCTGTTTTCCCAGCTGTGTGAGCTGACACTAATTACTTCACTTTTCCAAGCCTCAGTTTGCTTATTTGCAAATTGAAATGCCATTGTGGAGTACATTCAATGAACTTCGTAAGCGCAGCCAAAAGGAAAGAAAAGCAAACCTTGGGGATTCCCAGCTTCATGGGATTCTGGAGAGTGACTTTGGGGAAGAGATCTTGGGCTTCATCCATGCTTCACTCAGATCTTCCTCCAGTATAGAACAGAGCCCCCATCCCCAGGGACAGCCCCTCCTGAGATGAGGGACTTTTTAAAGAATCAAATGATGGCCAAGTGCAAAATGTTAACTTCTGTGGCTCTGGTCTCTCTTCCTCCACTGTCCATTTTTAAGCCATTGCTGAAAACTAACCTCCCCTCTCAGCCTGCCTTCCTCCTCTTTTTTCTAGGACGCAGTTCTGTTTTCAGCTGGCTAATATTTATAATTCCCTCTTCCTTCTCAGCCCTCAGCGCTGCTTGCTCTCTGGGCCTCATCCTGCTTGACAGATGGGAGTGGCGTTAGGGCAACTCCCTAGGGCTCCTGGCTTCAGGACTGCCAGGTCACTGTCAAGAGCAGGTGGCTGGGCTGCATCTCAGAGTCAGAAGGAGGAAGGACTTGTCGGTCTAGGTGGGTCCAAAAGGTGTGAGACTCCTGGCAATCCTCACCATCCCCAAGAAGGAGAGACAGTTTGGTCACCTCCCCACAAACTGCTGAGGCTGCAAGTCTCCCTTCCACTGCAGCGCTGCAGTCACTTCCCTAGGTAGAAGGATGGTGCCACTCCAGACCCGAGGACACCTCCTCCTGTGAGGGGCATGTGTGTGGGCAGCAGAGAGCACAGTCCTTCCAGAAGGATATTTTGGCCACAAGAATCAAGTCCTTCAAAGGTGGACACCACAAAACTCCAACTGTACCCACTTTGTCAAGGAGCCTCACCCTCCTCAGCTTGCCAGCACTCCAAAGTCAACATTGCCACCAGCACATGTTTCAAAATGTCTTTAATGATACTTAGCATCATCTGGCCTATAGCCATACCATGGTGGTGTCCGATCCCATTAGATTTCAGAAGCTAAGCAGGGTCTGCCTGGTCAGTCCTTGGATGGGAGACCACCTGGGAACACCAGGTGCTGTAGGCTTGGGAGAAGGACCTGGCAGCACACTCCCAAAGGACAATCAGCATTGAAAACCCTATGAATAGCAGAGAAGTGCTGACAATAGTGTTGCAATAGTTTTCACCTATTGCAGGTTCACTGTGAGTCAGACACCAACTAGCCAGTACCTAACAACAGCAGCGGCATCTTAGTCCGATGGCATTTTTATCCTGTTATTAGGGCCATTCCATTACACTTTTGTTTCTATAGGACTCCATCTGAAAACCCTAAACTCGTTTCCAAGTAATGACTTTGTCCTTCTCACCATGCCACCCTCGACCCCAGAGACGCACAAACCTAAGCCTGAACTTCTGAACAGGTGGGGGTAGCGTGATCTGTCTTCCCCACACCAAACCTCTGCACATGCTCTCTGGTGCCAGGGCAGGAGCGCAGGGTGGAAAGACAGAGATGATGCCTTCCTTAGCTGCCTTTGGTGAGTGCTGCCTCCCTGGATACGTGGGGCCCCCTGCCTCCCTCCCCTTCATCTAAGCAGGTGGGCTGGCGAGGGCTCAAGTGGCTTCCTTCCCTCTCCTTGTCAGCCAGAGACAATCTGTCCCTCTGCTGGGATCATCTCACCTGGGGAGGGGCCCACTTGGCAAGTACCAGGTGCCAAGACATTCCCTCAGCCCAGAAAAAAATGTGGGCATCCTTGCCACACCTGAGAAACTGCAAAGCCCAGCCCTGCTTCTCTTTCTATGCCCAGAGTCGGGAGATCTGCTGGTCCGTAGTGGAGTGAGCAAGGTAACCTCGGAGCCCAACGCAGTGAGGCAGGACTCCACACAGGCCAACCTGTCAAATGGTTGTGTTTGGGGCTCTCTCCTGGCTTTGGTCAAAGGAGAAACCCCAGTCCCTCTCCTTTCCCATGGGGAACTGATAAGAAAAGTCCTATCATAGAAATTAACATTGAATAACTAAGCTCCACGGACATATCCACATGACTAACCATCTACTTGAAAGGCATGGTATGTAGAGCGAGAAGAGCAGTGTAGCAGATGGTGTTTTCCCCATGGGTGCAAGTCCCCTTCCCATTGCACAGGCTCTTATTACAATGTGACCTTGACATTGTTACCTCCCCTAAGTGGGGGCAGAACTTGGTGTCTGCCTCAATCCAGAACCAGAGCAGTGACAATATTTGACTTCTAAGGCTGGCCTGTGATCTGCCATGCCCTCCCACCTCGCTGCCTTGCAATTCTCGCTCTGAGATCCCGCCACCCTGCAGCAAGGAAGCCCAGGGCACCGAGAGGGAAAGCCAGGAGTAGGTGCTCCAGCAGGTGGCCCAGCTGAGGTCCCAATTCATGCTTTGCCTCCACTGCCAGGCATGTGAGGAATGAGCTTTCTGATCATTCTGGTCCTCGACCTTGGAGCCACCCGGCTGAGGCCCTAGACGTTGCAGGGCGGAAACAAGCCATTCCCTGCACATGCCTCTGAACAACTTAATCTACAGACTCTGTCAACCTCACATGTTGTTGTTACTTTCCCTCAAGTTTGGGATGGGTTATTATATATCAATAGTAACCAGAACAAACACTGTACCAAATTGTACAGGCAGCACAATTCATATATTTCACATACATAGCAGGGTAGAAAATATTGAATACTAACACCAACCTCTGATTTCTAAGAAGAGAAACATAGTTTACGTCCATGAGGAAATACATCTCTATCAGGCTCAGTAACACAGAGACTGGCAGAGGCGGGGGGGGGGGAAGATGGGAATTTCAAGGCCTCTACTCTTTCTTCTGTATTAGTAAAGACTGAAACAGAGTAGGTAGCCTTCAATTTGACTAGTACTCAGTACTATGTCTTTAGATTTAAAAAGGAGCTCCATGCCCAACCAGAGGTGGTTGAGATAAATTGATTTTTATAGCAAAATGAGAAAATGTGGAAGTCTTCAGTGGCAGAGAAGGCAGACAAGTGGAAGGCTAAGATCTTCAGACAAAAGTGGTCACTGATAAAGATGTTTTCTGTAGCAAGGTGGCTCCAGGTGACTTTTCAAGAAAATGAATTTAAACTATTGGTGTTATTATGATTTTTTAAATCCCTCCTGAACGCCCACACCTAGGTGAGGCCTGCTAAGCCCACATTCCTGAGACAAAGGGCTAAGTAGGAATAAAAAGCAGGAAGCTCCACACACAGGGCTCAGACGACAGCAGACAGAGGGCAACATGCTGCCCTGGGCTGAGAGCCTCCCCCTGCAAAGCACTGGAGTCCTGGGGTGTGGAGCTGGGTAGTGAAAACCAGGGAGCCTCATGCAGACTTATGGCTGGGGCTACCACCCCGTCCACATCTCTCTCCTGCCCACACAGTAATGAGAATGCTAACACTTTAAGACAAGAGACACCAAAAGCAACAACAACAACAACAACAAAAAAAAAAACGTACCTCCAATTGCCAGCCACATGGCCCACCTAGAAGTCTCACAGACACCAATGATTGAGCCCCCCAGAGTGGAAATCTGACTCCTTGCACTTCCTCTTCACACCATCCATCTCTCAGCACTTGGTCTCAACCAAAGGCATCCCAATTTCAGTGCTTGTCCAAGCCTTGACCAGAGGAGTCACCCTTGATGTCTGCTTTCCCTTCATGTCACCACCCCACCCGCCACTTCCAGTCCCTCAGCAGGCCCTGACTCCTCTGCTTCCAAAGCAGATCCTGAATGGAGCCACTTCTCTTTGGCACTCACCAGGGCCTTGCTGATGACCTCGCTTCTGCTCTGCACCCTCCAAGCCATGTTCCAGCCCACAGCCTGCCTGCTCTCTACACACAGAAGCCAGCCTGAGTCACTCAGTGGACTAGATTGAAGGTTGTCAAGTGCTCTGCATCAGTGCCTGGTGTCCACCTTCCCCTTTCCCACTCCCCCAGTCACCCAGGCCTTCTCTCTGTTCCTCCAGCATGGCACACTCCGGGCCTCTCCATTTGCTCTTCTATCTGACTGGACTTCTCCCTCTTTCAAAGAGGTTTTGCCTTGCTTCTTGTTGTTAGGTGCCATCGAGTCAGATCCAACTCACAGCAACCTGTATAGGGTTTTCAATGGTTGATTGTTTCAGAATTGCTTCAGGAGTGGATTGCCATGTCCTTCTCCCTTTTGTGCAGTTCTGGGGATCAAACCTGGGTCCTCAGAGAGTGTGGAGCAGCATTCTACCAACTCACCTAAATCACAGCCCATAAAAAAAATTTATTCTTTGTTGTTGTTGTTTTTAAGTGTCGTTGGGTTGAGTTAAAGATATTGTTGTTAGATGCCATCAAGTCACATCTGACTCATAGGGTTTTTAATGGCTGATTATTTCAAGATTGCTTTGGGAGTGGATTGCCAGGCTCTTCACCCATTTTTGTAGTGCTGGGGATCAAACCTGGGTCCTCAGAAACTACAGAGCAGCATTCTACCAACTGAGCCAAACCCCATCCCCTCTTCCTTTGGCAGGCTAGCCAAATGTGTCCCTCTTGTCACTGCCATGCCTGAAGCCACTCCCCACTTGTGTGCAATCCCATCACATCTTAGAAGCTAAGTAGGGTTGGGCCTGGTTAGTACTAGGATGGGAAACCACCTGGGAACACCAGGTGCTATACACTTGTGAGTAGGACCCGGCAACCCGCCCCTAAAAGACAATCAGCCATTGAAAACTCTATGAATAGCAGAGAAGCACTGACATAGTGCCAGCATGGTACAGTGTAGGGAGTGTTTCATCTGTTGTACCCAGGGTCATGATGAATCCATGACACCCAACAACGACAGCAAAGTCACTGTCACAGTACATCACTCTGCTTCGGCCACAGCACTTCCCTCCACCTGAAAGTCTTCTATTTATCAGTTTACTTGGATATCGTTTATGTTCCCCACCCACCGACGCACACACCACTAGATGTGAGCTTTGTGAGGGTAGAGCCTGCCTGCCTCATTCACTGTTTACGCTCAGCTCCTGGCCCTCATTGATGCTCCACACTTAGGAACCAGTCAGGGGTCCAGGCAAGGTTCCGGCTCCTCCTCTCCGGCTCTCTCTAGTCATTCCCAACTTCAGTCTTGGTAGTGGATAGAGGAAGTGGAGAAGTGGAAAAGTAGAGAAGGCACTGGTTCTGGGGGAGAGACAAGGACAAGTGTTCCCTGGTCAACCAAGGAGAAAACCAGAGAAGAGCCTGGGATTCGGTCAGGGCTTGCCGAGCAAGTCGCCAGCAGGATGAGGTGCTCGTGCTGCCAGATCTTGCTATTTATCTGGGAGATTATTCCGGATGTGTCCTGGCACCGTCACTAGGTGCTATTTCACAATGGTGTACAAAGGGTGAGAATGAGCCCCATTCCAAATAAACCCTGTTACGACATCTGGGCGCGTGGCATACAGGAAGTTGGCTAATTAATAGGCATTCAAATGACAAAGTGTTGAAATGCTGTTGGGCTGCCTAGCCAAGACCGCTTAGCCTAGTGCTTAGAGAAAACACCACTCCTCAGCCTGCTTGCAGACTTGACATCTTTCTTAACATCGGTTTCCTCACCTGCACAATGAAAAGCAAATGATTGCAAAGTCCCTTCTAACCCTGGTATTTTATGCGTTCTTATTAGGTGCTGTCAGGTTGGGTCTGACTCATAGCAACCCTATGTACAACAGGCGAAACACTCCTGGACACTGTGGCATGCCCAGCACTATGTCAGTACTTCTCTGCTATTCTTAAGGTTTTCAATGGCAGATTGTTTCCAGAGTGGGCTGCCAGGGCCTTCTCCAAAGCCTACAGCACCCAATATTCCCAGGTGATCTCTCATCCAAGTACTTACCAGGACTGACCCTGCTTAGCTTTGGAGATCAGACAAGGCCCGATACCAGGGCGATAGGGCTGTAAACTGGTATTTTAAAACATTTCTATTTGACTAGATTAAAATTCATCAGTTTCTCTACATCACCTTCCTCTTTATCTTTGCCTGGTGTCCATCTTGATCTATTTAACTGTCCTCCCTGGCCCCCATTTTCACCTTACATATGTCCCCAGAATATTTGCCTTTTCTTTTTTAATACTGGTCATCTACCAATAATGCTATCATTTCCTCTCTGCTCTTTGAAACACTGTGCAGACTTTAATAATCAATAGAATTTCTAATCCCAATCTTCTTTTATATTGGTTTCAGATGAGAATAAATTCTTGGGGGCATTTATTATGTAGTTCAGAGCTTGGTGAGCCTGCAAGCCAAATCCAGGCCGCCTGCCAAATGTTTGTTTTTATAAAGAAAGTTTGTTGGAGCACAGCCATGCCAATTCATTTACACATCATCTCTGGCTGCCTTTGCTGCAGTCATAGGGTTCAGCAGTTGCACCAGAAATGACATGGCACACAAAACCTAAGTATTTACTCTCTGGACTTTTATAGAAAATGTTTGCTGACCTATAACTAAGCTATGTCTCTCAAACTTGACTACACAAAGATCCTGGCTAGTGTCAGGCACAGCACATCCAAGGCCACAGTGTCAACATGTTGTATCTTCTTAGAGCAGGATTTTTACCAGAGCCTGAGGAGGAAAGAAAAGTTAGTAGACAATAGATGTGGACATTAAAGCAAACCCCTTTACATTATGGAGTAGAATCCAGGAAATTGCATGTTTGTGTTCGGGGAGTGGGGAGAAAGGCAGCCCTGGACCCTGGGTGAGGGTCAGATCAGAGGCCAAACCCCAAGCCTGCCATTGACCTGCTGGGCCACCCTCAGTGACTAACTGCCATTTCTGCCCCTTCCTTTGTCTTTCCTGAAGTATGAAATTTGAAAGCAGGGTGGTCTCTGAGAGGTTTTTTGCCTGTATGACCCTTACTGAGGGGGCAACATTTTATCTCTTTCTTTTTTTTTTTTTCTGGTTTGTTGCTGTTTGTTTACACAGAATGCAATTTCCTAGAGATTCACAGACAGAAGCATACCTTGAGCACCTTCAAGTCAAGAGGATGTCTGCACTTCCAAGGCAAGAGGAGGGGATTTCAATTTTTAGCAACACAAAGGTGGGCCACTTCCAATAAGAGTGGACCTGGCTTTATCAAATGCTGTGAATACAGGAAACATGAGTTAAGAAAATAGCCTATGAAACGCTTAGCAGAAGAAAATAGGAAAGGATGAAGGTGAGAGAGGGAGGGAGGAGGACGGTAGAAAAAGAAAGGAAAACAGGCTTCAAACAGGTGGTATCTTGGCAGTTCTGCCTATTAGAGCTTCTAGAGAAAAGCTCCAGATGTGATCTAAAAGTCAACATTGAACACCACCAGGCCCCTGATTAGAGAGAAAGAAAGGATGGAAGGATGGAAAGAAGAAAGGAAGGAATGAGGGACGGAAAGAGGAAAGCAGGGAGGGAGGAAGGAAAGGGGAAAGTAAGCTTTAAAACCATTGAGTCTGAACAGAATTTCAGCCCACTTCATGTGCTCTGTGACCTTCAGCGACTCTCCTAGCCTCCCCACTCCCAACATCCACATCGCTAAGATGCAGGTAACGTGAGACTCGCAGAGTTAGTGTAATGACTAAACACTCCACGTACACCAGATTGGCACATGGCTGTTGCTCAACAGTCACAATCGTTCTTGACATTACTTTGATTATTATTCCTCAAATGTTTGCAGTGCCTCAGCCAAAAGAAAAGGTCTGGTGCCTTCTCTTGGCTCAATTACTTCTTTTCCCTGTTGGGTTTCCCACGGCGGTAGCTGCTTCTTAGGGACCCCTGGCAGCAGTTTCATCTCTCTGGCCCGTGTCCTAAATGTCCTCCCCGGTCCTGCCTCTGTTGCAGGGCTGGTGTGACCAGGAAGCCGGAGCGTGAGAGAAGCCAGGGTGTGGACCGGGTGGGGAGGGGGTTTCCTCTGTGTCACAACTGCAGTGCTGTCCCAAGAGCTGAGGCCTCTGCCGGCACCATGAGAGTTGGACTTCCCTCTGGGGCAGCCTCTGGAGCTTCCCATCCACAGTCACCTGCACCTGCCACCTCCCCGGCCGCAGAGGGGCCAGGGCAGCACTTTCTCCTCAGCTGCATTCCAGCAGCAGGCACTCAGCTGCCCTGCTACCCCCAGGGCAATGCTGTGTCAGCCCCTACCACTGTGCTTCCCAAAGCATTGGGAAACGGCAGTGTGTGTGCGTGTGCTCATGTGTGTGCCTGTGAGTGTAAGTGCATGTGTGTCCCTATAAGTGTGCGTGTGTGTGTGTGTGTGTGTGTGTGTGTGTGTGTGTGTATAATCCTTTGCTGTAAACTCCTATCAGAATAGGGAAAACTAGACTGGTGAACTTTATATGAACTTTCTTAGACTTTTTGGTTATTTTGTGAGTTGACATGGTTTGTATTCTTTTTCATTATTTAGATACTAAAACATCAGAAAATAGCAAGGAGAGAAGAGATAAGAAAAATAGAAAGAAAGGGAGGGAGGAGGATGGCAGAAGTGGAAAGACAAGAAAAGCAATGGGCTTGTACAGGGGGTGCCTGGCAGTGACTGATGAGAGTCTCCGGGAAGCTCCCAAAGTGATCTAAACGGCAGCAGTGGGACACCACTGGGTCCTTGACTAGTGCATGTGTTAGTCAGCTTTCCATCACGTAACAAAGATGCTGGAGATAATCAGCTTACAAAGAGGAAATGCACATTTGGACTCAATTTTGGAGGCTTCAGTCCATGATTCATTGGCCCTATTACTCTTTGGTTTGTGCCCAGGAAGCACACGATGGAGCCTGTGGCAGAGGAGGCCTGCTTGCCTTCTGGCCAGGACATGAAAAGGAAACAAGAGGAAGCAGAGACCAGGCCCCACCATTCCCTGCAGGGGCCACGCCCCAACAACCTAACTTCCTCCCATGAGGCCCCATCTCCTCAAGGTTCCACCACTTCCCAATGGCACCATTCTAGGGAACAAGCCTTAAGCACATGGGTGTTCAGGGGACATTCCAGACCCCAAATACAGCAGTGGCTGGCCCTCTGCTATAGGAGCCAATGACAGCCAATGCCAGGTGGCGGGTAGGAGTATGCTAAATTAGCAGCTCCCCGATGACATCTGGAAGCCTCACCTATGCCAGCAAAGAAAATGTCCTTCCAATATAGGCAACAATGAACCAATAACAGCCCATTAGTCAATTCATGAAAATCATGAAAACAGAGTTACAATTATTCATAACGGTTGAGGATTGCTTTATCATCAGCAGAGCCATCTGAAGGGAAATTGTAAGACACACAAGGTTTAACTTTCCTGGCGTGTGTGGGCAGGGCCTTCTTTCAGTGACCTGGTTCCATGAGACCAGGAATTTCTTCCAGTAGCAACCCTCTCAGGCCTGCCCACATGTCCACCTCTGTGCCCTTCATCCAAATTCCCCTTTCCTTGGTTTCACATCCCAGAGCTATTTGCTGGGGAACAGACACCTGTTTTGAGAAACTACCTCATTCTAAGTTGATCATGGTACTGAAAGAATTAGAATAATAACTCCTCCAAAGATACTCATGGCCCAATCCTCCGGATCTTTGAATGTACTACTTTACCTCGAAAAGGAGACTTTCCAAGTGGAAGGAAGGCTGAGGACCTTGAGAGGATCCTGGACTACCCAGGTGAGCTCAATAGAATGCCAGGCATCCTTCAACAGGGGGAAACTCCCCTGCTGGGTCAGAGAGGCAAAAGGGAAGAAGAAATGCGAACTGTGAGGACACAGGCAGGGGGCATGAGTCAAGGAATGTGGGTGCCCTTGAGAAGCTGGGGATCGCCCTCAACGACGGCAGCAGAGAAAGAGGATCTTGGTCCTGCAAACAGAAAAAATCAAATTTGCCAACTTGAGTGTCCAGGAAACAGATGCGCCCCTAGAGCCTTTAGTGGGTAAGTGGGTAAGACCTACACCTACAGGACAATAAATTTATGCTGCCTAAACAACTACACTTGTGGAAATTTGTTATTTTCTAGCAATAGAAAACGAATACAGGTGCTAACATGAGACTCATTCAGTGGGGATTTCGATTTATTTTCTAAAGCAACTATTATGATACAAAGTGAAAAAAATTTTATGTATTTTGGCAAGTTGTTTTATCACAATTCATGGGCAGACGTATCACCCACTTTGTTCATCCATTTGTTCCATAAATTTTTATGGAATGCCTGCTATGTGCCAGGCATGTGGCTCCCTACACATCGCTCCTTCTAGATGGTGTCCACACAAACAGATTCAGTCATCCTGAAAGCCAACAAGTGTGCACTGAGCATATACTATGTATCAGGTACAACAGAAACTCAATTAGGATGCTTTGAAAAGTTCTTTTATCTGCCTGGCAAGACTGAGCCTGAAGTTCTACAAAGGAAGATTGGATCCAGATAGCATGGGTATCTGTTTTCACAACTGTGAATCTTTCACACATTAGAAAACTCAGAGAGACACGTTGGACAAGTCACACCACAGTAGGTGATGAGCTTGGTTTTTGAAAACAGATAACCTAAAGTTTACCTTCTTAGCCATCTTTAAGCTCACAGTTCAGTATGTTAAGTACATTCAATTTGTCGGGCAACCAATCTGCAGGCTTTTTTTCACCTTGCAAAACAGAAACTCTGCACCCATTAAGTAACGCCACACTCCCCTATCTCCCAAGCCCCAGTAACTACCATTCTATTTCTTGTGTCTATGAATTTCATCTTATAAGTACCTCATATAAGTGAAATCATGTAGCATTTGTCCTTTAGTGATATCTATTTCACTTAGCATAATGTACTCAAAATTCATTTATATTATAACATGTATCAGAATTTCCTTCATTTTTAAAGCCAAAAAATATCGTGTTATACATGTATAATATATTTGTTCACTACTCATGCGTCAGTGGATACTTGGGTTTCCACCTTCTGGCTATTGGGAATAGTGCTGCTGTGAACATAGTGTGCATATATTTCTTTGAGATGATGCTTTCAATTGTTTTGGGGATACACCAACAGAGCTAGAATTTGAACATTAATCTCTCTGGCATCAATGCCCATTTTCTTCCTCGGATTCCACACAGCCTAAGGTGAAATCATGGCTTTCCGTGCTTCAGCTAACTGGATTCATGGAATTTTTTCCCTCATTCTATTCCACATAAATCAGATGGAACTAGTTTTATTCTATTATTATGCAAGACTTAAAATGCAGTCTGGTATACTGCACCAAGAATAAAACAAACTCCTTGGCCCTTCATGATCCGGCCCCTGCCTGCCTTTCCATCTTCATCTTCAACTAATTCTGTACTCCAGTCATCCTAACTGTGTTTCCATTCTTTAAACATATCAAGCTTTTTCCCATCCCAGAACCTTTGCACATGCTGTGTGTTCTCCTGTGGAATTTGAATAACTGATGCTTCCCATCATTTTGTGTCAGCTCAGATGTCACCATATCAATGAGTTTCTACCAAAGGACCTTTTGCTACATAGCACCTCCTATCCCCTTCTGTCACATTATTCTGTTTTATTTTCTTCATAATTAACTAAAACTCATTTTGTTTTTATCATTTTTCTGTTTATCAACTACATCCCCAATAAGAATGTAATTTCCACATAACTCTTATCTGTCTTATTCCCCCAATATCTCAAAGCACAGAACCATGCCAGGTACATTGTGATGCTTATTAAATATTTGTTGAATAAACAAATGTGTAAAGATCTTCATTGCAGAGTTGTTTAGCATATCAAAAATAGAAACTCTGTCACTGGGCGTGGTGGCACACTCCTGTAATCCCATCGGCTAGGGAGGCAGAGGGAGGCGGGAGGATCGCAAGTTCAAGACCAGAGGCAGTCTGAGTAACTTAGTGAAACCTGTCTCAAAAAGTTAAAAAAAAAAGTGGGCTGGGGGCACAGCTCAGTGGTCCAACACTTGCAAAGCATGCAGGTGTGAGGCCCTGGGTTCAACCCCCAGTACTGCAAAAAAAAAAAAAATAGAAGCTGTGTCGATGTCCATCAGTGAGAAACCATCAGTGAGGGTTTGCTAAACCATCAGTGAGGGTTTGCTAAACCATCAGTGAGGGTTTAGCAAATGAAATATGGGAAATTCTACAGCCATAAAAGAGAATAAAGATGACCTGTAACGATTGACAAGAAAGAGTGCCTTCAAAGTATGATTGGTTTTCTTAATAAATAAATAAATTACAAAACAATAAGTGTGCTATCATTTTAATTTTATGAAATAACAAAGATATATGTGTATGATTATTTGGAAATATATCACTAGCATTTATGTCTGGGGACCAAGACTGCAGGCACAAAAGAGAGAGATTTCTTTCTTTAACTTTATACACCCTGTATTGTCAAAAGTTTTACAACTAATTTTAATTGGTTTTGCAATGAAAAAATCTTACTATATTTGCTGAAGAGTTTATGAAAAGAGTACACTGATATTTGTAAATTACTTAGAAATTTATAAAGAGGTGTGTGATTGACAGGTAGAGGGTTGGATCATTAGATGGACGTGTGATGAAGCAATAGTAACAGCACGTTTCTTGTGGAGTCTGGAGGGCAGAAAGATGGATACTCACTGTTCAACTTTCTGGCTGTTTGTAAACATTTATAGTAAAATTTGGGGGTAGAAATCTTGCTATTCATTAATGCACATTTCTTGAATGCCTGTTATGTGTCAGACATGCATTGTGAGTTTCTGAGGTTTAATTTCATCCCACTAAATGGCCCTTCA
The DNA here is from genome assembly GCA_007922755.1 of Pedetes capensis. Classification (NCBI taxonomy): domain Eukaryota; kingdom Metazoa; phylum Chordata; class Mammalia; order Rodentia; family Pedetidae; genus Pedetes; species Pedetes capensis. The sequence continues at coordinate 178,593 of VMDO01001819.1, forward strand.
CCCCCTGTCTATCACCTTGTCATGTTGTGGGGCTTTCGTATTGCTGTGATGCTTAAAGTGATGCCATGGTATTTCAGATACCAGCAGGGCCACCCATGGTGGACAGGTTTCAGCTGAGTGTCCAGACTGAGACAGACTAGGGAGAAAGACCCAGCAGCCCACTCCCAAAGCAATTAGCCATTTAAAATTCTATGAATAGCAGAGACACACTGTCAAATATAGTGCTGGAAAATGAGCCCCCACCCCCTCACCTCCCACCCTCCTTGCCCCACTCTGGAAGGCATTCAAGAGACAACTGGGAAAGAGTTGCCTCCTCAAAGTAGAGTCAACCTTAGTATCAGAAATGAAATAAAACCCCTGGGACCTCCTTTTGCCTATGTGGCACAACTCAAAGTGAGAAGAACCATAGTGTCTGCAACATTGGGCTCAAACATAAAAAGCTCCTGTGAATGGCATGGTGCTGGGTAGTGTTTTATTCTGTTGTACATAGGGCCACTATGAATTGGCCCTGACTCACTGGCACCCAATAGCAACAACAACGGCCCTTAAATGCCACAAGACTCAACAGTCACCATCATGCTCCCTCCCCTTCGTTCATCCCACCAGTCGACAGCCTTCCTAGCATCCTAGAAAACCAAGACTTGGCCACCAGGATGCCTACCTTTGTATTTAAAGGCTTATCTGTATTAGAAATCCCAGGGTCTTGGGTGAAAATTGGGTAAGAGTGTCAAAGAATTTGTATTTGTTCATGCTCTAGCAGAAAAAGGTAGCACACTCAAAACAGTGGACTGGGGAGAGTTCGATGAAGGGACTAGATTACAAGGTGGGGCTTTAATTGAGAGAGCAGCCAGGGATGGAGATGTACCATGGGAACCCACAACTGTCTCTAGGTCTGAACACAGTGGAAGCCATGAGTACAGGAAACCTTCACTCACAAGGATGTGGTGAAGGGAACATGGAGGGATTAGCATGCACCTTTCTTTCTTTTCCCACACTGCCATCTCAGTTGATGCCTCTTATTGCCAAGCTCCCCTGGAAGCAAAAGAGGAAGAATGGCCAAGTGGCACTGTCTTTGGAGATGAGCATCCCAGGACATGAAGTTAGCCATTGTATGGATCTAGAGAAGGAGACAAGGGCAAGAAAAAACAAAACTGGGAACAGTACTGGGAACAGACTTGCATCAAACTTATCTTATAATTTATCATCTAATATAGAACACTAAGAGAATGGACGTGCTTATTATCAATGATTACACCAGGTCTATCTACAAGCAAAACTGGAATTGTATAACCCCATAGTCCCTCCAATTTCATCATCTACTCCATTCCTATCAATTTGCACGTAAGGTCACTGAAGAGGCCCAGGGAAGTAAAGTGACTTGGTAAAGATTGCACAGCATGGCAAAGTGAGAGAAGGGAAAAGCTGGGCCCTTGTCCCTTGCCACTTGGTCTTTCTGGGCTGCCATGCCTTCCTCACAACTCACCATGATCAAGTTCAGAAAAACAGCCCTCCAGGCCCCTGCAACGTCCTCACATGGCCCTGCAAAAGGAAAGCCACTATTCTGTCCTAAGAAGCCTCCAGATTGGGCCTCCTCTTCCTCTCCTCTTTTTCTTCCCTTTTCTTTGTAGTCAAATGCAGTGCTGGCTGAAGGGGAAGTGCTCAGGTGTCTTGGGGTTTCACTGCTGTTTCATTTTGTAAGTGAAAGCGCTGCCACCAGGAGAATGAAATGGAAAGTAGGGGCATCAGACAACTCCTTGGCTGTCTCAAAGGGACTCCAGGCTGCCTCAATCTTGACCCTCAAGATGAGCTGTTGAGAGTCCCAGGAAATCCTGGTTCAGGAAGTTCTTATTCCTGATCATCTTTAGAAATATGCACTGTGCTGTGCACACATGAGAACAGAGGAGAAAGACACGCTCCCTCCTCATGGAGATGACTGTAGGGAAAGTAATGGATGTCACATAATGGACAGATACACAAATCAATTCATTTCCGACAAGTTGGCCCGAGACAGGAAGTAGAACACCCTGATGGATGGTGATGGTAGCCGACATCCTACCACCTTCAGCCTTTCTCTGCTACCACTTTGTGTGGCAGATACTATTATTATCCCCACCTGATGGGTGTGGAAACTAAGGCACAGAGAGGTTACGGTCTAAGGACAATCAGCGGGTACTCATCAGAACTGAACTTGCAGCCTAAAACCATGCTTCAGAGTCCAAGTCTTAACGACTAGCTCTACTGGGGAGTACTTATTTTCACTGGATCAGGGAAGGCTTTTCAGAGGGGATGGCCTATAAGCTGAGGGAAGGCTGGGCAAGCCATCAGAAAAGATGGCAGAAGAATGCTCTGGGTGGAAAAAGGAAGCTGTAAAGTTCCAAACGTGGGGAAGAGCCTGGTGTGTTCTGTGATCTGTCAGAAGGCCTGGAGGCTGGGTCAGGGCTGGACTTCCTTCCAAGAGCAACTTAAAAGGTATCTTTACAGACCTCTGTTTCTCACTGGATCATCAAGCAGTTTACAAATGCAGGCTGAGCAGGTGCTATTACCCATGTTTTACAGAACCTTGTTTCTGGGAACTTGGGAGAGAGGTGAGACTGGACCATGACTTTGGGTTAGGTCGGGTGCTCTTTCTGCTGAGGAAGTTGCCTCTTTCTTTGCTGCCCCTTTGCTACCTCTGGTGCCCCAGCTATGATGCACTGCTGGGTCCCCAGCCCCTCTAACTCATTGTCTGCCTCCCCCACCTCCAAGTGTACCTCTCTAGCTGCCACCACAGCTTCACTTCTAGGGGAATCTGACAAACAAATTGGTGCTCATCTGCTACTGGGTAATACGGCCCTGTTAGAGCCCTATAGCCAACTTGTCTTTACATCCCTGGACCAACTTCCAACAGCCTTTCTCTTCTTCCAGCCGCAAGACCTGCCTGGAGCTATTACCATTACGTTCTCTGCCAAAGTGGAAGTCATTAGTTGATTAATGGCCTGTTCCCATAGGAGCTTGGCCAGACTCTAAGCCCGGGGCAGTTGGGTAACAGGTGGTGGTTTTGCAGATGCCAATAAACAAAGCATTGTCCAAACCAGCTACTTCCTTGTCTGTGAATGTGATCCCTCTTGCCTTCAGAAACTAGCCACAGGAGGTGGGTACAGCAGGCCCAGGTGCCCCAGGGCTCCCCCGTCTCAGTGCCAGCAGATGAACCGCCAACCCCCAACACTGCCTTCCTCTCCTCTCAATTCCACCCGCTCTCACCTGGACCTTCAGGAAGGACACACCGTGTCCTCCACAGCCCGAGCTTACCATGTGTTTCCACAGCCGCATGCCACCCACTCTGCTCATGACCCCTCTCGTTCTCTCTTCACCAGCCCATCTCCCTCACACCTGCCAAAACACAACTCAGATACCACCTGCCCGAGACGCCTTCCTGTCTGTCCATGCCTTGCTGAGGACTTGCTATGCATGCCTTCTCTGAGCTTCCATTGCATCAATCATTATGCTAAGCCCCTACTTGTCTCAGCTCCATGTGACAGCAACTCAAAGAGGCAGAGCCTGACATTCTGCTATTTGATTGTGGAGAAACTGAGTCATAATGTCATGCCCACCGCTGGAAAGTAAGCACTCAGATGTGATACAAACCTAGGCAGTCTGGTTTCGCCCTGGACCACCAGGATCATCACCAGCTGCTGTTCTCACCGTCACAGGTGACTTTCATTGGGCACCTACAGTTTACCTCCCATATCTCCAAGCCTTTGACACATGTTTTCTCATTGAAATTTCACAGTAACCCTATGAAGTTCAGTAGTACACAGTAGACATGACTATTACCTCCACTTTGAAGGCAAAACAAGCCATGTATTCAACAGACTGCACCACATTGCACTGAGTAGCTGAGACCACTACTAATATAACCACACTCCCTTCTTTTTCTCCTTCATAATAAGGGAGACAATGTGCCCAGCATAAAACGGCAGAGGCTGAACAACACAGAACAGGTCCCGGCCTCCTCAGCAGGTCAGGTAGCTGATGAAACAGAAGTCTATCCTGTGGGGTGGACTTGGAGGAAAGTGATCTGAAGAGGATCTACTCAGGCAACATCATCTGCGCTTCCTCCTTCTCCCCCTCCTGCTTGAGATGTGAAGTCTGGTTCTCCAACAGCCATCTTACCACCACGAAGCAATAGCACGAAAATTGATGAGCAGAAGAAGTATAGACAGAGCGTGGGATCCTGGTGACACCACAGAGCTTCAGACTAGCCCAGCTTGGAATTTAAATGAATTTGAAATCAAAGACTCTTGGTTAAATCTCTACTATTTGGACTCTCTGTTACTTGATGACAAATGCAGTTCCTCCTTCCTTTACTTCACTGTGTCTTCCCACCTGCCTGTCCCGTTGAGCTGTGAGGTCCTCAAGTGTGGACCCTGAGCCTCATCTGTCTCTGTATCACTGTCCCTCCCATCTTGCTCATCACATTCACTGGAATCAACCTTAGCTTTCTTGCCTTTTGATTCCCCTCTCTCCCTACTCCCCTGTAGGCAAAGGAGGTGACACTAGAAAAAGAGACATCTACTCTTATTTTAGAGGCGAGAAGCAGGAGGAGGACAAGGAAGGGAGAGAACGTGGCTGCAGTCTTTGAAGCGAGGGACCCTGGGAAGGTCCAGTGTGGCTGAGGACTAAGAGCTCCCCTGGGTCCTCTGCTTCAAGCAATGGTAGCTTCATCCCCATGCCTGGGAAACCCAGGGCCTGGAGCCGATTAAACCTGAAACACAGAGTCAGTAGAGTAACTGAGTCAGAGCTGGCTGTCAGCCTATGCAAAGCAGCCAGGCTCCCTGAGCTGCAATCTGAGGCCCTCTGGGAATTGCTTCACTTCCTGCTCTCTTCACCATGGCTGGAATCCCTGCACAAAGCTGCTGAGGCCAGCAAAGCCTGAGGCTCCTCACGCCTGTGCACCTGGGAAGGGTACATTGTCTAGTGGGGAATCTGACCTCTTGGGACCTCAGATTCTTCATCTGTGCAGTGGAAATAATAATACCTACCCCTACTCTCAAACAGGAGCTGGCAAGAGGGTCAGGAAAAACAGGAAAGCAATCTTGGAAATACTAAGGCATCACACAAGCCCAAGGCCATGGGTGTATTTGCTTCTCTGGGACTTCTGTTTGCATAAATTATAGTAAGTTCCTTCCAAATCTCAAATTATGTGCTCACTACAAACTTTTCCACACTCAAGTGTGAGGGACTAATGAGGTATTTTTCCTCAAAAGGGCATTTTCTGAAATGAAAAGGTGGGCATAGGGTGGAGTTCTGCAGAATTGAAAAGAAAAACAAAGAGAATGGTGGACAGAGTATACAGGACCATAAGACTGCAGTATTGGCATAATTTTTAGCCCTGGGAGTGGAAAGAGAGAAAGAAAATGGGTTTGTTTGTTTGTTTGTTTTTGTTTCCTCTGAAGAAAAAATACTCAAGGTAGTCTTCCTTAGCTTACACATTTATAAGAAATTGACATAGTTCCTTTAGGAGAGTGGGACTGGGAATTTGGTAGGGGATGAAGGATGAATAGGAAATTTTATTCTATATTCCTTTCTAGGTATTTTTCCTTTTGCCACAAATATATTCATATGTTTATTGGGAGTTTAAAATATTATTAACCAAATTGTTATTAAATGACTTTTAAATTGTTTTAGTTTTCATTGCTATTCTTTTCATTTAGTTTTTCATTGCTATTATGAAATACCTGAGGCTGGGTAACTTTTAAAGAAAAGAGGTTTATTTAGCTCAAAGATTTGGAGGCTGAAAGCCAAAACAGCATGGCACTGGCTCTGGTGAGGGCCTACTGGCAGATGATATTATGATGGGAACACATGGGAGAGAGAGGTCACCCTACAAGGCCAGCAGCCAGTGTGAGAACAGAGACCAGTCTTGCTATTTTAATAACTCACTCTCATGGGAACTAACCACCTTTACTTCTTCCAAGGGCAACATTCCCAATGACCTACCTCCTATTAGGCCTCACCTCACCTCTTGGAAGTTCCATCATCTCCCATGTCACATTCATGTGATGTAGTTCAAACTCCAAACACATGAATTCTTGAGGGACACACTGAAACCATATCCAAAACATAGCAACAGCTACTCCCCAGCTCTGGCCATATTATGATGTCGCCATTGGAGGAAATAGGCTAGGTCACTTGCCAGCTTCTTTCCTCCCTGCCCTGGTCACCATGAAAATCAGGAAACTGGATCTAGGTGTAGCCGCAGGAATGCTGAGGGCCGTGTGAATTCCCATCCTTTGTCAATCCCTGGACCCAATATCGGAAGAGATGAGACACTAACCTAATAATGGCATTAAGTCATAGAAGGAGTTGCCCATTAGATAATTCACCCACTAGAAGTCAGTGTGTCCATTAGCTCACCGTCACCACCCACTCCTGCCAACAGAAAGCAGAACCTGCAGAGAACAGACAAAGGATGTGCTGAAACAATTTTGATGGAAAGCAAATAAGTAAATAAATAACATTAGAGCTCCAAAGGACCTAAGGGAAGATCTAGTCAAGAGGTTGAACACTGCAAAATTCTGACTTTATTTATTTTGTTTAACAATGTTGTCATGTTTTCATAGAATCTGAATGTCTTTATGTACACATTCCATTAAATGGTCTCCTTTTTCTGTTATCCTACACAGCAGATCCTCCCTTATTCATGGTTTTGCTTCCTGCAGTTCCAGTTGTCCACATTTAATTGCAATTGGAAGATTGCTGTTGTTATTGTTAGGTGCCATCAAGTCAGTGTCCAACTCATAGCAACCCTAAGTACAACAGTCAAAACACTATTGTCAGTGCTTCTCTGCTATTCATAGGGTTTTTAACAATGGATTGTTTTTTGGGAGTGGGTTGCTGGCTCCTTCACCCAAGCCTATAGCACCTGGTGTTCCCAGGCAGTCTCACATCCAAGTACTAACAGGGCCTGACCCTGCTGGATTTCAGAGATCTGATGGGATCAGACACCACCGTGGCATGGCTGCAGGCAGTTGGAAAATAGTAAATGGAAAATTCCAGAAATAAATAATTAATACATTGTAAGTAACTTTTATTACAACACATTCTTAGAACTATTCTACTTGATTATTAATTGTTGTAAATCTTACTGTACCTAATTTATAAATTAAAATTTATCATAGGTACACCTGTATAGATGGGAGAAGAACCTGGCAGCCCACTCCCGAGAAACAACCAACCTTGGAAACTATGAATAGCAGAGAAGCACTGACATAGTACCAGGCATGACACAGTGTCAGGGAGTGTTTCATTCTGCGGTACGTAGGGTTGTTGTGAGTCAGACTCGACTCAACAGCACCTAACAACAACATGCATGTATGGGAAAGCATGGGGTATATAGGATTTGGTACAATCCTTGGTTTCAGGCATCCACTGGGCAGTCTTAGAATGTACTTCCTGTGGGTAAGAGAAGATCACTGTGTATGACTGCCCCTTACAGTCATATTATCTACTTGGCCCCCAAAGTGGTCTTCCAGGGCTAGTGTCCGGGCTTGGGCACCTATCGTGATGCCCTTTGGTGAGGACTTAGTATCTAAAAGAATTACAAAAGAGGCCCTCAAGGGGCTGAGGGCACTTAATGAAAACAAGACAAAAGATCAGTAGAAAGGATTTGGACAGGCAATATAATCCCTCCTAATCTCAGAAATCTCTGAGTATCTCTTTTAAAAGGGAGCTGGTACTTCCTAGTTTAGAGTTGGGGAAAACTCTGACCAGAGAAGGCAGGCGAGTTGCCTAAAATACAGAAGCCTCTATGGATTTTCTTCTCAGAACACTCTGCAGGCTTCAAGACACATTTGCCATGCAACTCCCCATCCCTTTTCTGAAACAATAGGGAAGGACCAGATATGGCTGCTGTGTTTGAGGGAGGCAAGCTGCAGCAGGGAATGAGGAAATGCCATGTTTCCTTGTCACCTGGGCAGGTGCTTCCACACAGCCATCCTCACCCAGCCAATAGTGGCATAGAAGCCACATGCCGGCTCCAATCAACCTGAGCAGCACGTGGTGGCCGCCCAATCACCTCGGCCACTGACAGTGCACAGACGGCCAGCAATGCCAGGGACCGTCCTCACAAACAGACCAACAGCCTTCTGACTGGTTTCTTCTCCTTACTTAGGGATTTGGGAGAACAAGACATACTACTGCCAGGTTCTTGGCTTCCACAATGACCCAGGGTTGAGTCATGGTTGGTTTATGGACCCCAACCCAGCCAGGCCTCTCAGCCACCAATGATAAACTTCATCTACTAGGGAGAAACCACCATGCAATGGCACGGAAAGCACCACCCAAGGACTGGCCATGGCACAGCTTCATGAGCGGCTATCCCCAGTGCCAATGGGGGGTCCACCGGCAGGACTGCAATGCCCTGGGCCAGTGTCCAGTGCCATCTGAGTGCTGACAGCTTTCAATGACTAAGCAATCCCCTCAAAACAGAAACCAAGAAGGGGTCTAGCCCGGTGAAATCTTGGCATTTTGGTCATTCATAAGCATTGGAGTTAACGTGAGGCCACCTCTTCTTCCTCTTCTCCCTCATGATGTTATCCCTGTCTGGATTTCCCATGGGGTTTCCTTTCTTGACGTTTGGTCCTTGGGTTTTTATCACTTCGCACTGATTTCCTCTTTATCACTACCTCAAGTCCCACTCTTCCCTCTGCCTCGACTTCTTCCACTTTCCACTTTTGTGACTCTTCCTCTTTTTCTTCCTCCCTGTCTCCTTTCTGTAAGCATTCCTTGAAACTCTTCTGCTCCTGCTAAGAACTGAAGAGCCTGTCAAGAAGAGAGAGAAAGTAGAATTTGTTAGTTAAAAGCAAGAACTTTGGTATCAGCGCTGCATGTGAAGGCAGGTGTGCCCCTTAGTGTGGCTTGGGACACACGATCTTGTCCCTCTGAGCCTTGATTACCTCATCTTGGCAGCAGGTATAATACTTATGTCACAAAATTGGACCTTATACTATCGATGTAAATTGCTGTCTTAGCAAAGTGTTTATCACACGATATACTCTAAATAAAATAGCTGGACATGGTGGCACATACCTGTAATCCCAGCACTTGGGAGGCTGAGGCAGGAGGATCACAAGTTTGAAGCCAGCCTGAGCTACTTAGTGAGACCCTCTTTTAATACACAAATAAGATTCAGTTTGGATTTTTTTTTAAAAAAAGGTGTTAACACAGCCTTTGTTTTCTGTTATGGTTTAAATCAATAGGGTCCTAGCTATGTTCCTAGATGGACAAAGGCTCCATGCTGATCAGGAATACAGTGGATGAAGGTAGGCTGAGCCCAAATTATCTTCCCACTTTCAAAACAGATTCTATGTTTTCTCTTTTGTATAATGGATCCTTAAATAATATTCTGAAAAAAAGGATCCTGTTACTACGAAAGTTTTTGAGAGTTGGTCTTAACTGATGTTCTGCCTGTCTTTTTGTTAGAATTCTCCTACCACAACTGACTCTGAGCTAGTAGGTCTCTGCCATGGAAAGCCTGCAGCACCCTCAGTCCACTCCTGCTGCTTCCAATGACAACTTGAAGCCACTCTCTCTCCACTGCATTAAAAATTGAAACTAGCCATGCAGTGGCTCACACCTGTCATCCCAACAGCTTGGGAGGCTAAGGCAGGAGGATGGCAAGTTCAAGGCCAGAGGCAGTCTGAGTAACTTAGCAAGACCTTGTCTCAAGATAAATAAAAAAGGGGCAGGGGTGCAGCTCAGTGGTAGAGCATTTGCAAAGTTTTAGTGAAGCCCTGGATTTAGCCCCCAAGTGCCACCAAAAACAAAACAAAAAAAAAAAAAAAAACTGAAACTAACATTTCTTGTCTTTGAGGAAACCGTAGAGTTTAGTCCACTCACCAGACCCCCTTGGAAATTCTTCCACAGGCCTCTGACCATCAGAGGGTGAGAGGCAGTTATGAGGCTCTTGGTTTCATCTTGAAGAGAGCTGGCTACTCCTTTTCTTTATCATCTGAGAAATGCGGTCATGCCCGGGGTCTTCACAAGAGCTTGTGGTTGGGAGTTGAAGCTGACAAAGTGTTTTCCGTACAGAGCAGTGTAGCTTCACTACCTGAAAGTAATTTATGTTAAAAATAAATAAATACAGTCTGACTTCAGTGAAAACAAATCAGAAATAAAGATCGCCTTTATGACCCCAAATTCCTACAGTGGTCTTGGACATAGAGGCCCTGTTAGCCTGGTGCTAATAGTATATAGGCAGACTTCGGTGCAACTTGATGCTTCTAGTGGCAAGTTCAGCTGCATCCCTCCACCTCCATCCCCATGGTATTTCCACACCCCACTTACCTGCTACAGGTTTTGCTGATGGATATAGGGAGTTGAAGGGAAGATGCTTTGGGAAAAGTAAGGGGGTGGGTGAAATGGAGTATTGACATGGGAGAATTATCACCCACAAACCCACAGTGTTGCTCCTCTGTTTCTGAAAGGCCCAGTGTATGAGACCCAGCTGCCAGAGGTAGAAGGTACAAGGGACAAACTGTGGATAGCACCAAGTTGATTTACTCAGGACTTAGGGGCAGGAGATAGGAGCATCTCTACACCCCAAGGCAGGAGGAAGGGTTTTCTATGTTAAGCCAAACAAAGGTGGGCTGTGGCCAGTGGGGATTTACCCTGATTTTCTCAAAACCTATTAACGTGTCAGACATCGGTTAGACACAGTCCATGCATTAAAGGCTGCCATGAACTGCTCACCACCTTAATGACTTTGTTCATCCTATAGGGTTTGTCTTCCATGTGTCAGTCAGCTTGTCATGCTGTGGGGGCTTTGCATCTTCCTGTGATGCTGAAAGCTATGCCACCGGTATTTTAGACACCAGCAGGGTCACCCATGCTGGAAAGGTTTCAGCTGACCTTCCAGACTAAGACAGAGTAGGGAGAAGGACCTGGCAGCCCACTACCAAAACAATTAACCATTGGAAACCCTATGAACAGCAGAGAAGCATTGTCAAATAGAGTGCCAGAAAAGGAGCCCCCCAGTCTGGAAGGTATTCAAGAAATGACTGGGAAAGAGTTGCGTCCTCAAAGTAGAGTCAACCTCAATGACAGGAATGGAGTAAAGTCCCTTGGACCTCCTTTGGCTGATGTGGTACGACTCAAAATGTAAAGAAACATAATGGCTGCAACAATGGGCTCAAACATAAAAAGATCATGTGCATGGCACATTGTTTTGTTTTTTTTTTATTAGAAATTTTTAATGTATATCATAATGTGATTCATTTTGACATGCTTTTCGTTGTGACAATTTTCATATATGCAATTTGATAAGCATTATACATATAGGTTACCCCTTGCCCTCCTCTATGTTTCCCCCCTCCCCCCTTCCTATCTAAGTTTCCCATCCAAGTCTTCTCTATCTTTTACTATATAGTATTTTTCTATATGTCCTTGGGTTCCATTTCTGTTTAAGATAGAAACTTTTCCTGTAGTGGTCTTTGTTTCTATCTTGTTAGAACAATTACATGCGATTTTTAGTCCATTTGTATTGACCTC
>VMDO01001820.1:0-189993 GCA_007922755.1 Pedetes capensis
GAGTGGCAGTAGTGAAAGATTCTACAGGGAAAATATTAAATGATGCAGGAAACATCAAAAGAAGATGGGAAGAATACACAGAGTCATTATACAAGAAAGAATTGGTAGATGACCAACCATTCCAAGAGGTTGCATATGAAGAGGAACCAATGGTGTTGAAGGACGAAGTGGAAGCTGCCTTGAAAGAACTGGTGAAAAACAAGGCTCCAGGAATTGATACCAATAGAGATGTTCCAACAAAGAGATGCAGCACTGGCGGTGTTAACATGTTTATGCCAACAGATTTGGAAAACAGCTACCTGGCCAACTGACTGGAAGAGATCCACATTTGTGCCTATTCCCAAAAAAGGGGATCCAACTGAATGGGCAAACTATCAGACAATATCATTAATATCTCACACAAGCAAAATTCTACTAAAGATCATTCAGAAGCGACTGCCGCAGTATATAGACAGGGAATTACCAGAAAATCAAGTGGGATTCAGAAGAGGGTGGGGAACCAGGGACATCATTGCTGATGTCAGGTGGATATTAGCTGAAAGCAGAGAATATCAAAAAGATGTCTATCTATGTTTTATTGATTATGCAAAGGCATTTCATTGTGTGGATCATAACAAATTATGGATAACACTTTGGAAAATGGGAATACCAGAACTCCTAATTGTGCTCATGAGAAACCTGTACATGAACCAGGAGGCAGTTGTTTGAATAGAACAAGGAAACACTGCATGGTTTAAAGTTGAGAAAGGTGTGTGTCAGGGCTGTATACTTTTACCCTATCTCTTCAATTTATACGCTGAGCAAATAATTGAGAAGCTGGACTTTATGAGGAAGAACACGGCATCAAGATTGGAGGAAGATGCATTAACAACCTGTGTTATGCAGATGACACAACTCTGCTTACTGAAAGTGAAGAGGATTTAAAACATTTACTGATGAAGATCAAAGAGCATAGCCTTCAATATGATTTGTGACTAAACATCAACAAAACAAAAATCCTTACGACTGGGTCAGCATGCAACTTCACATTAAATGGAGAAAAGATTGAGGTTGTCCAAGATTTTGCTTTGCTTGGCTCCATAATCAACACCCATGGAAGCAGCAGTCAAGAAATCAAAAGATGCGTTGCTCTAGGAAAAGCTGTGGCAAAAGATCTCTTTAGAGTATTGAAAAGCAAAGATGTCACATTGAAGATGAAGGTGCGTCTGACTCATGCCATGGTATTTTCAGTCGCATCATATGGTTGTAAGAGCTGGATATTTAACAAGGGAGACAGAAAAAGAATTGATGCTTTTGAATTGTGTTGCTGGAGATGTCTATTGAATATACCATGGACTGCCAAAAGAACCAACAGATCTGTCCTAGAAGAAGTGCAACCAGAGTGCTCCTTGGAAGCAAGAATGGCCAGACTGCGTCTTACATATTTTGGACATGTAGTCAGGAGAGATCAATCCCTGGAGAAGAACATCATGTTTGGGAGAGTGGCAGGTCAACGCAAAAGAGGAAAGCCCTCCACCAGATGGATTGACACAGTGTCTACAACAATGGGCTTAAACATAAATAAGATCGTGTGCCTGGCACAGAATCGGCAAGTGTTTTGGTCTGCTGTACATAGGGTCACTATGAGCCGGACTTGACTCTATGGCACTTAACAACACCAACACCACCACCACCACCACCACCAACAACAACAACAGATATGTAGCTAGCAAAATGATTCATCATTAATGAACGCAAAAAGCCAGTTAGGGAAGAATCTAAATGTGAAACAAAATAACCTTTACCCTTTCATATTCCATGTTTGAAAGCAGGAATTCTGTGATTCTAGAGTAGAGCTTTCATTTATTTACTTAATTGGATAATGAATATAAACTCTGATGCTATGGCAGAAAATTGCAGCCCAAGGAGTAAGCAATACTGATTTGAGGAACAAAGATTACATCCTGAAATGTTCTCCCTGTGAAGGAAAGATTAAAAATTAGAAGTTTTGGGGTCTTTCTGTAAATCCCTTCCAGCCTAAGCAGAAAATAAGTTATGAGTGTAAAACACCGAAATAAAAATTTGTTATTGCTATTTTAGTACCTTTCTAATCCCCCTTCCTAAATCTTTTCCTTCTTAGTGGTATCTTGGACCTCATTCATACACAAAATCTACTTTACCTGTTCCTCAGTTGCTAGAGATCATCACGAGAGAGAACATGATGATGTAGGTAATGTCCACATTTCAGACGTTTCCTTCTCATTTCCCAATCCCAATCTTTTGTCTCATTCCCTCAAGGTCTTCTTCCCTACTAAGCAGTTGATGAAATCATAACAATTCAGAAATTGATGGGTGTTGCTGTTTAATTGGCTACCCATCCCCAATATAGAGAGATACTGAAGTTTTATTTCCCAGCCTTTCAATTCCTATCAATGTATGAAAAAGAACAGAAAGTTAGTGTCACAGTAAAGTCTACGATTTCCTCCCTACCCAACTAGATGACAGGATTGTTCAGGCTGGGTAAAGTGATAAGAGCTTGCAAGGTAGTTATTTGCAAATGTCTGAATAAAGAAAAAGTACATATAGTGATGTACAAAAAGTATTAGATTAACAATTCAGGTAATGAGGACAAAACCCAAATGCTTTATAATTAGAGAAATGACTCAAATATTTAAAAGTTTTCATTGACTCAATCAATAAATATATACTACATAAAGAGTCTAGATTTGCTGTCCAATAGGTAAATTTAATTCATATCTCCAAGTGATAATATAGGGTGGAAATTTCAACAGTTAAGGCAGGTATGAAGGAAAGAAGGCATACATGGACAGAGGAACTTTTGAGGTACAATTAGTATCACCTTGCAATTCTAGATAATATGGCTTTCACAGTAATGACACTGATATTCACGCACGGAATCTGTCAATGTATAGGAAAGAGTTTCCTTCTTTTGTAACTGTATGATTTTCTTTTTGTAAAAAGTAGTATGTGAACACTGTCTCCTTACTTCATGAAAAATAGCATTAGAACCCTTAGGCTGTGAAGAGAATTACCCTGTAAGGATAATGAATGGAAACTAAGACAGTAAATTAAAGTGGGATGATGCAGCTAATGAGATATGCCTTGCCCATCAGGCCATTAGATCCTTCTTGCCCAAATTCCTGGTCAATTTTCATGTAGTTATGCTGGGTAAGAGCAAATCTTAGAACCTGCTCCTCAGGAAGGACACCTGGACATCATTCTGTGTATATCAAAGAGAAGACAGCAAGCAGGCTTTTCCTGGATCATATTTCCAAGTACTTAAAAACCAGCTTCACTGCTCCAATTTCCTAAGAGGGCCAGCTTCTTTCCAGAATCCCTGGGGTTAGAAACATGTAACATCCCATCCCTAGCCCCCTAATTCCAGAGAATACCTGGCTGCTTTAAAGTACAAACAGGATTTATTTCAGGTCACTGCTAAATGACTCCTCAGCATGACAAACCAAGTTATGCAATATCTTCTAAATGCATATGTATGCAGACATTAGATACTCTGTGTGTGTCTACACAGCCTCTTGCATATGGAGAGACAGAAACTTATTTCATTAGCAATATGTTCAAGATATACATATATATTTTACATATAAAGTTTATACATGTAATACATATATACATACATGTATAAATGTGTGTGCACATATGTATATATCTTGCTTTAAAAATCTTGCTTTGTAGAAATTACATGCATATCCTACCCCAAGAATACTTTATTAATCTTAATAATTCAGTGGTACATGAAAGGTCACCTTAGCTAATTATAATTCTAGGAAAGTCAATCATGCATCCATCAAATGCTTCAGGGCAAACTAATGGAATAGATTTAAGCATGAGAAAGACAAAAGATGACACTAAAGAAGCCAAGAGATATAACTTTTTATTTCCAGGAAGTATCAATGGTAGACCAATCACATTGGCGGGGAGCAACAGAAAAGTTAAACTGGCTGAGCTGCAGAAAAAAACCTGTGCTATAATGATAAAATAGAAACATGAAAAGCAAGAGCCAAAGGACCTATAGTAGAATTACAGGGGCCCTAATACGCTAGGTCTAATGGAATTGCTACAGAAGAGATTATCTGTTGTGATAGCTACCCTTGCTAGTTAAACTGTACTTAATAGAAGCCTAGGAATATTCATGAGCCTGGGTAGTACTGCAAGTAAGATGCTTTGTATCCAGAACCACAGAAGGCCTCTTATTCTTTCTGAGCCTCAATATTCCTACATAGAAATAGAATAGAACCCTCTTGCCAATGATCTTAAAGATATACTAGTTGAGATTTGAAATCCAGCAAAAAATACTAATATATTCCAGGATACCATATGCTTTGGAAAGGAGAGTTGGACAGGGAATTAACATTTCCTGAGAGTCTACTGCACAAAGACAAAATAGCACATTTGACAAAAACAGAGGCTCAGAGGCTCAACGCTAGTCTGTGAGTTTCAGATCCCTCCTCTGCCATTCACAAGCTGTGCCATATGATGTTGTGTGTATTGAATTTACAACAGTGAAGAGCACAGGGAGAGCTCATTATGAGTTAGAAATTGTTTTTGTTACTCTGCACTGGGCCCTTTCTTATAGAGTTCAGGGTTTCTCTTGCCTCAGGCTGCTCCATTCATCTAGACTTCTCTGAGTCCCTTGATCCCCTCCCTCCTCACTTCCTTCTCCTCCTCCAATAGCCTGCCCTTTCTAGAAAGCACTGACTAGCCCCTTCAGGCCACAACAGCTCCTCTTCATGTCCTGTCCCACCATGTCCTCACTAACTGTAGGCAGCCTCAGAGCACCCTTCACACTCCCAGGGTCTAGCACAGAGCCAGCTGCTTACAAAGACTCCATGCTTACTGGACTAAGGTATCTCTTCACTGAATCTTATGACAGCCCTGTAAAATGGGTCCAGGGTTTCTTCACTTTTACACTTGAAACATATAAGGAACAACAACAACAACAAAAACCCTCCCAGGTAAAGATTCAAGGAACACATAATTGGTAAAAGCAGGATCCAAGATTTGAATCAAAATCTGTTTGAATCCATAGTCTGTGCTTTTTCCTAAGTCTACTTTCCACATAGATATGACATACTGTAGATTTAATGACTCATTTATGGAAGGTACATCAGTGTCTAGAAAGATAAATGAAGCTAATGAGTAGGGTATAAATGATCAAACTGATTTCACTAGGGGAGAAGCACCAACTAGTAATCTCTTTACAAGGGTAATCCTCAAAGTATCGTCCCTGGGCCAACATTAGCCTCAACTGGAAACTTGTTAGAAATGCAAATTATTGACACTCCATCCCCTATAAGTACTGAATCAACAACTCTGGGGTAGAGCCTGAAAAACTGTTTAATAGTCTTCCAGGTAACTGTGATGCACACTCAACTTTGAAAGCCAACTTCTTTTAGGTGTTCTCATTTACTGATAAGTGCATGCCCACATGCAATGGCTACCAGCCCAGATGCACAGCCAAGGTAGGAGACTGGATGCTTATTATATCCCCTTTGATAGTGCAAGTCTGTAATTCTTCCACTTTGTCATGAGCCAACAACTTAGTCAAGCTTTGACTTAAGTCTTAGGTTCAATGAAGTATACTGGGCATCAAGTAATTTTTTTCTTGAAAAGATGTCATTAATTATTATAAATAGGCATTTTTAAATGGAGTTTTGTTTTTTTCAGAGTCCTATCCATTTCAGTCATTCTAAATTATCAAGTTCTTAATTATAGTACAGTAAATGTCATTTCTAATTCAATAGCTAATATTTATTAAGTAACTTCATGCCAGGACTGTTTTAGAAGATGGGATATGATGCCAAATAAATAATGTCCCTGTCCACAAGGAGCTTATGGTTAAAACATTCTAATAGTAACTCAATATAGCAATGGTATTTCACATGCAATTTTCTATAAAAAATTAAGTTTTCTTTAAAATTAAACTATCAAGTTATGCTCAAGAATAATTATGTCTATGATATTTTATGAATGGTCATTAAAACTTACCATAAGAATAGGAAAAGAAGGCTGAAAATACATAAAAAATAACCTAGAGCTCCTAACTGTAAGTATAATGGAGTAAGCACGCTATATCTTACTAATTATAATAGCAAGAAAACTTGAACAGAATACATATAGCAGAATACATATTTGAAACCTCTGAAAGTAAGAAATAAGCAGGTGGACTGAGGAGAGTCAAAACTCAAAGAATGGCTCTTGAGGCAGCAAGTTGCATTTGTTTGTTCTTTATAAATTTCCTGGTTTATACCTCTGGACACCCTGAGTTTTCAAACTATAGAGCTGGGACAGATAGAAAATGGACATAAACCACCACTTTTTTGCCAAAAGAGAAGGAAGGGGGCCCTGTGTCAGCCAGAGAGTGGGTGGGGAACATCTTGTCTGTCTGTCTACCTGACTACCCCACCATGTAAGGGTAAAGAAGGTCCAATTATGAGAAGCCACTATCAATGGGACAACAAGCATTCAGAAATCTAAAACTATGAGAGGAAAAAAAAATCTTTCTGATCAGAGAAACTAAGAAAAGACAGTCTCTATGATCAGAAGAGGGGTAGGCTTTAGCTCAGTTGGTAGAGTCCTGCACTGCACTCTCTGAGAAACATGGTTTGATCCCCAGCACCACAAAAACACAATCCACTCTGAAAGCAGTCCCGAAACAGTCAGCCATTGAAAAAACTAAAAGGGTCTCTATGAGTTGGATTCGACTCAATGATACCTAACAACAACAACAATGATCAGAAGAATGAGAAGAGAATGCCCATCATTTCCTCCTTTATTTAGCCACTTTATGAACAAGTAGACCCATTTGCGGAAAGTATGCCACAGTGTAGTGAGGCTTAAAATCTGATTTTGCAGCCAGAAGCAAGAAATAGGATCCCCTGAGAGCTGGAAAGTATGAGAAAAAGAGATAAAGAAGGTAGAAAAAGGAATCCCCTATTTCTGGGTATCAAGCTCTTGGCTCACCACCAAATAATGCACGTTTGCCACTGACATGAAGTAGTATACCAAGTGCTTTGAACACATATCTAGGATGCAGACCCCTGCCCAGGTTCCATGTGTGTGTGGAGTGGGTGCATATGATGGGCCAGTCTAATAGCAATATGCAAGCTCTGAGAGCTAAACTTACAGGGAACCAGAGCCCACACAGTATAAAAGATGAGATTCCTGTTCTAAACCTAATCAACCTAATAGCCAAAACAAAGAAACAAACAAAACTCAACATCTCAGAGGTTTTTAACAGAGTTCAAAGTCTTATAACAATCATCTAAGTGCCCAAGATACAATCCTCACTATATAAAAAAAATGAGAAAAAAATTAACAACTCTCAAGTGAAGAGAATTAATTTATGAGATGATACATATGTTAGAATTATTAGCCAATGGATGTTAAGCAGCTTTTAAAATTATGGTCCATGAAGTAAGGACAAACACTCTTAAATGAATGGAAGACAGAAGTTTTAGTAAATTGTGAAGTCACATAAAAATACAAATTGAAGTACTTAAATTAAAAATAAAATGAATAAAAGTAAAACAATTACTCTATGGGCTGAACAGTGAACAAGACACTGAATACCAAGGAATCGACAAACTTGAATATAGACAAATAGAAGTTACTGAATTTAAACAACAAAGAACAACAACAACAACAAAACAAAAACATAGCCTCTGAGACTTGCAGGACAATATCCAAAAGTATAACCGTTATGTCACTGAGAATACAGAAAAAGATTAAAAGATTGGAGGAAACCTTATTTTGAAGAAACAGTTGCTGCACACATCCCAAGTATGCTAAAAGGCATAAATTCACAGGTTTAAAAATCTCAGTAAAGGCCACACATGGTGGTATACACCTGTAATCCTAGCACCTCAAGAGGTGGAAGTAGGAGGATCACAAGTTCAAGGCCAGAGGCAGCCTGTATAATTTAGTGAGACCCTGACTCAAAAAGATAAAAAGGGGGCTGTGGTTGCAGCCCAGTGGTCGAGCACTTGCAAAAGTATGTGTTGGACCCTGGATTCAACTTCCAAGTACTGGAAAAACAAAGAAAGAAAGAAACAAAAAGCACCTCAACAAATATAATTCACCAACAACAAAAACCAAAGTCAGCAAAAGTTATATACAGATTTTGTCACTTTGTGTTGCTGTGTCAAAATATCTGAGACAATCAGTTTATAGGAGGGGGACATATTGTGGCTAATGGTTTCAGAGCGTTTAGTCCCCAGTTACTTGCCTCCGTTATTTCCGGGACTGTGGTGAGATAGAACATCAGCTGAAGAGCATGGTTAAGGAAAGCTGCTTACCTCATGGCAACTGGAGGGTGAGAGAGGAGAAGGGGCTGAGAACAAGATATGCCCTTCAATGATAGGCTCCTGGGGATATACTTCAGCTAGACTTCACCTTGTAATAGTCCATTCAGCTATGGGTTAATCCACCAAAGAAGTTAGCACTCTCATGATTCCATCACATCCGAACACTTTTGTAGGACCAAGCCTTCAACATATGAACTTCTGGGACCATTTAATATCCAAATAATAATGTAGATGCATCATAATTAAGTAGCTAAAGCCAAAGATAGAGAAAACATCTAGAAATTAGCTAGAGGAAAATAATGCCTTACATATTTGAATGATTCAACAGTTGGAATCAGAAATCATGAAAGTCAAAAGATAGTGCAATAGTATTTTACAGTGCAGAAAGAATTGCCAAGTCAGAATTTTATATACTGCGGGAGTAAAGGTAAAATAATCACATTTTCAATGAAAAAAGTTAGGACGACTTATCGGCAGCACACCTGTTCTAAAAGAAATGCTAAAGAAATGTTTCAGGAAGAGGGCAGATAATAGGGAACATTGGAACTTAGGGAATGAAGAATGAGCCATAGAAATAATAACTATCTTAGTAAACATATTATTTTTTCTCCTTTTAAGTTCCTAAAAACATGCATTAAAAGCAAAAGAATGTAACATTGTTTGATCAGGTTTTCAATGAAGGTATGTGTAAATACTTGTAACAATTATAGCATAGAGGGAAAAGGATAAACTGTCTATGTGATTAAAGAGGTAAAATATTAACTGTAAAACTATGAACAATTAGGTATGCACCTGATAATCTTTAGAGCTATCATTAATAAAGTTTATACAGGGAAACATATCCAAAACACAGTTGTTGTTGTTGTTGTTGTTAGGTGCCGTCGAGTCGGTATCCAACTCATAGGATACTGCGTACAACAGGTGAAACACGATTGTCAGTGCTTCTCCAATATTCATCGGGTTTTCAATGGTGGATTGATTTTGGGGAGTGGGTTGCCGGGTCCATCTCCCAAGCCTACAGCACCTGGTGTTCCCAGGCTGTCTCCCATCCAAGTACTAACCAGGCCTGACCCTGACACAATAGATAAATTAAAATAAATAAATAAATAAACAATACAAAAGAAAGTAAAGGAAAGGAGAATGAAACATAAAGCAAAAGATAGGAGATAAATAGAAACCAAAAAATAAAATAGAATATTTAAATACAATTATATCAATAATTACATCAAAATAGAACATCTAAACACAACAACGAAAGACAGAAATTATTGAATACGATAGTAAAAAAAGAAAACCCTGAGTTATATGAACTCTCTACAACTTAAAAACAGTGATTAAAAAATATAAAAGTAAATATATGATGGAAAAATATATACTATGTAAATATTAAACTAAAGAAATCCAGATAGAATTTCTCTTGTTGGAATAATAGAATTTTCTTTATGTTCCAATTGTGGAATACTGTGTTCACAAAACCTTATGTATTTATCAGTGCACATCTCTACATGAAAAAATAATTTTTGCACATAAATTTTTAAAAATTCTTTAGTGAGATTCCTCTTTAATTTACTTCTATGTATGCTATATACTATAAAATCAAAAGCATGAACTTTCTAAATGACATTTTTTACAAATACACAATTATCAATCCTACATAATGGGAAATAAAGATGTTGATTTTATTTATTTATTCATTATTTTTGGTGCTGAGGATTGAACCTAGGGCTGTCCACATGCCCTCTACCACTGAGCTATATTCCCAGGTTCAAAAAGGTTGGTTTTAAATTTAAAGTATAGTATTACAATTCTATCTACAATTAGGAAGAGTGTTCAGCGATTTGGAAGAGAGACTTGTGTTAATTATGATTTATGCAAATTACTGGATTGTTTCGTTTAGCTCATGCTGTAGAGTGCTGCTCTGCACTCTCTGAGGCTCTGGGTTCAATCCCCACAGCATCGCATAAAACAGGAGAATGACCTGGCAGCACACTCCTGAAATAATCCCAGAATGATCAGCCATTAAAAACACTATGAACAGACGAGAAGCACTGACATTGTGCCTGCAATGGCACAGTGTTGAGGAGTGCTTCATTCTGTTGTATAGAGGGTCATTATGAATTGGATCCCACTCGAGGGCACCTAACAACAACAACAAGAGACTAGAGGAGGGCAGTCCCAGGCTATATGAACTACCTACATGATCGTGGATAGCTGATATCCTCAGTGTCTCCAGCTTACACTATTCTGCTCAGTAAGACTTATAGTGTAACTGATTCCATCCTCATGGTCACTCCTGGTCAAAGAAGTCTGCTAATGGTACAGCCATCAGGTCAAGGTGTAAATGTGAAGGAGGAAGGGAAGTAGATAAAGCAAAAGCGTGTTTGTCAGCTAAAACAGCACCATCAAAGACCTTGGGAGGTTCATGAACAAATTCCACCCTACAACTTACTGACTACCTCTTTCTTAAAAAATGGCTGGGAAATTTAGTTTTTAGAGGCTACACACATTGTCATTTTCAACAATTTCCAGGAATTTTTAAGTCAGGAGAAGAAAGGAGAGAATAACTATTGGGAAGACAAATAGCAATAGAGCTGTTTAGACAACTATCCACAAACTTGGTATTGGCTATTTAGAGAATCTTATTTTAGAAAAGCAATTCAAGTCAGTGAAATTCAACCTAAAAAAAGGAAATAGCAATAAATTATATTCATGTATTTTTGAAACTAGAATTATGTTTACAATGTCTTTGAAAGGCAGCATATGACATGATAGTTGTTATACAGTTGTTTGAATATAGACTAACGGCATTCCATTCCTCAAAATTGTAGAATCATCCTCTCTTTCAGTTCCAAAATTAATATATTTGAGCTAAGTCCAATTGGAATTAACCACAGATATTTCTGCTGCTTCTTGTTGAACTGGTAAAGAGAAGCACAAAGACATGTATGTCTAGGCTGGGTATTACTTCTCATGAGGATTTTGCTTGTTGACCCTATTCCAGAAGTGTGGATGCTAGCAATAAGGAAAGGTCATTTTAAAAATTCACACATTCTAGAGGGCGACTCTTCACAAAGAATCTATTTATTGTAAAAGCTAGAAAAAGAGACTTCTCACTACCTACTTCTTTTAGCATTTTGTTTCTTGCCAACACAAAAAGAAGCTCTGATGGTGGGACAAATGTTTTTGTTAATATAAGTATGTCCTTACAAACATGGTTGTGCAGAAAACACAAGAGGAGGCAATTTTGGAAGGAAAAAGCCCTCTGTAAAGGCTCAGTTTTGATGTTAATGAACTATTAAAACTTCTGCACATTATTTTGCCTTAGCTTCTATTACTCTGGACAAGCTTTTGCACAATTCTCAATGTCTTCATCCTTAAAATGAATACTAAAGTGACATGCCCAAGAATCAGGAATTGAACATGAACCTGAGTCACCTGACTACAAGCCTCTGTTTCATTAATTATATGATGATTTCTAAAGACCTACCATCTTCATCTGTCTTCAGTTATGAAGATGGAGAAGTGAGATAAAAAATAAAATAAAATAAAATAGAAAACAATATGCTCGTCCTACCTTTCATCAGCTAGCTACAATACCTTGGGCTCAGGTTCCTTGGTTACAAAATGAGAAGACTGTCTCAGACTAGGGAGAACACTGACCCCCATACATATTTGGCCATGGGCTTTGTCAGGTATTTTATCTTTCAACAAGAAATGTCCTTTGATCACCTTTTAGAAACTCTGATCAGTGCTTCCTACTCTATCATAAAGAAGAGGATATTAGCATTCTACAATGGCATACCCAGAAAAGGATATGTGGGGCTATAGGTGAAGCCTCTGAATGCTAAGGGAAATCAGGCTCTCAGCATGCTTATAAGTCCAGCTGCTTCCCACTACTCATAGTGCTAAATGGAAGCTCAGATTTCAATACCTTATGCAATCCTCTGGAATCTATAGCTTTACAGTTCTTGGCAGAGTCAGCTCTGGGTAGGGCAATACCATCAGCATGTGTGTGGCTAGATGGTGAGCTGGGCAGAAGGGGTTGGGATAAAGGTGGAAGTTCTAATATCTGAAGAGATGTAATATAGCATGAAAATTTGGTGGACTACCTGCCCAGGACAAAGGGAATGGGATAGCCTCTCACTCACCTACCTATCCCATTTAGATAACTGTTGTTATAACTTCCCTTCCCCTTAAACTGCCTTTATTCTGCACTTCAAACTGATTTTACCTAGGTAAAGATTTTGCCCTACAAAGTACTATAGATATGTATTTTTGGTCTCTCCAGCTCATGTCATGGCCTTGGTCTGGTCCAGTCAATACGTACACACTGAGATAAATACCCTGGGCTCATGAAAAGACAGAGCTAACAGAACAGAAACAGCATGGTTTTCCTATTTTATATGAGATAAGAAAGAGATGGAAGGCATGGAATAATAATCTGAAGACACCAGGCTCTTATTAACTAGAAAGTTCAAATCATTGGTTATTTCCTTTTTCTTTCTCTGAATCAAGCAAGCTTTTTGAAGAAAAAAGACACACAACAAATACTAACATCAGGGATTTATTCAGCAGAGCAATTTCCAGAGGCTGTCCTACAATCATTTCACATTCAACTCAATACTCTATATCTTCCACATCTATATCTTTTGTCCTATACAAGGATAATTGATGGTCAGCATTACAGCCCTGAGGTCCTGCAACACACTGAATCATCAAAGGGAGATTCAATTATATTCATAAGACTGGATGTGCTGGGTGGCCCACAGCAGCAAAGGGGACTTAGAGATTAGGAGGGATTGAAACAAAGGATTTTCTTGTTAACCCTCAGTAAGCTGAAATAAACTGAAAAAGATCCCACTCTATACAATATTCTGATTGAAGAAAGGTTTTAATAGTGGAATGATAAAGACAGATGCACACTCACAGCTTTACAGCCAATTGAGTAATAATTTTACCAGAAAAGGAGTTTTAAGTTTTGTACAGCAAAAAGTTACTCTACACTTCTTTTTATACGACCATGTGATATTGTTAGTAATTTAGCATAATTAAAATATCTTTTTTTTGCTTTCACATAAATGATATATGCTATTTCACAAAAATATTACATTTAAAGGCAAAAGGATGGGGGAAGACCTTTGGGAATTCTACCACTAGAAATTCCGAAGTCATTGTTAATATTTTGTTCAATATTATCATCATGTTCTTTTATTTATACATATATATGCATTGTTTTGGGAAAAGGACCTGAGAGCCCACTCTCTCCGCCTCAAAAAAATAAAAAACAATCAGCCATTGAACCCCTATGAATAGCAGAGAAGCACTGACAATAGTGCCAGGCATGGCATAGTGTCAGGTAGTGTTTCATCTGTTGTACATGGGATCACTGAGTCAGACACCAACTTGACAGCACCTAAAAACAACAAGGAACAATGTATTGTTTTAAAAGAATTTCTATAAATAAATTTTAACCCACCTTTTCACTTAGTATATTTGACTATCCTTCCATGTAAGCAGAATCTTCTACAGTATCAATTCTAATATTAGAAAAATATTCTATTGTATAGGTATACCAGAGTTTAACTGTTCCTTATTGTGGAATACAAGATATGTTACTAATTTTTCTCTGTGATAAGTAATGTAATTGACAGCCTATAGCTCAGTCTTTTCTCTCTTCTACAGAGACCAAACACAGCATAATGCCTGGTTCACAAAAGACTATTAGTAAAAGTATATGGAATAAATCAATTATTTCCTCAGCATACTTTCCAAAAGAGGTACAAAATATGAATACATGATGTAGAATGCATACCACCCTGCCATCCAATCCTGTCTGATCTTGGAAGCTAAGCAGGTTCGGGCCTGGTTAGTATATAGATGGGAGACTGTCTGGGAACACCAGGTATTGTGGGATTGAGAGAAGGACCTGGAAGCCTACTCGCAAAATAATCAACTATTGAAAACCCTATGAATAGTGGAGAAGCACTGACAATAGTGGCAAGCATGGCACATTGCTGGAGAGTATTTTGTTCTATTGTACATAGGGTTGCTATAAGTTGGACCTGACTTGATGTCACCTAACAGCAATGCTAAAATACTTGTAGAAATTTAGAACTAGTTGATACTCCTGACAGTAATGTGTGAGGGGTACTCTGAATAAATATTATTTTTAAACAACAAAGTCATTATTAAATTACAAAGAATTATTAAATTCTGATCAACCATTAAAATATGAATGACAGTGTTTTGAGAACACGTCAGAGAAATTCTGATGTTATGTCCTTGGACTGGTGAATGTGATAAAATGTCCCATATGAATTTAACTGTTCCCAGTTGATCTGGGGTTAAATGGCATCCTCTAGAAAAGAGTATCCCCAGTGCTTTAAATCAGGGACTGACAAAATCTCACCTGCTGCCTGTTTTGTAGAAGTTTTGCTGAAGCATAGTCACACTATTTCCTTACAGAGTACTGCTTTTGTGCTACAAGGGCAGAGTTGAAAAGCTGCAACAGAGATCAGCTTGTCCACTGAGGTTAAAATACTTAACTATAGAACCCTTTATAGAAAATGTTTTTCAATCTCTTTAAATGAGAAAATTTTTTAATGATACCAATACTGCACCATAATAAATAAATAATAAATCAGTCAACAAGCATTACTGAACACCATAAGGCATGATGCCTACCCTCAAGAAATTTAAAATGTAATTGTAGTCACAAAGCAATAGACATATAAAGTCAGTAAAAAAAAAAAAAAAGCCATTGCAGCATTAGGAGTCAAGTTCAGTGAGGGAGTGTACAAGTATTGAAGGATTTCAGAGAAAAGAAGAAAAATAAAGGATTGGAAAAATGGCAAAAGTTTTCTGAGAGACAGAATTTGAATAAGGCCATGAATGAAAAGAGCATGAGTTGACAAAGGGTGAGGAAACTAATCTAGACTCAGGAGCATCAATAGAACCAGAGGTGCAGCTCTGCACAGCATGGACTCAGCAGGTGGAATTCCATCCAGAAGGTGGATGTACTCGTGCATCAGAAGAAGGATGGTATGTTGTAAGGTTTATACGTAAAATATATTGACATATTTCAAAGATATTCCTTTTTGGTTGAAAGGAATCCTGAAAAACATATTTTGTCTTCATAAAGCAGATTTTTATTGTATCATCCTTTCCTATTGCTCTATTATCTTTCATTCTCTCCCTTCCAATTCTAATTAGAGGTTTATTTCTCTAAACCCCCGGAATACTGATGTAAAAACTAAAACAGAAGATTAGAAAGACTAGGGAAGAAGATAACAATACACAAAACACAAAAGCACAGATAAACTAGTCTCTATCACCTAATATTTCTCCAAGTTCTTTATCAAACAATGTACTTTTCTGAAGCTCCCAAAAGTACAGTATGTCCTTATTTTATTTTCTAGTCCTTTTCACCTAAACTATGCAACTGTCACTGTAAAATTATTATAGCTTTTGTTATTATTTATAATTTTTAAATTCAAAATGCTTTTTAAAACATGGGATATCAGATCTGTTTGTAATACAGTAATTATTATTGCATTTTCTTTCCTGGGAAGCACATGACACTAACCTAATCTCTTTCTCAATACCTTGTATCTTACATACAAGGATAAGGGAATAACCTCTTAGGAAATTAGGTGGTATGTGAGAAACTTTTCAGAGAGATTTCTAGTAGTTTAGTGATGCTTAGTCAATAAATGCATCAAAAATGCCACCACAAGACAGATGAGGTGCCAAGCACCTGTAATCCTAGCCTGCAGGAGGCTGAGGCAGGAAGACTACTAGTTTGAGGCCAGTCTTGGCTACATAATGAATTTGGGGCCAGCCTAGACCACATAATGAGACCATGTCTCAAAACAACAAAAACAAAAAATGTCATCATAGATTTTTGTTACTAAAATAAAATGTGGTAGGTATTACTGTCAGCACACACAGTTCAGTACTGGATCCTTGTTTGAGTCCTTTATCATAGTTTTGACTCACATCTGACCTATGTGATATGCTGAGATAATTCATTTGGCCCTCCATATCCATGAGCTTCATAGCTATGGAATCAATCAACAATGGATCAAAAATAACAGAAATATTCATTGTAGCTACACTGGACATGGATAGACATTATTTTTCTCTTTTAATTATTCCCTAAATGATCTAGTATAACAACAATTTACGTAGCATTTGCATTACATTAGGTATAATCAAGTAATGATTTAAAATATATGAGAGGATAGTGCAGGTTATATGCAAACACTACCCCATTTGATATAAAAGACTTGCACATCCACAGATTTTGGTATCCACAGGGGGTCTTGGAATCAATTCCCCACAGATACTGAGGGACAAATATAGTCACTTATGGGGGTTTGAATCACAGATGTAACATGCACTAGATTAAAACAAGGCTTTACATAGATCAAGAGTCACAGCATATTGAGCATGCCAAAGAGGGACATCTACAGTGCTTTTTCACTAAAAGAACAGGGTGAACACCAGGTGGGAGGAAGGGGAAGGAGAAGATATGTTCAGTTCTCTCTCTCTATCTTCTCCAGTCCTGGGAATACTTCCCCATTTCCTGGGCCAGGGCTAGAGTTTCCTCCTTTCTTCCACATTGAAGCCCAGATGGGAGTACTGCCCCTTGAAGGCCAGTGGCCAGTGGAAGGAGTTTGGGGCAGCTGGGCAGAGAGACCTGCAATCCTCTCACATGAGAACTGCCTCTGGTGTCAAGTTATGGAAGTTGCAACATTTTGAGCTAATGATTCCTGTGAGCTCCCATAGCCTACTGCTTAATTGCATAATTACAGACAGTTAAAAATGCATGATAGGTAGTGGAGAGAAAACAGTTGGTGCTCTGGGAGCCATTATGGATTATGGTTTATGAAAATTTAAAACGATGCAGAACTTATATGGGCTTGGCTGCACTGAGTTATCATGCAAATGCCACGCCCTGCTCTGGGACCATCCTATCCTTCTCTCCAAAGGCCAAGGAAGGTAGAGGAGCATCAGGAGAGATGCCAGAGTAATGGCATGACTGGCAAAAACTCGTTTGAGCATCCTGCTTCAGAACACCCTACATGTCTTGGAGCCTCAGGGATCCTCTCTGTAGGAGGTATCAAGAAAAGCTAGCCAACAATATCTTAATTATTATGCAATAATTGCCCAGATTCCCCTGTAAGAGGATTGTAAGGCTTTTCTTCTTATGGTTACTTATATATTAGATAAGACAAAAAAAATCACACCAAACTAAAAGAATCTTATGTATCTTGAGGGACAAAACATTGGATGAGAAATCATTCACAGGCTACTGGGCTGCCTTAAAGGTTAGGTGCTTGTCTGGCACCAACCTGTTCATCCCAGGGGAAGCAAGAGAATGAAAGTCACAAGGGGATATGCTGGGGGTTGAGCAGGAAGACAATATGAGTGAGTGGTTATGACATCACCAACTTTAACCATTAGCAAAAACCCATTGCTGAGCTAAAATCTTAATCAGGGTCATCGTGCTTAGGCTCCACAGAAACTAGGACTGGCCCCAAACTTTTTGTAAACCTAAGTTAAAGGCAATGGATGTTCACAGACCACATACCTTACCAGGCAGGAAGTTAATAGGGTAGCAGTAGGTTCTAGAGACCAAGGGATAGATGAAATTCTGCAGTGGGTATAACGTGCAAGGACTGTATCTGAGGAAGAAGCCTACCATCACTCCTCGTTCATTCATTCCTTAAGTTATCCTTTGTACATCCTTGCCTCATTCACTGAGTTACCACCATCTAAAGAAAACAGCACTGAACCTTGCTCTTTGTTGCAGAGATTCACAGTCAGAGTTTCCTTTTTCCCAACTATCAGAATATTGATATTTAAAGAACTACTGGTGAGTTCAGAGGATCTCACATAACTCCCTGGAGGAATCCTTGATGACATTCGAGAGGATGTGGCAATGGAGATTGGGTCTGGGGGATGGATAAGAGTTTATAGACACAGAAAACAGAGAGGGATCCCGGGCAAAAGAAGCATCATTCAAACATGGATGGATACTTGAAAGAACACAATGCATTTGGAGCCAGTATATCATCCAGGGTTCCTAGGTAACACAAAGGAGGTAAAGGGAGAGGAAAGTGTCGAGGGAAGCAGGTACATGCCTGGGAGTGACCCTGAACATCACAAGAGAGAGTATAAAGTGTATCCAGAAAGAGGGGCATAAGGTTTTACCTTGAAATCTGTTGTCAGCATTTATTATACCAACACCAAATGGTCAATATGTACATGGTGCACACAAAATTACATGATCTCTTTCCATACATGGATTCTACTTACTCACTGTGTGACTGAGAAAAGTTTGCTGAACTGAACAGAATCTCAATTTCCTTATCTGTAAAACGTGGCTAACACATATTGGTGGAGTTGATTTCAAGAATAAGTGGATACCAAAAGTCAATGCTGAGCAAAGTGTCATCCTAGGATCTGAATCTTGTTTACTCTACCACTGTAAAAATATCTACAGTGTCCACCTGTGAGTTTGGTTCTAAAAGCTCAACCTCACCTCTACCCTTCAACAGAAATAGATACATACATCAGCTTTTTCACCCTGGGTAGCTGCCACTTTCAAGAGGCCCACAGCCACCATTCAGGATCAGCATATACCCTTCACTGATACTCCTAGGCATACGTTTACATGCTCCTTACAGAAGATTTGAAGAATTTTTTCCATGTAGATATATTTCATCTCCTCTTAATGTATAGGAATAATTTTGAATACTCGTAATAAATTCAAATGTAATCTTGACTAATTATAGGGATTGACAAAGTTTTTATGTAAAGGGCCATATATTAAATATTTTAAGCTTTGTAGGCCATTTGGGTATCTCTCTGTTGAATTTTTTAAACAACTCTTTAAAAATGTCAAAACCATTCGTAGCTAGTTGGCCACACAAAAACAGGCAGGGGTGGAGAGAGCGGGAAGGGCACATTTGGCCTGAGGGCTGTGGTTCATGCACCCCTGAATTAAGATAACAATGTAACAGCATCTGATAGAGGTCCCAGTGATGCTGGCTTTAGCAGAGGCAAGTGTTGAAAATCAGCACTGCTAAGAAGTCCCAAAAGGATGTGAAGCTCTTTTAATCAGACACATAATACTTTCAGGAAAATTTTAGAGACAACACAGTACTTAACAGAAAATTGCAAAGCTATCACAGTCTAGGCTGCCTTTATGTTTTGGGGCATTCTAAATGGATTAAAAGCAGCAGAAAGAATCTTTAGGATCACTGTGACTGAAGTTTATAATTAACCAAGCAAATATGCACACACACACAAAGAAAAGATGAGATTTTTAACAGTGCTCATCTCTTACCAATGGAATTGATTTTGAGAAGGTTAAAATACCATAAGTTTGTGAATCTAACCCAAACCCTATCAATAGTTTTAGAGGGCTAAAAAATCAGATGCTGATTATAATCATGTGTAGATTAGATTTGCAGTTGAAAGCCATTTTGGTGGGAAAAATATAGAACTGTTGTACATGTAAAAACAATGCAATGCAATAATTTTTTACTTATTATAATTATTATAATTTATTTTTCATCACACTCATCATATTCCCTCATACCTGAAGTGTTATTGGTGCTCTCCAATGCTTCACTATCATATTTACTCAGTTACCCCATGGATGGGAGCAGTTGCAGGAAAGGAGTAGATTAGAATTAGAAACTAACTTTTTTCCATTTAAGGAATTATCAAAACCTGAGTGTGAATTAGATTTGACAATATGCTATTTTTCATACTGTTCAAGTTTTTGGTGGTATTGGAAAAAATAAAGCTTGCTTGTCTGGTCTTAGAATCAAATGAAAGACATATAATGGGTAAAAGCAGCACCAAATATAGTCACCCCCTTTATGCATGGGGAATAGGTTCCAAGATTCCCAGAGTGTGCCTGAAACGGAGGATAGTAGCAAATCCCATATATATTGTTGGTTTTTTTCCCCCCTATGTGCCCTGCAGCATTACCACATAGGACCAGAGTTAATGTCTTTCCAGTTTTTATGCCCTGTTTTTATGCCTCCTTTGTGTCACAGTCTTGCCTTATCAAGGTGAATAAGGCTTACTTGAACACATGCACTGAGGTACTGCAACATCCAACCTGATCACTGAGAGAGCTACCAAGTGACTAAGGACAGGCAGTGTATGGAGCACCGATACATTTGACAAAGGGCTGATTTGTATTTCAGGTAGGGTGGCGCAAGATGGCACAAGATTTCACCATGTTACTCAAAACATGGAATTCAAAATTTATGAATTTTATTTCTGGAATTCCCCATTTACTTTTTTCTACAACCTGGTTGACCACAGGCAATGGGAACCATGGAAAGCAAAACCACAAATAGGAAGAACATATGTATTACTTAATGGCCCTTGTTAGCTGTTTGGGATGTCTCAGGTCCCTGGGTGAACAGGCTCACTCGTTACTTCATCATTGTTTCCATGCACTGGTTCCATCCCTGCACAACCACAGGCCTCCTCTGTAAGGGCAGGACATCTCTTGTAAGGCAGAGGGAAGAGGTGAATAGACAGACTCCAAAAGGACATTCTCCCCTGAGGAGAAGTTGGTAAGGGAGAGGTAAGGAGTCCAGGAGTAGTCGTCCGTCAGTAACAAGCATCCCCAATATGGCCTTGATTAAATTTACACAGATAAGAACCATGCAGGAGGCACAATGACCTCTTTAAGACAACCAACACCTACCACCTGAAACTCCCTCTCTCCAGAGTTCCTAGTGAGGGAAACAGCACTTTTGTGACTTTGGATCAGTCATTTCACAGCTCTGGTGCTGGGTCCTCATCAGTGAGTTATGGGTATCGTACTCAAAAGCCTACCAAGGTCCTCTCTGGCCATCTTTGTCACTTACTGAGCCCCACTACAGGTCAGGGGTTTCCTGTGTGTTGAGCAAACAGCTTTGGACAAGAGGAATTCTCAGTTTTTGGGTTCTTCAGATTTTGTTTTAGTTGAGGACATGTCTGTACAAATGACTTGTTTTACTCCCAGTACTAGGGGTTGAACCCATGGCCTTGTGCATGCTAGGTGAGTGCTCTATCACTAAGCCACACCTACAGACCTCTTTTAATTTTTTTATCTTGAGACAGGGTCTCACTATGTTATGCAGGCTGCATCTGGTCTCAAACATACACACACACACACACACACACACACACACACACACACACACACACACGATCCTCCTGTCTCTGCCTCCCAAGTCACTGGAATACAGCCATGTGCCACCATATCTGACTAAAAGATGGTTTTTATGTGATGTTGCATTCTATTCCATCTTCCTTCTGAAGTCAAATAAAACACATATTAACATAATTTAAGATCCATTGCTGACATTGTTTTGCTTAGTTTTCTCTCAAAAATACAACTGGAATGATCAGACATTTTACAGTGATGTAAGAACATAATAACCAACTATTTATGTGTCTATCCTCCTGGGCAATGATTACTAAAGAGTGAAGAGGGGGTGAATTTTTTAAGGATTAAGGAGCACTGAGGGTGAGGAGAGGCTCTAAAGTGATTCCAGAAATGAATGCTTTGTGTTTGCAGGTATCATCTACAATATAGAAATATATACGTCAAATTAACAACACTATCATGTTGATATCCCTTGATAGGTTAAAAAATAATCTGGAAAATTTATTTTCAAGGGTAAGGAATATGAGATAGAACCAAAGAGGATTTTCAGCCACACAATCCACTAAAACACCTCATCCTAAAATCTATTAATCACTAAGTTTAATTAAAAAGTCTGAATGAGCAAACTGCACTTTATGTGATGCCCACCTCCGTTTTGTTTTCCTTCTGATACCAAGAGAGGTTGCTGGAACTTTCTCACCCATTTACTTTTCATTTACTTTTGTAAATGAGTTCAGATCTAATGTGCAACCCCCTGGAGCCTTCTGTATCTAAACTAAGTTACCAGTGAAATTTACAAATACTGTGACAAAGTAATGCAAAGACCAAAAAGAACAGTCTAAAAAATTGCTGTTTCCCTTTTTTGATCAATCCTCAAGATTAAAGGTAGAATTTATTGATAAAGACAGAGCAGTAATCCTCTGATGGAATGAGATGGTATCTCAGTATGCTCCATATGCGTTCAATTAATAGACTTCACTGTATGCAAACACGGATAAGTGGATGAAATGTGTTGCTTTCTAATGATCTAATCTGTATTCTAACAGGATATAGGTTCTGCTATGTGCTTGGCTATTTCTACCAAACATTTACTCCTCAGAGTATGTTAGCTATTTATTTTGAAAGTAGAACCTAACAGGCACATCTCTGCTGTTACTAGTACTGCAAATGCTTTATGATGTAAATCTGATACAATTGGAACTAATCTCATTGTTTTCCATATTAATAATTTTTACAGCAATAGAATATTAAAACTCAGAATGGCAATACCCTGATGTTTAATAGAGATGGTCAAGAGCTCCTAGCCAACTAATTCCTTCATTCTTTCAGTTAACAAATATTAACTGACCAAGTACTCTGTTCCAGGTACTGTGCTGTTTATACATATTTTTTATTAAAACAGGTATGGTCATTTTCTTCATGGAGCTTCCAATCTACTGGAAGAGAAATTGCAAGTTGAACAAACAAGTGAACACATACATGTAAACTGGGACAAATGTTGCAAGTGCTCTATTTTCCCTCAGAATAACCTCATTAACCCACCTCTTCTTCACCCTCATCTTGTTATTAAAAGTCTTCTTCTATTCATTTGTTTGTATGAAAATCCTGGCGCTTCATAATTTCTTCTGCAAATTTAAAGGTTAGCTGTACATTCTTTGCATTGAGGTGACATGGAAGCTTAAGTAATTGGTCCTTGGAATTTCTAATACATAAACTCAAATGAAGATAATTATAGCCCACATTTTAGAGTGAACACAGCACCTGAACAAATGCACACCTTATTCAGTTTCACAGACACTCTTTGAGCATTTCTATGTCTTCCTGCATTTGGTCCATTCTCCCAGTTTCCAGCCTTGCTTCATTTATTCCCTAAACTTGGAGTAGAATTACTCTTTTGGCCAAAGATCTCTCATATCTCTTCCAATGAACCTCAGGGTCTCTTTCCCAGTGCAGATAGGCCTGTCTGGGCAAGTTCTTCCTTCTCTCTCTTAATTTGCCTTTCCTAACCTACTGCATCTTCTCTTTACCCAGTGAAAGAATGCTGCCTTCAGCTATCTTAAATTGTGTCATATTATTTATGGTACTGTTTTCAACTCTATTGGACACATTGTTCCATTTTGTAACAAATACTATGTAATACTTCCTTTACTATCCTGAAATGAAATTAACAGGTAACATAATTTACCTACAACACTATTTCAAGAAAAAAAATCAATACAGTACCTTAAATGTAATACAAAGGAGAAATAAAAGGGAAGTCATTTTTAATAAAATAATATGTTCTGAGAAAGGCTATCCTGGAATATAGAATGAATTAAACAGAAGCTTGCACCTATAATTATAATGAATAATTTCAGAATTAAAAAATATTAAAGAGGACTAGGCATATAGCTCAGTGTTAGGGCACTTGCCTACCATGTGTGTGGCTCTGGGTTTGATGCTCAGAAATGCAAAAAATAAAAAAAAAGTTAAAGAATGTTCAGTTCCATGTAGTAGTTCAAGAATATAAGAAAAACAGAAGTAGAATTAGACTAAAATAAAAACTAATATTTTGGTATATAGTAAAAGACCACACTAACTTATGTATAATAAATAGAGGAAATCACCAAATGAACTACAGAGACTATGCAGAAACAAATTACAGACTGTTGAAGGGAATCCATGAAGAATATGGTGTTCTCATAAACAATCAGAGCCCTGTCAATGTCAAAATTATCCAGAACATGGCATGCAACCATGTAATGATAAGTACCACAGAAAATGTATCTTCTCAAAATCCCAGCACCTGCGCAGGTTTGCATTCTGCCTTTAAGTACTCAAAAGACTTTGGAGAACAAAGTCTTCAGTAGGCCATGGGAAGTAAAGGGAGGGATGGGAATATGAAAGACTAACGTAAGCTGAAAACTGGTTGTGTGGTAACCTTTCAGGATATAATCCCAGTAAGATGGAAAATGCAAGAAATCCAAAGTAAATAATTTCAGGAAGTGATTTTTGCACTATAGAGCTCTTATCATGAGACCACCAAAATTCCTTACACAGCATATATGCACACACATGCACACACAGAAATACACACAGAGCATGGCAAAAATGAATGCTGTGATTTCAAAACAAGTTTTAATAAGATTCAATGAGGCCTACTGAGTTTCGTGTGTCTCCACTAATTTAATAATGTTGGATTCTAAATATATCAAGTAGAGTCTCCATGGCCAGATGCAGTGGCACACACCTGTAACCCCAACAGCTTGGGAGGTGGAGGCAGGAGGACCACAAATTCGAAGTCAGAAGCAGCCTGAGTAGCTTGGTGAAACCATGTCTCAAGAAAACAAATACAAAAGGATTAGGGATATAGCTCAGTGGTAGAGCACTTGCAAACTATGCATGTGGCCCCGAGTTCAACCTCCAGTACCACAAACCAAAACAACTGTCCCTGCTCTCTATAACATATTGTATGTGATGATTACAAACATAGACTTCTGGTTCAGAACCCCAGTGTTTCCTTCAGGTCCTGGATGGTACAAATGAAGTCCCTCTGGGCAGTACAGTTTACCAAAATGGTGAAAACTCTTCCTAAGCTCCAAATAAAAGAGCACTCTCAGTTTATAAAGTAGATGCATTCTCAGAAAAGTCAATGTATATTAAAATAGTGTAAAACCCATTTTGTGTCTGTACATGAAGTGGAGTTAGGCTCTAGACAGTGATTTGCATGATGTCCAGCAGAACAAGGAATAATTTTAGTTAAGAAGTCTTGACTGCACATTGAATGACATTTGATTTTCCTGACTTCCACACATTAAAAGCCAATGTTGTTGTTGTTAGGTGCCTACAAGTCCTGTCCTACTCATAAGAGACCCTCAGGGTTTTCAATGGCTGATTGTGTTTTGGGATTGCCTTGGGAATGGATTGCCACATCCTTCTCCCATTTAAAAGCCAATAGCACACCCATAGGGCTAGGATTTAGCTCAGTGGGTAGAGTGCTGCTCTGCAGTCTCTGAGGCCCGGAGTTCGATTCCCAGAACCACAAAAATGGGAGAAGGGCCTGGCAATCCACTCCCAAGGAAATCCCAAAGCACTCAACCATTGAAAACCCTATGAGGGTCGCTATGACTTGGATACCGACTGGATGGCACCTAAAAACAACAACAAGAAGCACACCCGTAATCATTGGAATAACAAAAGCCCTAACCAGCTTTCAAAATATCCTTAATGGGCAGTGTTTTCTTAATCAACACCATTGCTTTGTGGAACAGTTCTGTGAAGAGCCAAAAACTTTTACTATTTGACCTTCTAGTTCTCCTCTGTAACTTTGAATCACCCAAATTGTCTTTCCAGATACTTCGCTATCATGCTCTTACAAAATGATCTGTCATCCCGGATCTGACAGGCTTGAGAAACCCCCTGAAGAAGATACCTAACCCCAAACTTGTAAATATCACCTTATTTGGAAAAGGTGTCTTTGCAATAGTGACTAGGTTAAGAGTCTTGGATTTCTCAAGTTGGTCTCTAAATCCAATGATAAATGCCTTTATAAGAGAAAGGTAGAGAGACATTTGAGACAAAGAAAAGATGAAATGACACAGAGAAGGGGTATAGATGTGACCACAGAGGCAGGGATTAGAGTGAGCTGACCACAGCCAAGGATTGCTGGAAGCCACCTGAAACTGCAAGACAGAGCAGAGCTGGATGGAGGATGGTTCTGTTGACACCTTGATTTTGAACTTCTAGCCTCCAGAACTGTGAAAATTTCTCTCCTTTGAAGACACCAAGCCTGTGGTAATTTGTTATAGCAACCAAATAAAACTAGTACACCAGCTCAGTAGGTCCTTGTTCTTGCTTATGTGCTTGTTTGCCTCCAGTACTTCCATACCCTGAATGTGTTTGAATATGCGGAGGAAGTGATGGAATGAAACATCAGTGTTCTTTCTCCCTTCTGAACACCCTACTTAGCCTCTCTCAGCCCCACCGTGTCTTGCAGGTGACACCCCATTCAGCCTATGGAGGTTAGGTCAAGATTTCCCACCCCATGGAAACTGCCAGACTCCATGTAAGAGAGATTCCTTTATATAAGCTGGAATAGAACTGTATCTCCACTCTGCAGAGCATTCAACTCATGTTAAAATTAAACATTCACTCAGGTGACTTTTTTGACAAATATTGGTTTCCCTAGTACAATATAAGCTCCTCCAGAGAATGGACTATGAGTAGATTTCCCATTCATTTTTCTAAGGCTTGGCATAGTGTCCAGCATTTGAAAGTTTTGAAATAAATATTTTATGAACAACTATTTAGATAGAACCATCTCTAGGTATTTTGGTGTAAAAAATGTTTATGACTTAGTTTCACAGCATCAGCAAAAAATCTTTTTTCCAAAATAAGGCAAGGTTTTAATGAGTATATTCTCCTACATACTGTCCCAAAATGCTTATTTCAGGGGACTCATCACCCCAACCTCTGAGTCAATACTTAGTCTTCAAGCACAATCAGTTGATGGCCCTGTAGTGGTTTGAATTGTGTCTCCCCCCAAATCCATGTAACCTAGAGAAGGTAAATACAAGCTTATTTGGAAATAGGATCTTTGCAGATGTAGTCAAGTTAAGATGAGGTCCTACGGGACTAGGGTGGGCCTGAAATCCATGACCGGCATCCTAGTTAAGGAGATAGAGAAGACAACCCATAGACACGTACAGAGGGATGATGGTTGTGTGAAGATGGACACAGAAAAAGTGATATCGGTGCAAGCCAAGGATTGCTGGCAACACCAGAAGCTAAGAAGTAGCCAGGGAGAATCCTTCCCTGGGGCCCTCAGAGAGAGCATGGCCCTGTTGGTGCCTTGATTTAAGATTTCTAACCTCCAGAATTGTGAGGGAAGAAGACTACTGTTTCAAGATGCCCAGACGGTCGTCCCTTGTTTCTGCAGCCCTAGGAAACCAGTATAGCCAGTAATCCACAGTATGTTTCTTATGAGTCACCTCATTGGATTGGCCTTAGAAAAAAGATTTCTATCAATACATTCCAGGCCTCAGCCAATCAGGTGGATAATTCAAAATTACAGGACTGTAGGGGCTTTGTTCTGGAAGACTCGTCAGTGAAATCTGAGCAAGGAAATACTGTGCATTAGGGCACAGGCACCAGGCATTTTCTTGGTTTGCCAGTTTGATTTTTAGTATTCCCTGCCTCTTTCTAGTTAAATTCATTTACTTGAGAACCTTATATGTGCTTTGCTTTTCTCATCTGTAAAATGGAAATAGTGATCCCTTGCTTGAATAGTTGTGAAGATTAAGTTATTGTTGTTGTTTTTAGGTGCAATCAAGTCATGTCTGACTTATAGCAACCCTAATATGGTTTTCAATGCCTGATTGCTTTGGGATTGCCTCAGGAGTAGATTACCACGTCCTTTTCCCATTTTTGCGGTGCTGGGAATGGAACTCGGGATCTCAGAGACTGCAGAGCTGTGCTCTACCAACTGAGCTGAATCCCAGTCCAAGGATTAAGTTATACACTGCATAAAATGCTTATTTGGCACAGAATCCAGGATGCGGTAAGTATCCAATAAATACTAGCTACCACTATTCTTAAAACTATTAGTAACACTAGAAACCAATAATTATTTTATTCAATTAAAAATAAAAGTAAAACCCCTATACGGAAGCTGTAGTCAGGTCCTAACAAATTAAATAAATTTTTCCATGTATAGAAAACCTTATCTTCCTTGCAGATTATTCAATGGCTTGGCTCAATGAATTACTTTTAAATGGAAAAAAATTCCATTTTGGAAGAGCAGTGCCTGAATGCTACAACGGCTGCCTGAACTTGCCTGCATTATTACTCACAAAGCTTGAAATTCAGCAATAATTTCCAAGCAAAACTCAGAGTGAGTAGAACATTACACTGCTTACCATGGAAACAGGGAACCAACCTTTTCCTCCACAAGGTTTTTATAATTAAACACAGGACATCTAATGATTTGTCTAACCTCTTCTCATTAATGCAGGAACTTTAACGGAAATACATCACTTGCTTTCTTCTTTCTAGATGGTAAAAGGGAGAACTTTTAAATACTTCTGCAGTGGTTTCTGTACTGAAGTCAGAGTGTGCAAGATGCATGATAGTGACAGGATTTGCAAAGAAAATATT
Organism: Pedetes capensis; assembly: GCA_007922755.1. Lineage (NCBI taxonomy): Eukaryota > Metazoa > Chordata > Mammalia > Rodentia > Pedetidae > Pedetes > Pedetes capensis. Next base: position 28,648 of record VMDO01001820.1, read on the forward strand.
TAGAGTTCCTGCTCATTTGCTGTCTGATAGAAAGGAAGGGATAGATGCTTGTGAAATGTCCCATTTTCTGAATTCATACTCTCAAAATCTAGACTAGGCAAGAGGTAAAGTTCACAGCATGTAAATACTGAGGGTGAAAGAACACTGTTCAATCAGGAGAGGACACTGGCCTTTGCCCTGGAACAGCTGCCACAGCAGGTGTCAGCATTTAAACTCTCGAGCATGCAGAGGCATGAGGATCTTGAAAAATCAGGTTGTTCAATGTCACACAGGGATGGAACAACACTGTTTGGTTGTAGGACACTCAAGAGGCTTCATATGGAGGCTTTGGCCAACCAATGTAGAAGTATCTTATTATTATAACAATTGTGTAGCTGTAAAGGCACCAACTGATAAATGCTGGTCCTGGACAAGGTTGATGAATTAGATGGGTGGAGTGCTGGGCAGAGAGAGAGAGAGAGAGAGAGAGAGAGAGAGAGAGAGAGAGAGAGAGAGGGAAGAAAACCACTAAGTGTTGGTGCAGACATGGTTAGTTCTAGACAGCCTTACCTAGAGTGTCTGATACCTCACATTCCATTTAAACACCTTTTAAAAACCTGATAATGATGTAGGAAAAAAAATGCCCATTTTAAGAAAGTGAAATGTTCCTATTAAGGCTAAATACCACTATACTTCCAAATTTTAGTCTACTCCCCAGAGATAACTATTATTAAGTTAGTACAGGTTGAGCATCTCTAATACAAAAATCAAAAATACTCAAAAATCCAAACCATGCTGGCCATGTACACGAAATCACAAGTAGAAAACTCCGCACCTGACCTCACATGATGGGTCTCAGTTAAAACACAGTTGTGTTAAAAATGTTATCCAAAATTATCTTCAGGATAAGTACACAAGATATACATGAAACATAAATAAATTTTGTGCTAAATCTTGGGTTTTATCCTAAAGATATCTCATTATGTACATGTGATTATTCCAGAATCCCAAAAAATCTGAAACCCAAAACATTTCTGGTCCCAAGAATTTTGGATAAGAGATCTGAACTTGCAGTATCAAAGTATTTTAGATAAGGGATTCTGAAACGATAGCATTATTTCAAGTACCTTTCTATGTATATTCTTAAGCATTGTAGTGCTATGTGTTTATCATAGGCAGAATCTTAAAATGCTCCCTTAAAAGTTGCTGCTTAATCTTTCAAACTAGGAAGTTTATATTTACACTCTTATTATCTTATGTGTCCAAAGGAATTTTGCAAATATAATTATGATTACCAATGAGTTGAATTTGAGGTAATCACAAGAGAGATTATCAAAGCAGGCCAAATGTAAACATAAATGCCCTACAAAAGCAGCATTTTCTCCAGGTGCTACCAGATGGGAAGTCAGAGAGATTCAAAGCACGAGAAGAATTTGATGCACTACTGCCAGCTTTGGAAATGGAAATGATTATGTACCAAAAGATACAGGTGGCCCTAAAAATTAACAGTGACCTCATCTCACAGCCAGCAAGGAAATGGGGTTTTCAGTCCTATAACCACAAAGAAGTGAATTCTATCCAAAACTTTAATAAATCTAGTAGCAAATTCTTCCATGGAGCCTCCAGGTAAGAACCTAATCTGACTGACACCTTGATTTGAGTTTTGTGAAATTCTAAGCAGAGAACACAGCTGCCTCCACTCAGACTTCTGACCTACAAAATCATGAGATAATACATGAACAGTTTAAGCCACAAAATTTGTAGTAATTTATTATGCAGAAATAGAAAATTAATACTTCAAATCATCCTATAGTTAGTTTTCATTCAAAATAAGGTCTGGGCTGGGAATGTAGCTCAGTGAAAGAGTATTTGCTTAGTACATGTAAGCCCCCTTGGTTTGATCCATCCCCAGCGGACACACACACACAAAATCCTTACAAATCTATGTAAATTAACTCACTCTTTTTAATGGTTCCATGGTATTCCTTGTCTGCAGCCATAGCACGCTGGCATTCCATCCCTGTCTGGTTAGTACTTGGGTGGGAGACCTCTTGGGAATACTAGGCTAGGGAGAAGGACCTGGCAACTAGCTCCCAAAACAATCTGCCATTGAAAACCCTATGAATAGCAGAGAAGTACTGACAATAGTGCTGTCTATGTTACAGTGTTTGCAAGTGTTTTGCTCTGCTGTACATAGGCTCAATATTAGTCAGACCCAACTGAATGGCACCTAACAACAACAACATAGTATTCCATATCACATACAGTAAATCATTTCCAAAGATAGCCCCCCAAAACTCCTCCGATATCTTTATAAACTTGGCATCCTCTACTTATTTCTCCATTCTTTGAATTTGGGCTGGCTTGTGACTTATTTTTAACCCCAAAATACAGTGGAAGTGTGTTCTAGAAGTTCTGAACTCACATCTTCCAAAACCTTGAAGCTTCTGTTTTAACTCCTTTGGACTCCAAGTAGCATGAATAACAAACTAAACGATTGAAATGATGGGCAGCCGTGTGAGGGTGAAGGAGAGCCAGCCATCCCCCAGCAAAGCTTCAGGAAATGTCAGATGGCTATGCAGAGTAGAACCACTTAGCTAAGAACAGACAGCCCAAAGAATTGTGAGAAGTACTAAATCATTGCTGTTTAACGATGGGTTTGGGGGTAGTTTTATTAGGTGACAATGGAAATATTCTAACACATGCATTGTGAATAAATTATGAACATTGTAGTCCATCATTCTCCTATTGATGTACAATCGTGTTTTTCAATTATTAAACTGAGTAGCACGAAACGGCTTGTCTATTTGTCAAGATTAGTCAACTATGAGCAATTTCATGAAGTTCAATTTTACAAATAAACTGTTGCAAATATACTGCATCTGTCTCTTTGTATGCATGTTGGGAGTGTTACTCCAGGATAAGTCCTAGGCAGAAGAACCATTTGGTCACAGAGAGACACATCTTTATCTTTCACAGAAGCTGCTAAATTATCTGGTAATTTACAAATCAATTTATGCCCCTCTTATCCATGTATAATATAATTTTATATTCCTGACATATCCCTAGAATTCCATTATAATAAAAATGGTTATGAAGTCCTCAAAATACAACCAACTTAAATGAACCAATCTAAATCTAAAGAAGTATTGGCAAATATCATATAAAATTCCTGATAACCCACAAGACATTTTTATTTACCTTTCATTGTATGTAAAGTGACTATTTTAAGGAAGACAGATATAGCTTCCTATTTGTGGAATGGCCAAATTTATAGTAAGTTGAGTTCATGTTCCATGAGTAGACTTCACCTAAGTATTGGAAGTAAAACTGAAGGAAGATTGATAATGAGGGAGCTTACCACCAGCCAAGAAGTTTATGCAAGTTCAAAGATATTACATGCTAATGTTAGAAGACACCTTGATTCATGGATAACAGTATTATCTATCCCTGTGGCAATATCATAACAACCTGGGAGCTGAAAAGTTCAATAATATTTGTTGTTGCTGGGTGCCATCAAGTCAGTGTCTAACTCATAGCAACCCTATGTACAAGAGGTGACACAGTATTGTTTAGTGCTACTCTGGTATTCATAGGGTTTTCAGTGGCTGATTGTTTTTTTGAGGCGGGGGGAGTGGGTTGCCGGGTCCTTCTCCCAAGCCTACAGTACCTGGTGTTCCCAGGAGATCTCCCATCCAAGTACCAACCAGGCCCAACCCTGCTTAGCTTCTGAGATCTGACAGGATCAGACACCACAGTGGTACAGCTGCAGGCTAATAATATTTAGAATATACTTATTAAGAGTGGCTTAATACACATTTTTCCAAGGCCAAGACTCTTTCTACATAGCACTTAACTGAGACAAATTATACCTACACCTCAATTATGAGCTCTGCTGTCCTGTAATACAAACCTAGTTGGGCACCCAGCAACATTCCTCACCTCCCTTGGAGCCAGGAGTGGCCTTAAGGATAAGTCAGAAGTTATGGAATCTGTGAAGTGCTACAACTTCTAGATTTGGGTATGTGAACTTCTCAAAGCCTGGGTGATGAGGAGGCAGGGAACAGCTGCTGTGGGTCCTGAGATAATGGCCACATGCTGAAGATGGTAGTGTCACCCCACAAGCCCAACTCATCCACTGGACTCACATAGGAGACACACATAAGCCTTTCTCCTTAAAACTTCTGTAGTTTGAAGTATGGTTATTACAGAGGCTTTGCAGGGATTCTTAGTTTAATTTCAAGGGTTCTAGAAATGCAGACAAACAACTGGCACCACCTCCATCTTTTTCAGTTTCCTGAAGTTATACCATCACAATTTATTTTCACTGGTTTATGAATGCAGCCTACATGAAAATGCAAATCTCCCAAGGAAAAATAAGATTTTAAGGGCTACAACTCATTTACCCTTTAATTTTCACTTGATCATCAAATCCTTTACTGAGGACAGGATTCAATAAAGAAGGGAGGAAAATGTGAGTTCCCTGAATGTTTGGTGGGTGAGTACAATGGCAAGGGAAGAGCCTCTTCACAGTGTGGCCACATATTTCTTACTGCTACACAAAGATGGAGCAAAATGTGAACCTACATTGCCCTAGCTGACTGGTAGTGGGCTATGAAATAAAGATTAAAGAACATAGACTTTTAAGTGCACAGACAGTAGCTTAACTTATCAAGGTACTTGTTCTCAGAGACTGTGTTGTCAGGAGATTCCATCTGAGTTATTCAGGTAAGCCCAGGAAGGCAGCCAAGGCTACCTTCTTCCTGTGAAAAAGCTCCATGCTGGCTTGTTGTTGTTGTTAGGTGCTGTTGAGTCGGTATCCGACTCATAGCAACCCTCATAGGGTTTTCAATGGCTGACTGTTTCGGGATTGCCTTGGGAGTGGGTTGCCAGGCCCTTCTCCCATTTTTGCGGTGCTGGGAATTGAACTCAGGACCTCAGCGACTGCAGCGCAGCGCTCTACCCACTGAGCCAAATCCCAGCCCCCCATGCTGGCTAGCCACCTTAAAAGTCACTGGCCTTTCACAGTCTCTCCATTGTACCCTCCTCAAAAACTGTATATGTTTAGGAAACACAATTTATTTTCCCCAAAGCAAATACACATACACACACACAAACTTTTCAAGCACTGGAGTAAATGAGAACGATTCCAAAAATCGAATGGAGAACACCTTCTTAAACACCAGCATAAAACTTCAAGTAAAAATATTTCCAATGTAATGTGCTTTTAATCAGATACATCAATCTAAAGTTTCTGCAACATCTACAAACTTGAATGCTATTGTATACTCTGAACAAAATGCATTAAAATAATTGTATTAGGGTTTCTGGTGTCTTTTTGTAATAAGTGGACAGTAATTGTTGCTATATTACAGCTGAATTGCTACAAAATTGGATATTACATCCATATTAGGATCAAATGACTCTGTGATGATTAATGATACTTCAGAGACTATCAAGAGAATTACAATGATTAGCCACTGATCCTAAAGTGGTGACATTTTTTCACAATTTTAGAGTTATGTTTTAAGAAAACTTATTGCTAATAGTTACTGAATAAGATTGAGAGACAATATTCCTGAAAAGACCAACTTTATTAGTGAGTAAACATTAAAATAAAGTTAGTTGAACCATGCACCTTAAACAACTAACAGCAGATGATGTGCTTAACACTCCAGTTATATTTAAACAACACGGTTGTGTAATTAAAGACACTGGCCATAATTAGAATATTCATAACAACTCCCTCTTAAAATAATTCATGTAATTCAGACCATATACTTGATAAACTAGAAAAAAGAAATACATTGCCAGTTTTGGAGGAATAGATGTTATTCAATTGTCAGTGTTTTTTGTTGCTGTTTTTTCTTCAGGTTTTTAAAAAATTATGAAAAGCAGAGTCATAAATTGGTATTTAATTGTTTATAGAAGATGCTTAGGTTATAAAGTACTTGAAAATATTTCCAGGAGAAAACTTGGTAGCAATTCATCAGATTCAGACTTACCAGTGTCTTAGAAAAATAATCATGTGCCTAAAAATGGGCATTAAACAAACATTCATGGAAAATGACTTAATTTTTCCAACTGTTTTATAATTATTGCATCGTTGTTGCTAAGTGAAATTTTGGATGATGTTGCAGTCCTGAGAAGTAGCCATTATTGGGCCAAAGATTAATTTTGTAAATGAATGAAAAATGCAAGCTAAACAGAGAAAGCATGGCTTTAAAAAATGGCTTTGAGCTGATTCCAAAACAGCCACAGTTTCAAATTTTAAATTCATCTGATTTACTCAAAGATCCCCCTGGAATTTGGATTTTGCACATAGAATCAATATTTTTTAAAGTTATATTCCCAGTTCAAAATAATATAAAGGAACTAAATGAGATACTGAGAAAACATTTTGAGCTCTTCAGAGTAAAGATAATTTATTTCCTCCTTGTTTATCACTGGATAGAAATCCTGCCCTGATCTTCTTAGTACCTCAGGTATGTAAGAGAGAAATATTTGGGCACCAATTATTGCAGTCACTGCTATTAACTAGTTGTTGGTCTCTGCTAAATTTATTTCAAGTTAATTATAACCTCTAAAATCATAATGAGACATCATGTCTCAAGTATCTTTATTTTTATATTTTATATTCCCTAAAATTCCCAACAAAGGATCAGGTAGATGGTATATTCTTTAAAAAAAAAAAAAAAAAAAAAAAAGCCCTTTTCACTTCATTGTTGTTGTTAGGTGCCATCGAGTTGGTCGGTATCTGACTCATAGCGACCCTCATAGGGTTTTCAATGGCTGACTGTTTCGGGATTGCCTTGGGAGTGGATTGCCAGGTCCTTCTCCCATTTTTGTGTTGCTGGGAATCGAACTCAGACCTCAGAGACTGCAGTGCAGCGCTCTACCAACTGAGCTAAATCCCAGCCCGTTTTTTACTTCATTAGGCTTCAAGAATTCTGCTGATCTTTTCCCCCACACTCCTCTAATAGATATCTCACTTTTTCTCTTTAACCATCCTCCCTTGCACTTTCACTCCATCCTCTATTTCTTACCTAATTTCTCAGAGTAGGAGTTAGCCAATCACAGCCTATAAGCAAAACCTGCACTGCTGCCTGCTTTGGTAAATAAGTTTGTGGTATGATGCTGCTTTTTGTTTACCAATTGCCCATGGTTACTTTTGTGCTTCAAAGGCACAGTATTTGTGACAATGGCCTGATGGCCCACACAGTGTAATGCTCTGGCCCTGCCCACAACAAGGTTGTGGAATCCTGCATTAGAATATGGATACTGTGTCTGTGCTGAGCAACAGCTCTTCCCCTTTGAAGTGCATTTGGAAATGTACAAGATGAGGATTAATGGGTGGATGGAGACTTAATCCCAATGTCTCAAGGGCACATGTCAATAACCTTTTTCAAATAATCGACTTGAAATAAGAAGTTCAAATAAAACAAAACTCCCAAAGGGGAACCCATTGGAAAGAGTAACCCATGGCTAATCATTTGATCTACTAGCTAGTGTGGGTCCCCATTTCAACTAATCATAATGTTGTTGTTAGGTGCTGTTTAGCCGGTATTGGACTCATATCGACCCTATATACAACAGGTGAAACACAATTGTTAGTGCGTCTCTGCTATTCCCACAGGGTTTTCAATGGCAGATTGCTTTTTGGGAGTGGGTTACTGGGTCCTTCTCTCAAGTCTACAGCACCTGGTGTTCCCAGGCAGTCTCCCATCCAAGTACTAACCAGGCCCAACCTTGCTTAGCTTCCGACATCTGACACAATAGGATACCACAGTGGTACAGCTGCAGGCAAATTGCAATGTTAGCTACTGATTATCTCCTGATCCTTATACACTAATGCTTCAATTTGCTGAGCTCTTTTGTCACTCTGCACTAGATACAATATATACACTATTTTAATTAGTCCATTCTGCAATCATATAGTTGGTGCATTTTATAGGTAATGAAACTGAAGTTCAGAGAATTAAAGGGAGTTGTTTAAAGGACACGCAAGGAGTCAAAAACAGAAGTAGGGCTGAGCTCAGGCAGTGGGTCGCCAGAGTCCAGGCATGCTAGTGTACATTTCTACCCAGCCTTTATTTCTAAATCATGGGCACTTGGATTAAAAAAGTAAAAAATGGATTGTAGCAACAGGAAAAAAAATTCTTATTGCTTATAGCAAACTTGCAAGAAGCATCTCATTTATTTTAAATTTCACATAAATTCTATTCCCAAATTTCATTTCTTTTCTGATCAAATTAGGAGTAATATTTTCCATTTCAGCAGTTCAAATGAACTCTCCTCTGTGGCTTGGAAAAATACAGATTTTTTCTGAAAATATTTCTTCCCCTTGATTATTCCAGTACAGATATGAGATTAAAGTAACTCCTTTTTATATTTTCTTGATTTTTTTCATATAAATATTATAAACAAACAGTGACTTACAAAAGTAAAGTTACTGTTTCAATTCAAGAAAAATACCTAAAGTCTGAGTTATGTAGAAAGGCAGGCTCCCCAAATCAAAAGATGTTTCTGGATGTAATTGTAGACTGTTCCACTAAGGTTTCATATCTCACATGGTGGTGTACATCAAGCTAAGCAGGTAAGGCTATTAGGAAGGAAAAATGCCTCATGAGTGCAATAATGCAGCATGAGAAGTTGAGTCCATCATGTACCACCTGAATCAGTCACTAACAGCCAGCCAATTAGCCAGGCTTTTCAGAGCACACCCTGATTCTGAATATATATTTGGCAGAAAAAGGAGTTTCTGGGGAAAGAAAAATGAAGGTTAGAAAAAGAGAGACCCTAAAGCTTTTGTAAATATTTAGCAAAGAATGCAATGATTATAGGAGAAAGCATGAGAGCATGAATGAATCATGCAAAACGATTTTTTTCTCTTTTTTTTCTTAGAATCCTGAGCTCAAGAAAATGACCTAGGCAAAAGCATAAGAGGAATAAAGGAAGGAAGGAGCTCTTTAGTTTTGCTGACTGATTTTCTAGAAATATTTTGCAGATTGCTGTTTGTCTACCATCATTTAGCTCTTTTTTGGGCTTCCTAATTCCAAAGTTCAGGTGCTTTAATGCAATTCCCATAGCCACTTTATTCACATCTTCTGCTGCCTTCATGACCATGCGCTTGGCTGTGACATCAATAATTTGATCATTTTTAATGGATCAGACAAGTGTGCACACACAGATGTATATAAACAATTGTGGGTCCTTATACTAACAATCACAGAGTCTGAAATGGTACAGTTTTGGGACTAGGCTCCAAGAGAACTGGATTCAAGTCTCTGCAATAAATTCACATGGTGACTTTAGAAATGTCACCTTCCATCCTTGCCTCTCAATCTTCCCAGGTGAAAATTGATAGTTTCAGATCAGCTCTGATATTTTATCATCTGTGAGTCAGTCATGTCTGCCACTTCACCCTATTTCTGTAGTGCTAAAAGCTCATTTCTTTTCATTTTCCCCAGTGAGAATGATTGATAGCTTCCCCCTGAGCAATCTCATTTCATATTTTTACATATTTGTTAGTTATTATGTTTTCCTTCCATCACTTTTCTACATGAATGAATGGTGTAAGTTATCTTCATCTTCAAAAGTTTTACCTTCATTTTTCACCACTTTCTTTTATGGCTACTTTGAATATCATTTCCTAAAAGGTAAGTAGGATAGTGGTTAAGAATGAAGTCTTTGAATGTAGATTGCTTGGATTTGAAGCCATTTGCTCAATGGAAAACTTTGAACAGGTTATTTAACATGTTTAAATCAAAGTATTCTTACTTATAAAGTGAGATTATAACAATGCCAAACCCTTTAGTTATTGTGAGAATTAAAATAGAAATCATACACTGGATGCTAGCTAATTTAAATGGAAATAGTTATTTTAGTTTGTATTTATGTTTTTGACCCCTCTTCATCTGCACAATATCCCAGAAAACTAGTGTTCTCAATATACTTCACCCAAATGAACATCAAACAAAGTTAGATAAAGAAAAACATTTCTATCCTCTTAGGGAATCATAGTAATTTCTTTTCAATAACAAACTAAATGACTGAGGGACTTCTAGTTTTGATCATGCCTTATGCACTTCTCTTCAACTACCTCTGACCTCAAGAACAACCTTTGTGGATTTTTGGCCAAGAGTTGACCCTGCTAAGTAGATAGAGAGTCTTTACCTCCTTTATTTGAAACAAAAGCTAGTAAAGAAGGGTCAGAACTATGGATCAGAGGAAAAATACCTGAAATGTGGTTTCTTCCTAAGTGACAGAGAAATCAGCCACACAGCTCCCATTCCATCTCTAGTCAGACACTGAGCACAGCAAGGTCATGTCCATATATCCACCAGACCTGCTATGTGCTGGAAGCTTAATTTTTTCCAAATGTCCCATTGTACCTCCTTAATTATATCCCCCATCCCTGAACCAGAAACTGGAGATGTTACAACTGACACCAGAATTTTTCTGCTTGATAAAGGAACTCAAAGCTTCTCAATTTGAAGTTGGTTACTTCAAATTCAGCAGTCAGCTTTACTAAGTTGGGCTGAGGTGTTGGCTTTGGAATCGTGAGCATGTAAACTACAGATGGAACTGACATTAGCATTGGTGGTCTGCGGAAGGCAGTGCAGCTTTGCCTGTGATTTCCATTTAGATCCCTCCTCCTTCCTTTTTTAAAAAAATTTTGCTTAATTCCCTTTAGGGCATGAACCTATGAGACTTCGGATTACTGTTCCAATGTACCCTTTCCTATGGCCTTTTTATACATTTGTTTTCTTATGTAGCAACAAAGCCTTTTCCATTCATATGCATCCTTCCTACATACTCAAAGATCATTTTCCTCAATCCTGTGCTCCATCAGCTGTTTCCTTTAGGACTCTTAAATGGATTTGAAGAGACCTCAATGATTTCAACACATTCAATTATTAAAGGGAGCCTTAACCTGCTTCTTCCAGATGTGAACTCACCCTCTTGCTCATTAACTGTTAGTGTATTAACATCCTTTTACTATTAACCTTTGCAGCAAATGCTGCAGCAGATGAGCTATTAAGGATTTCACAGCCTGCCTGCCATGTGCCACCTTCACACTTTCTGTTTCTCCATAATAAGATGCAGGTGTCCCTTCTGGGGTAATTTGCTTCCATCTTGAGGACATGTGCAACTACCATTTCATCTCATTTTCTAGGAAAATCACGCTATATCCTCTTATATTTTCCGTTTTACATGCCTTTAATGCTTTATGTTTTTACAGATATCTTCAGATTCTTTTTCTTATCAATCACACCTAAAGTATTTATTAACTCATTAGAAATTGCATATGAATACATACACCATAATAGGACTTATTCTTTGTTCTTAATACTCAACCAATGAACACAGATGCTTAGAATTATTTCATCCTTGATTCCCTAAGGGAAAGTACTTTTTCATTTACTTGATATTTTAGAAAGACAATAAATACACAGATATACCATGCTTACTGTTTTTCCCTTGGTTTTAGTTTAGCAAATTTGAATGGTTCTCATTTATTGGAGAATGAAACATCAATTTTCATTCAAATCAACCCACCTGACTTTATTATTATTCAGGGGAGCATTTTTGCCCTCTACTCCTCTGAACCCTTTATATACCTCCAATTCTCTGCCCTTCAAAATCGGGCTCTGTCTGCTTTTGCTATTTTAACTGCATCAGTAGATCCTACATTCAAACAACTAAACCACATGCAGCCAATATAATGGGCATGCCACCATGCTGAAAAGTAGTGTGACTGAACTCTAAGAGGACATGCTGGTCTCTATGATTGAATCCAGTTAATTGCAAATGGTGTCCAACATCTGCTGATAGACAAGGAGCAAATGGATAAAGGGTCTGAAGCATGGATCTAGATTAGAAACTTCTTTAAAAAACATGTTTTTTTGTTGCTAAATTTAAGCTGTCTGCTTATGTTCCAGGCTTAAAAGTTTTTTAGTGGATTAGTTCTTTTCCCAATATATTTATATTGGGCTTCTACAGACACGGAAATGAAATCCTATTTACTCTGATCAAAATATTACCATATATGTTCTCACCTACCCAGCCTCCTTATATCTGATTCCTTTTTCTCTGGGCAGCTGTCCCCTCCTTTTATTAAATAAAGGAAAACCACATGAAGCTGATTATATTGAGGAATGAGAGCATTAACTGTGGGCTATACCAAAGGATAACTTCTGGCAACAATTGAGAAGAGGGATTGTTCTACTATGTCTTTTAGTAGGTGTTGGGAGCAGCAGCACCTGCTCAGTGGACAACTATTTGTGGCATATTTATTGGTGCTATTTCTCCCCTCTCCAAAGAGGAGATAAATGCTTCTTTCCCATTCATGCAGATCCTGAGTAAAGGTCATCTCATTTTAGAAAAGATGTGAAGAGTGATATTGGAGTTCAGTCATTTCTAATGACTTTGTTCTTCTTCTGGAAGGTGTTGGGCAGTGGTGAGGCTTAACTAGGTAATAGCTTTTTTTAAAAAAAAAAACATTTTTAGTTGCTAAATTTAAGCTGCCTGCTTATAACTGTACACTGGAAGTTTAAAAAAAATACAGCTAGACTGGACTATTGAAAGAGGGACAGAATTGTGAAGACAGGTGCTTTGGAAGTTGGAAATATTTTATTGGCTCATAAAATGTTACAATGAGAAAGACCCAAGAGTTTATTTTAGGAAAGAGGAAGTTATGACCCTAAGACATTAAAAGAATTGCTCAAGGTTATCTAGCCTCTTATTCACCCGCTTGAAACCAAAGTGAAGATCTGTGAAAAACAGTGGAAGGATTTTAATGCATAACCCCATCTACCTTCTTTCTTTCCAAATAGCAATTGTTCTCTTAACCTGCCCCTGTGTGTGAGCAATTTTTAGTTTACCCCACTGCTGCCTACATCCAATAGTCTAGGGTTGTAAAAAGATCATTTAAAAATCATCAAAGCTTCCAATACACTAGGTCAAAAGTGGTAATCCAAGACTCTTGCTGCCTACAAGCAGCTACACCAAACCCTCCACCCAGGGTTCTATGACATCCTGCAGGGAAGGAGGGACCACAGCCAGCTCCTATACCTTTTTGTCATCATCCAACCTTTATATCCTGAAAGATGGTTGCTGAGTGCCAACAAAGTCTATGGGTTACAACTGTGGCTGCACACCAAAATGTGGACTCCACACCCGTGCATTTTGCTTTGCATAAAAGCTGCATTCCTGCAAAGTTGCAGAGAATAGTAAAATCACATTTTGGAAATTTAAATCCTAGTTCCAAAGCAGCAAGTAAATCACCATTACAATAAAACTACATGAAATGTAAACAATGTGTTAATTTAATGATAGTCAATCTATATATCCACTTGCTATGTTTTCATATTTAGACTTTTGTAAAATTGTGTCCCATTAGTATGGAATGGAGAAAATGCCCTTGAGTGCCCTCCAGATCAGCCATGCTGGGCCAGTCCATGATGAGCACCTCCAGGCAAACAGTTACTGAGCACCCACTGTAACTTCAGCCCCACGTCATGTTCCTTGGACACAGATATAAGTAGATAGAGCCTTTGGCAAACCCATTATAGTAGAGAAAATAGACCTTTAAAAATTATAGACTCATTGAAATAGTTTTGTTGGAAATCATTTCACCATCTTCTTGTTTCTGTTCATCTAGAAGTCATATTCTTCTAAGGTAGAAGATAACTTTAACCATCATCTAGTCCATCTCCCTGGCCCTAGGCAAGAAAATGATTAAACCACCCTTGTCACTAACTAAAAAATGGGCCTCTTCCCAGTGGTCTCTAATATTTAACCAAATTTGCTATTGGGCCAGTTCCATTACTTCCAGTTTAAATCCTTCATGCTACAATTCAAGCTTCATCTCTTCTTCCCCCACCACTTTTTTTTTCCAGTATGTGGGGTTGATCTCAAGGCCTCCCACATACTTTGCAAGTACTCCAACACTGGGCTGCATCCCCAGCCCATTTTTTAATATTTTATCTTGAGTCAGGCTCTCACTAAATTATGACTGTCTCTGGCCTTGAACTTTCAGCCCTCCTGACTCTGCTCTCTGAGTCCCTGTTGTTACAGGTGAGAGCCATTGTGCTCAGCTTCCTTTCTGTCTTTTATTGACTCTTTAGAGAAGATAAGTACGTAACAGCTTTGCTAATTTAATCTGAAGATCATCTTAGCTTCCTGTTTTCTGGGATCCATAGATCTGATTTATAATTAATTAGGCAGCATGCTAATGCTCCTCTGTGTCTGTCCTAATTGGGGAAACCTGAAAATTGTGTACATCAGACATTCAGAAATGTCTACAAGAACAAGAGAATTCCACATAAGGCCTGGCAATGAATGACAGAGGGGAACACCAAAGAACGGGATCCCCGCTGTCCTTTAAAAACAGGATAGCACCTCTCTTTTTAATAACAGTCCTCCAGGGAGCCATTAGAGAGACCAAGAACCATGCTCCCACAGCTTTTTCGCCCTTTTTCCTGCCATAGGATCAAACAGAGCCACTAGCACATTGTTGGTTGTTAGGTGCCATTGAATCAGTATCAGACTCATAACAACCTTACCTACATTAGACAAAACACTATTGTCAGGGCTCCTCTGCCATTCATAGGGTTTTCAATGGGTGATTGTTTTTTGTGAGTGGTTTGCTGGGTGCTTCTCCCAAACCTACAGTATCTGGTATTCCCAGGCGGTCTCCCATCCAAGTACTAACCAGGTCTGATCCTGCTTAGCTTCCAAGATGTGACAGGATTGGATGCCACAGTGCTACAGCTGCAGGCAACTAGCACATGAGAGGTCTTCAATTAACTGAAAGAGGGGGCAAACAATGGAATTCCTATTCTCATTATAAGGAACTGCTAACCCTTCCTTACGTAAAAATGTCTTTACTACTTGAGAGAAGTTATGTCACAGCCTATATTACTTTTTAAAAAATTTAACTAAAGTCACCATGATACATATGTTGTTGTTGTGTGCTGTCATGTCGTGTCTGACTCATAGTGACCCTCATGGGGTTTTCAATGGCTGATTGTTTCAGGATTGCCTTGGGAGTGGATTGTCACATCCTTCTCCCCTATTTTGCAGTGTTGGGAATTGAACAGGGGACCTCAGAGACTGCAGAACAGTGCTCTACAAACTGAGCTAAATCCCAGCCCCATGATGTATATAGGTCCTCACAACTTCCATATTTTGCATCATTGAAACTTTGTACACTTTGATCAACATTTTGCTTTTTCTCCAGTTCCTGGAAAACACCAATTCTACCCTGTGCTTCTGAGTCCAACTATTTAAGGTTCCACACAGAAGTGAGACCCTGCAGTATTGGTTTCTCTGTGATGTCCTCCACATTCATCCAGGTGCTCATAAATGGCAAAATTTCTTTCTCTAAGGGTGAACGATATCTTTTGCATATTGGTTTTTTCTCTACCTTGGATACTGTGAATAAATGGTCAATAATAATTACTAACTTTAAATTCATCCTCTCTTTTGCTTCTCTCATGTCTCTCATATTCACTCTCAAATTGATTTATGAAAGAAGCGATTCTGCCCAATCCAGATTGTATTAAAAAGTCCCTGCCATGTAGTAAAGGTTTATTACACAAATACTAATTTAAACAAGGGAAACTTCCTGAAAATCTCAGGATAAAAGTGCTTTACAGAATTAAGATATGATTTACCTGGCTGTAATATGCCACAGAGTTACACAGTCAGAACTTTAAACTCAGATCAGTGATGTGTGTGCTGCACAATTTACAGAAACAAAATTCTTTAAAGCAGTTTGGAAATACAGCAGTACTTCAGTACTTGTTAGTTGGTTCTAGGGGGTACAATGAGTACCAAAAACAACAAATACCAAACAAAATTTCCATAAGGAAAGGGAAGCAAGTCACCAGGAAACAAACACTGACAAGTTCTAGTTTGTGTGTCAAGTACCAAACAATGAGAACCAAGACAAAATTTTGTGTTGAAATATGTCCAGTATCAAATTTGAAGATTTTCAAGCAGTTGAGTACCAAGCTATGACTGTAACAATATATAGCTCTGAAAACCAAACCATAAATGATCATCAGAATGAAATCAAGGAATCAGCAACCCTAAATCAGTAATGCTTTCTTCAAAGAGTTACAGAATTCTATCTTCCATGTGTTTGCAAACATAAATAGACCTATGAAGACTGATAGTCTTTGCCCAAGGGCACAGGAAGTAGAATACTAGAAGGTATTAAATTCATGATGCAGCTTTACTTTTATTTTAATTACAGTTCTTAAAAGCTTAAATATCAATTTTTAAGTCTACCTTGTGTACTACCAAAAAAGCTATCGTTTAAAAATATCTTTTTCAAATATAAACATTCTTTTGAATTCAAATGATTAAGCAGATTAACTATCAAGATTTGATTCCATTAAGCATTGTCAATGGGATTAAATTTTGCTGAGAAAAATAAATTTAAGACCAAGTATTAAAACACTTCCATTCAAAGAGGATAGAACTCCCAAAGTAAACTCAGAAAAAAAAAATAACAGTAACATAAATTCAATTATGGTATCAAGTCACCACAGGAATATACAGAAACTTGGGCATTTAAGTAAATAAATTATTCTGATTTTGCTCCTAGCTGACACAAATTACTCATTTCCTTGGACTTGATACAAAAAGGCTTCAGACAAAAAGGAGAAATGCAATCAAAGAGTGAAAGCACATTACTCATCATCTGCCAGCCTTGTAATAACTGGGAATTCCAATCATTCCTCATCCCCCAAAAGCCTTGCAGAAGGTGTCCATGAGCCAGTCAGTCAGTCAATTACATGCTTAAAGGTTCTCATTCACACATTTGCTTCTTTTGTGAGCTCCTACAACTGTTCTCAATGGCAGCATCAACACTCAACCCACTACAAAGTTCCTTGACTTACTGGAGGCTAATAAAGTTGTCAAATTTTCAATTCACTTACTTCAAAAAGCTGACTAAGAATTCCTTCTAAAACATACAAGAATGATAACATACTTACACCTCCTAGGACATTGACTAAGGACCCTGGCCTGAGGAGTTGCTGCTGTCCTTGGTGCTGGATAAGTGGAAAGTCCGGAGTAAAATGGAAGCAATGTGCTAATGCAGAGGGTGTTCTCAGCATTGGGACCTGGTTTGCAGATGGCAGCTTTATCACTGAATCCTCACATGGCCTTTCTTTCATGAGATCTCAGAGAGAGAGAGAAAGAGAGAGAGAGAGAGAGAGAGAGAGTACATTCTGATAATTTTGTTCTCTTGCTATAAGAGAAGCAGTCATAGCAGATTAGGACCTACGCTTATGATCTCACTTAATCCTAATTACTTCCCTAAAAATCTGTCTCCAAATACAGTCACACTGGGGGTTAGGGCTCTGATGTATGAATTTTGAGAAGACACAATTCAGTTCATAGCACACACCATGTAAGAGAAGAAGAGAGAGGCTTGCTCCCACATTTTCTGTTCTGACTGATTTAAAGTGAAAGTGAATTCTGAATTACTGCTGTAGACAAAGAGCCCTTTAAAAGTGATTACCTCAGTGCCAAATAATCACTTGCTCTTGTAATCAACCCAAGCAGAACCTCATTGAGGCCTTGGCCACTTTTGCTGAAATCACACCTGGATGCTGCCACTGTACCTCTAGCTGACCAACCAGCAAATCCTTATAGGTTACCAGCTGTGTTCCAAGAGCCAAAATAGATACACAAGAAGTGTAAGACTCAATATAGTTTGGAGGAATATAAAGGATGCCTAAGGATCAGTCAGTTGGGATTTAGCTCAATTGGTAGAGCGATGCACTGCAGTCTCTGAGGTCCTGAGTTCAATTCTCAGCACCGCAAAAATGGGAGAAGGAGCTGGCAATCCACTCCCAAGGCAATCCCGAAACAGTCAGCCATTGAAAACCCTATGAGGGTCGCTATGAGTCAGATACTGACTCGATGGCACCTAACAACAACAACAACAACAAGGATCAGTCATGAACAACATCAGCCCATGGACATCATGTCTTCATAACATCTTCATGGCAGTCATTTGGAATTTGCACAGATTGAAGAACATCCCACATGTGCACTTGTGACTAGAGCCTCCTGGATACCCCTCTGCCACAATTCCCACATGTGTTAGTTTTCCATTACTTCAAAAAAATACCTTGGATAATCAACTTACAAAGATGAAAGATTTATTTCTGGCTCACAGTTTGGGAGGGTTTGGGCCATGGTAGCTTTTGGGCCATAGCTTTTGGGCTTGTGGTGAAGCAGCATATCATGGAGACTGGGAAATATGTGGTGAAACAAAGAGCTCCTTACCATATGGTAGCTAAGAAATGGAAGAGGAAGAGGCTGGGGTCCCACCTCTTAGAAGGGCACACCCTTGGTGATCTAAAGTTCTCCCACTAGGCCCCACCTCCTAAAGTTTCCACCACCCCTCAATAGTACCACAGCTTGGAGGCCAAGCTTTTAATGCATGAGTTATTGGGAGATACTTCTTAAACCATAACTCCATGGAAATAAGACTGTTCCCAGTCATGATAGTATTAGCCCAAAGCAGACTAGGCTCTGCTGTAGTTTAGAAAGAGCCATTTACATGGATGCCTTTCTTCTTCATGGTGATCAGTTCCAGTTTCACTCAAGAGTCTCATTCATGTTTGGCTATCATGAATATTTGGTCAACAAAGTATTTAAATGAAACATATGGAAGAATCATGAAAGAGTAAAAGATAAATTAGTGGAAGATCATGTGACAGTTTAGCTCCAAGAAAAGAGGGACATAACAAAATATGACTTGCAGAAACCCAAAAATGGATCCTCAGATTCCAAGAGATTTAAGTAGTATATAGCCAGACACTGAAATAGAAATCCAGTTGGGAGACAGAAATGCAAAATTCCCCATAAGAGGAAAGAAGATCATGGAGTATGCAGCATGTAGAAAGACCACGAACCTTTGGAAATGGGAAAATGTGTCAGATATTATATAGATGTTCTTACCAGTCTTATGATCTTAGTTATCTGAGTCTCAGTTGACTCATCTTTAAAACAAGTCTGATGTGGTTCACTTTGCTGGTTATCTAAAGGACTAAGTGAGTATACACATGCAGGCACCCACAGAGTGTGTGGAACAGTGCCTGCTACATAATAAAATCACTATAAATATCTGTTGAAGGAATACTTTAGCAGCATAATTAGTAGCTACACTTCTGATGCTTACTTTCAGCTGAAACCATCAACCATCATCCACAAGAATGGCAATGCCATCTGCAGGGAGACTCAGAAGCATTTGAATCCCTTCCAAGCCTTTGTGTAGACAGATGAGTAGAAGCCATTTGGTTAAATATAAAATTATTGTCAGAACTACACTATAATTTGCCTCCTACAAATGTCCAGATGCTACCAAACTGGGCCCAAGGTCACCATGATGGAGCAGACTGTCCCTTAACTGACTGTCTTATTTCTATTAGAGATGACCCAGGACCAGATGTTTGCACATAGTCTATAGTTGCCCTTACACTTTCAGCAAATGGATGGAATAAAACTTGTCCCCAGATGACAGGCCAGAGGCCAACAACCAGAGAAGTTCCCTATGCTGTAGTCCTTTTCCAGCTGCTCCATGGGACCATACCTCGTGTTCTGAGAAAGTTTTCTGTCAACTTGTCTAAACAGTGTCTCTCTCGCAGCATTTATGTTGTAGGGTTTGGATGGTAAACCAGTGTCTCTACCTTGGGCACTTTGTTCAGATAAGAATCAACTTCTCCTTGAAGAATAATTTAGACAACTAGAGTCTTATTTTCTTTTCTTGAATATAGTTTGAGCTATTGTTAATTTCACAAAATAGATGGGCAGCTAAGTCTTCTGAAGTAGTTAAGTGTTTGGAAAGCAAAAATATTTTTATTAGAAGACTCAAGTTCAGTTTGCATTTCTACCAGCTACAGTTGGCATTTAGCTTAGTTGGTAGAGTGCTTCTCTGTGCACTCTGAGGCCCTGGGTTCAATCCCTAGCACTGCAAAAATGGTAGAAGAACATGGCAGCCCACTTCTGAAACAGTCTCACAACAACCAGCCATTGAAATCCCTATGAATAACAGAGAAGCACTGACATAGTGCACCATGCCAGGCATGGAAGTATTGTAGAGTGTTTCTGTTGTACATAGGGTTGTTATGAGTCAGATGCAACTCACTGGCATCTAACAACAACAAAGCAATAATATTTTCAAAACACAAGTTTCAAAAGCAATTAAAAATGGCAAATCACATGAACAAAATTAATGGCTTATTATAAAAATTATGGAATTTTAACCTAGTGATACTGTGTTGTTCTTAGACCTGGTCACAACACGCCAAGCTCTGGTCCTGGAGATTTACAGGGCCCTGCTCTGACCCTACTCTAGCTACCCACCTTACATCATGCAAGGACTCATCAGCATCAAGGGGATGTGCCCATTAAGAATATGCACCTTCTGACTCAAGGTAGAAACCGAATGGCCCTGAGTCTGCTTCCAAAGCCTGCACAAATGGTGTGCACATAAGGTCTTGGGGATCTCCAGAGAGAAGCAGCACACAGGGCAAGTGAACAGGGTATAGAAGGAAATTTGGGGTGACCATACATGTGCACCTTGGTGGTATGAGAAGATGGAGCAGAAGGTAGGAAAAGGAAGAGTGAGTCAACCAAAGGATTGGGGTACAGGCTTGGAATTCGAAACTAGATGTTCCCATATTACCAGGGACCAACACAAACTTTCAGGCGTCTGAATTCTAAACTCCATTTGGCCTTCTAGGACATGGGGGATTCATCAAGGCAAAGGAAAAAATATTTATGTGACAGTACACTGGCTTGATTTCTGACATTCACATATTTAGATGTGTGAAATGTAGACTTCCACTTGTACACTCGAGCCCTGGGCTCCATAAATATTAAGGGTGGGGGTGTACCAGAGTTAATCTTAGCAAATTATAAATTTAAAAACACAGAGTAATTATGTATGTTCCACAGTAAAACTAAAATTATAACTAATGATCCACAGGAAAATAACAATGTTCCAGAGGGATTTTTGGCTTTTCATTTTTTAAATAGACACTACAAACATCTATAAAAGAAAAGGATACAAGAAATTCTCCCATGCTCATACCCCAATGATACTGTAATAAAATCAATACCATCCTTGATCCTCTCTCCAGACTGAGAGCAAATTACAGAATCATATACTTTCAACCATGTCAATATGCATATTTAGATGCTAAAGACTACTTAAAGCAACTATATATTACTACACATAAAAACACGAACTATGCCAAGTATTCAGGAAGAACACAAACCTTTCAACCTTCTTATATATGCAAATTATCTCATATGTTTTTCTTTTTTTAATAGTCTGTTCAAATTGGGATCCAAATCAAATCCATAGGATGTCACTTGAGACTCTTCCTCTTTTATAGGTTTTTCTCATAACTTCTTTTTACTTCCTTGTAATTTATTTGTTGAAGATACTAGCTTGTTTCCTGTATTTTGTTTCCTGTAATTTCTCATAGTTTTGGTTGTTACTATTCTATTTTCATAACGTTTCCTGAAAATTATTCATTAGATCTATATGCTTAGTTAGATTCAGGTTCATTTTTTTGGCATGATCAATTCATAGTTCATAGTGGGCATTTCCACCAGGACACATAATGTCTGTTTCTTTCTGTTGTATTTGTTGTTGTTGCTAGGTGCAATGGAGTCTGGTCTGACTCATAGCGTCCCCTATAGGGTTTTCAATGGTTGATTGTTTTGGGATTGCTTCAGGAGTAGATTGCCATGTCCTTCTCCCATTTTTGTGGTACTGGGGATCAAACCCAGGTCCTCAGAGAGTGCAGAGCAGCACTCTACCAAGTGAGCTAAACACCAGGCCCTCTGTTATATTAGCAGCCATTAATTATCACTGCCATTATTTTATTTGGAGTTATAAACTCTATCTGAACATATCTTTCTTCATTTAATGGCTAAAATACCTCTTAACGAGCAACTTTTCCTTCATCAGTGATTTAAGTGCATTCTTAAATACAGGATAAGCCAGGTAAGGTGGCTCACGTCTGCAATCTCAGCAAGTTGGGAGGTAGAGGCAAGAGATTTGCAGGTTCAAGGCCAAAGGCAGACTGCAGAACTTAGCTGAGAACCAGTCTTAAAAAGAGCAAAATGGGCTAGGGGTACAGCTCAGTGGTACAGCACCTGCATAGCATGCATGAAGCCCTGGGTTCAACTCCTAAATAACACACACACACACACACACACACACACACACATAAGAGAGGAAAAATTATTGGTACCTCCTTTACTTAACAGTTTTAGAAACTGGTTAGTTGGTTCCCTAGTATACTCTCAAGGCTTTGTTGAGATAGTTTTGTATCACTGTGAATGATAAGATTTTATGTGGTGACTTGTTTCAATATGCTGAAGATAACATTCTTATTTATGCATAAATTGTGCCATTTTTGAATGGTAAAAGACTTTTCAAAATGGATCCTGAGTTCTTTTAACAAAAATCTTAGAATAATGGTAAAACACTGCCTCAAAAATATGACTACAGAAAACAATTACATGGTCAGTATTTCTTTTTTCACTAACATACATTATACTAGCAATGTACAAACTTTTAAAGTCACTTCAAATGATTTCTCTCTGCAGATTTGCTATCAACTAAACTAGCCTTCAACCTTCAGGAATTTTTTAAATAAAATATTAAGTTACAATTTTATGAAAGATGTATATATTTCTAAAGTCATCCTCAATACAAGGTTTATTCAGATAAATCTAGCTTCTATTCATATCCCATCATCTTTTCCTTTTTGTGGTACTTGGGGATTGAATCAGGGGCCTTGCACATATTTTACAAGTGCTCTACCACTGAGCTGTACCCCAGATAGGCAAGCTGCCTCTGGCCTCAAATCTGAGATCTTCCTGACTCTGCCTTCTGAGTCACTGGGATTACAGGCATGAGCCATTGTGCCCAGCTCCCATCATTTCTTCTATATATAGTTCTGGTTTCTATTCTTATCCTATCACCTCTTATATTTATAGTGAACTGTTTTACTAAATTTTACTTTATCTTTCCAAATACAACCCTTTCTAATATTTTTGTGGATGTGCATGTGCACCCACATGCACAGATACCACTCCCTTCTTAGGTAAATTATATATATAATTATATGTAATTATATGTATATACAGGCTGGGATTTAGCTCAGTTGGTAGAACGCTGCGCTGCAGTCCCTGAGGTCCCAAGTTCAAGTCCCAGAACTGCAAAAATGGGAGAAGGACCTGGCAATCCACTCCCAAAGCAATCCCCAAACAATCTGCCATTGAAAACCCTATGAGGGTCGCTATGAGTTAGATACCTACTCGACGGCACCTAACAACAACAACATATGTATATAAATATAAATATATATATACACATACACACATATATACATGTATATATACACATATGCGTGAATGTGTACATACACATATAAATGTATATATGTATGTGTATATATACATATACATATATATCCATATTATATATGTGTATATATATATACACACACATACACACACACGCACACACACACACATATCTTTCCCTGAGACTTCTTCATCTTTATGGAAATTTGATGACTTTATTCTACCTGAAAATAAGGCAAAAACATTGAAATATGAAAAATGAGGAAAATCTCTAAATATTTTTTGAAAAGTAGTATAGTGGGAAGGATAAAGTTTATAAATCATTATATTTACATCTAAAATTCACTTCAAATATACTAAGAACAACCTCTCCAACTGGTAAGAGTTCTTTAATAAAGTAATTCTGGAAAAAGTCATAGTGATATTTGAATCTAATTATTATGAGGTTTCATGTTTTTGTTTTTGTTGTAAGGTGCCACTGAGTCAGGTCCATAGCAGCCCTATGTGCAACAGAACAAAATAGTCTCCAATTCTATGCCAGGCACATGATGTTTTTTATGTTTAAGCCATTGGTGCAGTCACTGTGTCAATTCATTCAGTTGAGGGTTTTCCTTTTTTTTCATTGATCTGCCACTCTCCAAAACATGATGTTCTCCTCCAAGGACTGGTCCTTTCTGACAATATGTCTAAAATATGTTAAGATGCAGTCTAGCCATCCTTGCTTTCAAGGAGCACTCTGGTGACACTTCTTCTAGGACAGATCTATTGGTTCTTTTGATAGTGCATGGTATATTCAATATTCATCTCTAGCATCTGTAGCATAATTCAAAAGACTCAATTCTTCTCCTGTCTCCCTTATTCAATGTCCAACTTTCACAACTGTATGATATGACTGAAAATACTATGGCATGAGTCAGGCACACCTTGGTCTTCAATGTGACATCTTTACTTTTTAGCACTTTAAAGAGGTCTTTTGCAACAGCTTTTCCCAATGCAATGTGTCTTTTGATTTCTTTACTGCTGCTTCTGTGGGTGTTGATTGAAGAACCAAGAAAAGCAAAATCTTGGACAACCTCAATCTTTCCTCCATTTATCATGAAGTTGCTTACTGACCCAGTTATAAGGATTTTTGTGTTCTTGGTGTTGAAGCACAATTCATACTGAAGGCTGCATTCTTTGATCATTGTCAGTAAATGCTTCAAATTCGCTTCAGGTTCAGCAAGCAAAGTTAAGTCTACTGCATAACACAGGTTGTTAATAAGTCTTTCTCCAATTATGGTGCCACATTCTTCTTCATAAAGTCCAGCTTCTGAGATTATTTGCTCAACATAGAGATTGAAGAGGTATAGTGAAAGGATATAGCACTGACATACACCTTTCTTGAGTTTAAACCAGGCAGTGTTTCCTTGTTCTGTTTGTGTTTGAACAACTGCCTCCTGTTCCATGTATAGATTCCTCATGAGTACAATTGGTATTCCCATTCATCACAATGTAATCCATAATTTGTTATGGCCCACATAGTCAAATGCCTTTGTATAGTCAATAAAACATAGATAAGTATTGGTCTTGTATTCTCTGCTTTTGGCTAATATTCATCTGACATCAGCAATGATGTCCCTGGTTCCATACCTTCTTCCAAATATGGCTTGATTTTCTGGTAGTTCTCTGTCTATATACTGCTGCAGTTGCTTTTGAATAAACTTTAGTAAAATTTTACTTCCCTGTGATATTAATAATATCATTTGATTGTTTCCACATTCAGTTGGATCCCCTTTCTTGTGAATAGACACAAATATAAATCTCTTCTAGCCAGTTGGCCAGATAGCTATTTTCCAAATCTCTTGGCATAAACAAGTGAGCACCTCCAGTGCTGCATCTGTTTATTAAAACATCTCAACTGGTACACCATCAATTCCTCAAGCCTTGTGTTTCATCAGTTCCTTCAAGGAAGCTTCCACTTCTTCCTTCAGTACCATTGGTTCCTAATTATATGCAACTTCTTGAAATGATTGGTCACCCACCAATTCTTTTTGGTATAATGACTCTATATATTTCTTCCATCTTCTTTTGATGTTTCCTGTGTCAGCTAATATTTTCCCTGTAGAATCCTTCACTATTGCCACTGGAGGCTTGAGAGAGTTATAAATACATGTTTCAAATATTTTGTTTCTTATGCAAAATGAATTTTTCCATCACATAAAACGTTTTAAGCAATTAATAGATACACTTAACAGATTCTCAAAGACAATGAAAGAAAAGTCACTATAGCAGCATATATTTAAAACTATATACTTTCTACAATAATAAAGATTTCAGGGAAGCAAACACTGAATATTTGAGAAGCTTAACACATTAACTTCTGTAGTTGTGCTGCAAGTTGTGAATGTATCTTAAGGGACAGGCAGACCTGAGTTGAATCCTGATTTGACCAACTTAATGGCTGTGTGACCTTTTGCAAGTTGTTTAACCACTCTGCCCTTATTTTCCTCATCTATAACATATAAATCTTAGTGATTCCTCATAGGACTCTAAGTAATGACATTACATGTTTTAAGCACACAAAAAAGCAATCAGCACAAGGTCAATATTCAATAAATCTTAGCTCCCTCACTCTTGTGTAGGTAACAAAAACAAGAGACAACATAGAGTAATGGTCAAGACCCAGGCCTTCTGAGTTCACACCCACGCTACTGCATATTCAAATTCTACGAAAGAGGACAAATCAATTTAACCCATCTAAGTCTCAGTTTCCTCATCTGTAAAGGAGAAAGTCTAAGAATATCTTCCATGGAAGATTATTATCAGAATTAAATTACATGCAATATTTTATATCCCCCCATGAGGAAGGAAAATTTATCTGTCTCATTTCATGCTTAGATCCTTATTATCTAGAACAGAACATGGCAAATTATCCTTAAATGTTCATAAAAATAAACTAAATAACAATAGGAATCTCCTGAATCTTATATTTAAATGTCATTGTGGAAGTTTCAAATTGCCACTTTTCACATCTAAAATGTTCCCCTCCATGCATTTCAACTGAGTCCTTCACTTTCCTATATTTTATTAAATGATGGATGTTCTCACTGTCACTGTAACCTCCAAGGTTCTAGCCTTTCCTGAACTGAGCTTCAAGTGCACTGAGGTAGGATGAAAGTCTTACTACTCTGCTGCTCAATTCTTTACTCTGCAGAGTTTGCTGAGAAACTCTGGGCCTGCACAATCTGGAAGCCATTCTAATCTATTAGAAATACCTGTAGGATATTTCCTGATAACATATCATAGGCCTTGGTGATTGTTTCTGAAAAGGCAATAGACTTGTAAGCATTATATGTGTCATGCATATTGGAAGTATACTAAATATATTACTACTTCACTGGGGACTCTCTTGACAATAATGTGAATTGCTGAGGGAATAGAAATCAATTCTTAAAGTGTTTCTGACATCAAAGGTGACCGCTGGGCTTCAGAAAATAGTTTAAAGTAAGAGTGACTTGCACGATTGAGATCTTCGTAAGACCAACACTGCAAAGGGAGGCGGGGCATGTTTTCACTGTCCAATATGCATGGCAACAATGCAGGCCAAGGCTGATGTCTCCTGTGCTCAGATAAGGGCCTTGGAGGACTGGGCTCCAGTGGCACACATGGTGCACATTTAGGTGTGGAGGCCTGACCTTGCACTGTGCCTTTCTGAGCTGAAATGTCCTCCTTCCATGCTCTGTTCAAGCTTTCTTACCTGCACATGCTTCAAAAATCACCTTGAATGAATCCCTTTCTGGCCCACAGAGTTTTTCTTCAATCATTTCTTATTTCTTTCCTTGTCTTAGAGCAAATATTTGATTCAATGTAATGTTAGGGCTTTTTTTTTTTCCATGTGTGACTTTTTTTAAAAATTATAAGATTCTTAGGGAGAGGGGCATGATTTACTTATTTTTGTGCCCCTCACCTTGCTGGACACAGAGCCAATTTAAATTTGTTTTTTCTTTAAAAGCCATACTTTGGTTTCATTGGTGTTTACATAAAAACAGTCTTAATTCAACAATAGTATCTGTATGGAAACTTAATTTGAATAAAAACTGAATTAGAAGTCCAGGTCCAAAATGCTAGCCAGAAAAAAAGCAATAATTATCTCACCAAAGCATACACAGAGATCAATAAGGAAAGTGCAATATTACAAAAGGCTTCGGGGAAGTAATGAATCTGGAGTATTTGTTGTTTATTTACTGGCTAAATATGAACTATCAGAGCCAACAGCAGGAGGAAATTTGGGCCATCTGAGCCAAATTAAGTGGCTACACATTTCACGAAATAAATGCAATTGTAATTTAATGATGGTCTATTGTTGTTAGGTGCCATCAAGTTGGTGTCTGACTCATAGTGACCCCAAGTACAACAGGTGAAAAATGATTGTCAGTGCTTCTCTGCTATTCCTAGAGTTTTCAATGGCAGACTGATTTTTGGGAGTGTGTTGCCAGGTCCTTTTCCCAAGCCTACAGTATCTAGTGTCCCCAGGAAGTCTCCCATCCAAGTACTAACCAGGACCCACCCTGCTTAGCTTCTGAGATCTGATGGGATCGGGTGCCACAGTGCTATGAGTAAAACCATTGAGTCAATTGTCAGCCCAAGTGGCTTGGTAATGCAGTGTGATAGTATAACCAAAAAGCAGAGACCATGAAAGAGTCACTAAGGACACAAACACTAGACCTTCTGATGAACTTTGACATGGGAGAACAGTGGTTGTTAAGTTCACCTTTTGGTTTGGTTTCATTTTGAGAGAGGATCTTGCTGTTGTGATCCAGACTAGCCCTGAACTTGCTATCCTCCTCCCTCCACTTCCCAAGTGGTAGGATTAAAAGTGTGTGCCACATTTACCTTTAAATTGGACATAATTTCCTTTATCCCTCTGGCCCAAGTTTTTATTGGGTAGCATCTCAGTGGAGTGATAATTATCAAGTTTAGGAAAGTACTATTTGAGCTGGATGCAGTAGTACAAGTCTGTATTCCCAGCAACTCAGGAGGCAGAGGCAGAAGGATCACAAGTTACAGGCCAGAGACAGCCTATGTAACTTAACAAGATCCTTTCTCAAAAAGTTAAAAATGGGCTGAGGGTTCAGCTCAGTGGTAGAGCATTTGTAAAGCATGTGTGAGGCCCTGGGTTCAATCCCATACTGCAAAAATAAACAAACAAACAAATCTATCAGTGGCAGACTGTAAATCTAACATCAAGGCTAAATTCTATATTGCTTAATTTAAGGTTCACTTTCTACTATGGATTATGAACTACAGAATAAATGAATAAGGGAACATAAAGAGCATATAACCAGAAGTCTGAAGTCCTGGGTTCTAGACTAGGGTCCTCTTAGACACACTCATTTGCAAATTACTTCATTTTTTAAGCTGCAGTATCATATTTATAAAAGTATGATATACTGTGCTCTTTTTGCCATGTATAAGGTTACAATGAGACTTGACTGAAAAAAGTGTTACAGAATAGTTCTGAAAACAATGAAATATAAAAGATATATAAGGTGCAGTCATTTTTGTGGCTATGTTAATATTGATATTAATAAAATGATTATAAAACATAATATCTTTAATTGGTTACAGGAGTTAAATGGGGGAAAACAAATTTATAATTTCATCTTGAGAAGATTCATCTTGTCACTTTTTACTACTATAACTGACAGGTCAGGAGAAATGTGAAATGGATTCTGAAACACAAGTTAATGAAAACTACAACACATTTCTTCTGTCACAATCCCATAGCTTCAGCATAGCTAATCCCCTACTTTATTCTTGGTAAATATGCTTAAAAGCCAGAGGCTGTTTGTTAGCAACAGATGTAGACATTTATAAATAAGGGCCATCTTAACCGAATTATTTTTCACAAATTAAACAAAGTATTCCAGAGAACAGTTCCAGTGTTTGCAATCAGCACTCAGAAATCTACTCTGCACAAATGCTACTCATTAAATGCACTGCCTATGGACCAAAACAAAAATCTACACCCCTGGGACTGCTGCCTTTGAATTTACCCTGTATACAACCACAGAGAAACCAGTAGAAATATTATTTGAGGGTCATAAAACACACTCTGAAAGTAAACTTTACCCTATGGGAAGTAAACCTTCAATGCACCAAATTCCATTTAGTGCCCTGTAGAAAGGAGTTCTGCAAAGAGTATTCTGAAATAGGCAACTCATCTTTTATAGGTGAACACTCTATCATAGCAGCCCAGGGATAGAAATCAGGTCTTCATCCTCCCAGGCCATCACAGTTTACAACTTTAAGAATGATGACTATTATCAACATTTTAAAGCTGCCCAGAAATGGCCTTTCTACAACCTCCCTTGAAAGCAAATTTCTATCAGAAACACACTATAAAATTTTTCCATGTGCTCAACTTAAATACTTCATAGTACAATACTGACTTTGTCTTTCTACTTCAGTGATGATATTCATTCATTCTTGTACTCATTCATTTACTCCTCAATCAGCAAATATTTACTGAGTGTCTATCATGACAAAACTCCTTGGCAGCAGTATCAAGTGATGTAGTAAGAGAAGCAGAAATGCTCTCTGCTGCTTGGATAGGCAACAAGCTTTAATTCTTTATTTAGAAGATCAGTATTAAGAGGATTGTATAAACATGGCTGCCAATTTTCAGAAATTATGAGGCCAGAGGAACATATTGAATAGCCCAAAGAATAATCAACAAAAAAACCCTGAAGGTCAAATGCTCTACATTCTTCAACAGGTAAATCTGAGAGAAAAGGAAGAGATAGACAGTCACATAATAATTCTTTTATAACAATTGGTCAAGTTACACATTAAATATTATTGTATTATAAACATGTAGATTATGGTAAAAAGTCAGGGTAATAGTTACTTGTTGGAAGAAGGCTGAGATTGGGAAGAGGATTCTGGGTGGCTGGAAGCCTTTTCTTTCTTGATTTAGTGTTGATTACAAGGGTGTCCACCTTAGAATAATTCATTAAGCCAAGTATTTATTTTGTGTGGTTTTCTGTACGTATGTTTTCTTTTTCAAGAAATATTTATTGACGTGGAACCCACATTGCTGGTGGAAAATGCAAAAAGGCACAGCTGCTTTGGAAAATGGATTGGCACTTATAAAGTGAAGCAAATGCTTAGTATGTGACTCAGTCATCCTAATCCAGTTATTTGCACAGAAGACATGAAAACATCCCATAAGACCTGGAAACAGATGTCTACACTAACTGTAATTATACTGAACCAAACTGGAGGAAATGTAATGTCCATCTACCTGTGAACAGATAAGCAAACAGTAGGATATCTATACAGTGGAAGGCTGCTCAGCAGCAAGGAGAAATTAATCACATGAATACATCTCAAAAGAATTGTGCTAAGTGGAAGAAGCCAGGTGTTAAGAAGTTAAGTACTTTATAGCTTCATTTATAAGACTTTCAACAAAAGGCAAAGCTACAGAGGGAGAAATCAGTAGTAGTCATGGACTAGGGGTACAGGGAGGGAACTTGTCAGGAATGTGGAAATATGCTAATCTTTGACTATGGTAATGGTTACATGATGGTATATGTTTGTCAAAACTTATCAAACTGTACATATAAAAAAGTGAATTTTTTCTAACCCTGACCAAAAATAGCTTCTATTATTGTGAGGAGGAATGAATGTAGCTTCCAGTTGTAGAAGAAAACATACTCATCTTTATCCCAAACTTGTTTTCTTAAAACTGTGTTGGGGGAGAGATAGTAATATCAGATTAGAAGTTATAACAGGTCACTAAAAAGAAAATAGACACTAAATCATTGATATTCTTATGGATGGCTATTTCTTCAGAGAAATTATTTACAAGTAAAAACAAATATGGTCACCATATCTGCTAACAGTTGTTCCTAAATCAGTTCAAATAAATGCTAAAGGGTGAAACATTCAAGCCAAGAGAAATAATGATTACTTTTACCACAGAGTATCTTAACTTTCTTTCATCAGTTAAGTTCTTCAGTATTTAATTTTGGCTGTCCTCAAAAGAAATTTTTCTTCTGGGCCTGGCAGTATTTTCTTTTGTTAGAACTAGGGGTGCTGAATTCAGGAACTCACACATATTTTATAAGAGCCATACTACTGAGCTGCACCTGCAAACCCTTTTTTGATTTTTTTGTGTTGAGAAAGGGTCTCACTAAGTTTTGTAGGTTGCCTCTGACTTGAATTTACAATCCTCCTATGGCAGTTTTCTCATGTCAACTTCTGTAGAGTCAAGTGCCAAAACAGACACAGTCAAAGCCCAGCCCCACACAGACCCACTGGGATTGCAGCCCAGACCTTAAGACAATCCTCACCAGCACCTCAGCATGAAAACCTGTTGTTAGAAACTTCAAAGGCCTGGTTATAACTGTGTAATTATTACTTCACCCTATAAATAAATGCATTTCTTTTCTAATACATTGACTTCTAAAGAGCATAAAAATTATTATAAAACTATAATGCAATCCAATTTCCTCATTTTACAAATGAGCAAATTGAGACCCAGAAGGGTCAAATTATTTAACCAGAGTTTTTAAGCTAGTTACAAATGGGGTTGAAACAAGGCTTTGGACAATCCATTGGGCAGAAAAATGCTCTTTGAAAGGAGAACTATACTATATGTCAGTATTATCTTCCTTACCAGAAATGCACAAGAAACAATATAATTTCCATGTTGCATACTTAACAACATGTGGCTCTTTTAAGAATTTCAAAAGAAATATGTGACAATGTCAATTGTTCTTATGCAGAAACAGAAATATAAAGGAATATTTCACATTCAATAAGTTAGTGGTCACCTAGGGAGCTAAAAATGGCCAGTTCTGCACACAGCTGGTTTCAGTCTCTCTCTGCTTTGCTCATGAGAGAGCTAACATGCTAGATCACTAAGGCATAAACTGGAGACATCAAAACATGATCCATGTTTTATTTACCAGCCATTTTATTTTATTTTAAATTTTTATTTTATTTTATTTTTTGCAGCACTTGGGGGCTGAACCCCCTGGCCTTGTACATTCTTTGTGAGTGCTCTACCACTGAACTGCACCCTCAGCCTCTTTCATTTTTAATTTCTTACTTTGAGACAAGGTTGTGCTAAATTGCACAGGCTGCCTCTGGCCTCAAACCTGAGATCCTCCTGCCTCTACCTCCCAAGTCACTGGGATTATAGGCATGTGCCACCATGCCCAGCTAACCAGGCATTTTAAAGATGCCATTTAAAGTCTTTTCTTCCATCTGTTGTAATTTGAAGGAAATTTACCCTTTAACCAATGTTGTTTTGCCATTTTAAATTTCTGGTAGATTTACACAGAGCTGCAGATGAGAGGCCCTATTTTTATGAAAAGTCTCAGTCATAAATATTGTTGATGGTGTGGAAATGGCAATTCCAAATCAACAGAAAATTGCCCTCTATATTCATCAGGAAGAACAGGCATTCAGGAGAGCCAGCCTCTGAGATGAGTTAAAGTTGATGATAGATCTTCCATGGGAACAAATGTAAAACAGGAATGGAAGAGCTGTTGGTTGTACAAAGGTCAACTGACAGCTTTTCTCATCTTGTTATGTTTCACTCCTAAAGATGCAGAGAAAACGTTCTTTTAATATACCAGACAGATATGGAAGCAGAAGGCAGCACATGGGTAGAACATTTAAAGGCATATTATCCTCTTCCACACTCGCTTCTATGCCAGGTGCCTAAAGCTTCCAAAGGGGCAGCAGAAAATGAACCCTGGGCTTCTAAAAAGTCTCTGAGAGCTGATAATGTGAACAGCAAAGAGTAAATGGGTTAAGTGGTAAAGCCATCTCCATTTACGGCTTCTTGAAGTTCAGGATGTGGCAGACTGCACTTCAGTGCAGCAATCAGCTGTGATGGGAGCATCCCCATTACAGTAAGGAAAGAAATAACTCCAAGGCAGCAGATAACAGTCCCAGGAGAGGAGGTCAGAAAAGGGTACAATGAAATCCTAGATGTAAGAAGTGAAAGCTTGGACTTCATGGGGGTGATTTTTAACCACAATGGCCAATTATAAATGCTAAAGCTTAATGGTTCCCCTTGTTTAGATGTACAATGGCTGTTGTAAATACAAGGGAAAGTTTCAAGGCTGCAAAGAAACACTGATTCCTAATCCTTTGGGTATGACATGGTTTGCTGACCGGAGATGGTTTATTAAGTATGTCTGCCAAGTGATGAATCTGCCAGGCCAATTTTCATTTAAAGCTTCAAACATATTGCCACAGAGAGTTGTTACACAATAAAAATATGCATTACTATTATCACTATGCAATCATTAATTAATGACTACTTAATGCCTCCATATGATAACCCATCAACAAATATGAAATCTAGTTGTCCTGAATCTGGGCAAAATTTCTCTTCATTTATAGCTATCCTATAAATAGGTTGCTTTGTTCACATATGCATGTTAGACCTCTTTATCCGGATTCTACATTTTTTTTTTCTGTGTTCTTTTGGTGCACACAATAAAAATGGTTATTGTGTGTATGAGAATAGCAGATTTTAGGAATAATGTTTAAATTGTCTACATTGTTTCCAAAGGAACCAACTCAAACACCTGTACCAATAGTATACAGTTTATAGGAAATCAGTACCTGTAGAGTTGTTTCTCTCCTCATAAATCTATTGGTTTTTTTAAATCATTGTTATTTGAACTCAGTATACCCCACCCAGCTTGGAGATAAAATTCCTGAAAGTGCTTCTCCAAGTGAATCTAGATAAGGCACAAACACTTCATTAACTCCAGGTAGAATTAGGCTAGAGGTTCATCTAGGAAGGCAGGCAATGTCATAGTCTCAGTCTATACTTTATTGACACCAGGGACCTGTTTTGTGGAAGACAATTTTTCCATGGACAGATTTGAGGGTGGTGTGTATCAGGCAGTAATGTGAATGATATGGGAGTGGTTATAAATACAGATAAAGCTTTGTTCACTTATCTCCTGCTGTGCAGCCCAGTTCCTTAGAGACCACAGATTGGGGGTTGGGGATCGCTGGTCTATACCACTAAGCTTGGCTGATTGGACAATCACAATTTTAGCAAGCAGTTGGGGAGTGAGGGGTAGACAATTATGGAATTTAGATGGTTGTATAGTTAATCCCTCATAAAATATGCAAAGCCATGTAAACCACCAGACAATAGACTAAACAATCATTGTCACATCTGGAAAGCATCTTTGATTTATATCATCAAAATAATAAGACAAACAAGGCAGTCCAAATGATACCACTACCTACCTCTAAATACTGTCTTGTTGAAGAGCTCCCTCAACTGGGAAGAAGGCTTAATCTCAAAGTATTTTAGTGCCTTTTTTATTCCTTCTTTGCATTTACATTAAAGAATGTAATCTGAATAAATTTTTACGCCTCTCTGAATTATCTTCAAAGTAGGAAATTTCTGATTTATGAGCTTAGAACTGAGTGTGCAACCTTTGGCTATGTTCCTTTATTTTCAATTGTCCAAACTTTGGACAATTGCTGATCATTACGTCCTAATTGCAGCTAAAGGTTTCGTAGTGACATCAATAGAACTCATTCAAACATTTTTATGGATTTTTGTCACCTAAGTGATCACACTACTCACTAATACAGATAAACACAAATATTCACATTTGCCTGGTGCCTTCAAGCCATCAAACCCAGCACACAGCTCAGATAAAACTGTATAAAACCAAACTCTGCGCTACCTTTCCTGAATTACTCACTCTGACATCTGTACGCTTCCTCCCACATACACCTGTCTGTCCCAGGTTCTAGCTTCATTATTCACTTCTCTCTCCACTACCTTACTTAGTCCCTGAAGCTTAGACTCAGAGGCCCCTACATACTGATTAAAGGCTCACAGATCTACACTGGCACCAGATACACCAAGAAATACCTCACCAGCTGAGCTGAGGCCTCAGCATCTTAATGCCTCTCTGCCACAGACCTATAAATGTAGTAGCAGAGCCAGGAGCCATGGCA
The DNA here is from genome assembly GCA_007922755.1 of Pedetes capensis. Classification (NCBI taxonomy): domain Eukaryota; kingdom Metazoa; phylum Chordata; class Mammalia; order Rodentia; family Pedetidae; genus Pedetes; species Pedetes capensis. Next base: position 64,045 of record VMDO01001820.1, read on the forward strand.
CCTGCCTATAATCCCAGTGACTTGGGAGGCAGAGGCAAGAGGTCTCAGGTCAAATGAGAGGCAGCCTGTATAACTTAGCAAGACGTTGTCTCAAAAAATGAAAAAGGAGGTGCAGCTCAGTGATACAGAATCTGCCTAGCATGTGTAAGGACCTGGGTTCAACTGCCTCATATTGCAAAAAATAAAAAAGTAGTATTAGAAAGATATATGAATATGTATATATGTTCCCATGAATTTGTAAGTGTAGTATTTCTCTTGAGAACTTCAGGCACTGAAATAGTTCTTATTTCACCTGATCCCTCAGACATGGTATGGAGTGCTCCTATTTCTTATATTATGAAATTCAGAAACTCCTTTTCAAACATGAGTAACATAGCATAAGCTATAGTAGTTACAAGAAATAATCCAAATTTGTACCATCATGAATCATTGCCTATTATATTCTTCATTGTCTTCTAAGAAAGAACCTCGGTGATACGTTCTGTTAGGAACTTAGTACTGGAGCTAATGTTCTTCTCTTCAAGGCGAGCAGCCGGCCAGCAATCTCAAAGCTAAATTAAACATTCAAACTTAGAAAACTTCTTGGGGCATGTGACTATGATCACCTGTCACCTTCTCCTTTGGTGGCCTTTATTTTCTGTTTTGTTTTGTTTTTTAATTTTTGTCAGGCTTATGGTAAATCTACTTTTTCTTGTAAGCCACACCACATTCTTTGAGAAAGTAGTTTACTAACTTAATTTTAAAAATAACCTCAACTTGTGCACAAAGTAATTCCACATCCCAGGTGCTATCATTTACACAATTGATTAGTCAACCCAGGGTAGAAAGGGATAAAACAAAGTTTTGAATTCATTATGATAAATTATGTATGTGACCATTTGGATGCCGACTATGTCCATGTGTGATACATTATATGCATATTCTGTGATACTGAGAACTTTTCAAAGATGAAAATTAGTAATATTGCTTAAATAAGCACTTACAGAAATGTCTTCAAAACCAAAATTTAAACTGTGAATGGCGATCAGAAATAGTTCAGTAGATCTTCTCAAATTACCATATAATTATCTATTATATATACTTTTCTCTCCATCTTTCTGCTGATTTACATTAGTTACTCGACTATAATTGAATTTGAACTTTTTAGTTTCAATGAAGCCTTACATAAGAAAACTGATTATATGGGGAAAAATTCTCACAAAAGCAGTATGTAAAACAATCCACTGTTTATTGTACATATAATTATCTTCTCTTTCAGCTCAGGGTGTAGTTTTTGTTCTATCATAACTCAAATCTATATAGAATTGTCATTTGATTTATGGCAAATGACCCAGCCTCATATGAAAATGATTTACTGTGTCATGTGTCTCAATTTCTCATGGAAATCAATAGCTAGAATATAGAGGCATCTCAATTAGACAGTGCAAAGTGTGAAATCTGCCTCTTCCATTCCCATATCATTAAAATGGCAAGTATTACAAAACAATGCTACTTCTAAAGCTGGATTGGAGGCAGGATATATTATTTTCAGTTAGGACAGATAAAGTGAACATTCCCATTAAATGAGTGAAGAGTTGAGTGTAAGGTGCTGTAAAGAATAGTGAGTGGTGGAACATAGATTTGCTAAAATATTGATTGGTGAATTTTTACAGCACCTGTGTAAAATTATGGGCTTGAAGAGCATAACAGGGTATTAAACTATGATGTTGAACACAAAAGAATCATCCATCCTTCCTGCTCTGTTCTTCCAAGAAGCCCCTAAGCCAAAATCTCAAGCATTGATGGTATTAGCCACAGTGAAATAAACAATTTGAAGGCTAAACTTTGGTCTCTCTGCAACACAAGGAAAAGTTAAGCTATCATTATAACAGCTTCATAATGAAAAGCTATATTATCTGGCACTGACCACATAGTCATCAAAATCCCAGGGATGAACGAAGGAAATCTTCCACATACTTTCTAAGGAAGAGTGTAGGGCAACTTCTCAAGTATGACATGGCCTTGGAAAATGCCAAAATAGAAAAGTGAAACAAATTACTTTCCTAGATTTATAAATGGTGATGTGTAGGAATGAAAGCAGTTTGTCCCTCTCAGGAGGCCTGTATGATTCGACATGCACATGTTTGTATTGTTTTCCCATCACACCAAGTAGATTTTAATATGATAGGTTGAACAATCACCTGGCCCCATATTAACTACAACTGGAGTTAGAAGATTCTGACTGTGCTGGAATTAAATCTAAGAAGAGCTACTTTTTCCAGAATCTTCTTTTCAAATTCTAATTAAGTCTCTTTAAAAGAGATTCCTTGATTCTTTATTTTTAGCTACTCATAAATGTGTAAGAATATTCTTAGCTACTCATAAATGTGTAAGAATTTACCATGTGATTAGATTCACATTCTTTATCTTCATATAGGATTGTGATGACCAGAAAAATATCATCCTCCTGGTTGGCCTTAAAAGGACATGACCACAGGCCTCAAAGCCACCCAAACTCACCAGAAGACACTTTAGGAAGTGACCAGGAAAGAAAAGGCAATCAGCTATAATACAGCCCAGATTTTCAGGTGCAAAAGAGAAGTTTCATAAGTTCGTCCAGATGTAATAGATTGGGTTGGCCAGAATAGAAGATCTAAATAATCTTCTATTAGGAAATCAGTTTCTTGAAAGCAACAAAAATTTGCACAATGGAAAGTCAATTCAAGATGGTATTGGTGCAAGGAAGGATACCCTGTTGAGAAGCAGTGCACTCAGTGGAGAACAGTACCTGGAGAACTGCAGCTGCAGGCCACGCATCTGAATTCTGTTGCGCTCTGACTCGAGGGTTACCTCCCGTAACCGCTTCTCACTCTGAAGGCGTAAGTGTCTCTCCTCTTCCAATTCATGTATCAGCTTCTCATGCTGTGAAAGGCACAAAGAGAATGACTTCTAACAAGATGTTTGTTACAAAAAAAAATCAGTAATAGCTGTTGGTTCCTAAGGGCTAACTTTATACACACACACACGCACACACACACACACACACACACACAATTGTATCATGGTAACAACCCTATGAAGTAGATTCTGATATTAATTTTTTGTCATAGACCAGGAAACCAAGGATCAAAGAGATCTAAGTGACATAATAGAAATATTATACTAACAGACTTTGAGTCCTGGACAACTAGACTCTACAACTAGAATAATTTCCATTAAATGAAGTGACTTCCTATGAAGAAGTACAGCCTGAAAATACTATCAAAAACATAGTGATTCAGAGAGCAGTTAATGAGAGCTCTATGACCTATTCAAGATTATTTCATCTTTTCAGTCTCTGGAATATGATTTAAAAGGAAGGGACACCACTTTTTATAGAAGGACCAAGAACTTCAAGTCAATTAGACCACAGAGCTGGTGAAAATGATATTCAAGAATTAGTTTCATATTGCCTAGTGAAGTTTTCCAGGATAAAAACAGGACAAATCACCCACTGCTTTTATAATCCTGGAAAGCCAACTCATCTTGCAATGGGCATCAAGGATTGAAAGAGAGACTGAATGACCTGGAATAGATGGCTTTGCACACAGCTCAGATCCTCCTGATAATACCCACTCAGCTATGCCATTGTCATCTTTGTTCTGTGTTTTGTTGCTGTTATTGCCTTTTCTTAAAAAAGCATTCCATACTGTTATGGTAATTGCTGCTACGAAATAGAGCACTTTGCATATGGGATTCATAATTCTGTGATAAAAAAAACAAACAATGTAATGCCTCTCTGTAAGGGTCATACATTCCCAAATGGAAAGAAGAGAATGAGAGACCTCTGTGTTGAGAAACATCAATTACTATGACTCTGTCTCATGGATCACTCAGGGTTAAATATGATCAATGGCATGGGGCACAATGACAGGAATAGAGAAGATAAATTTTCTCCAGAGCTAATTTATGGGGGGAAAGTTATGCTGAGGACTATGACGAAAACATTAAGACTGTAATCTAGAAATGAATCCTGATCCTCTAAAAATATTAAGCATCTCCTTGGTTTTGCACCTTTGACCACCTTCTTGCTATAGTTTAAAAAGCTCTCTGAGGTCTCTCTATTGAAAGCCTAAAGTTCTTTCTAGGCTCAGCTTTCAGCTGCACCCTCCAAAACTGTTTCCTCATCATTTCATCCTTCTCTTTCTTCCCTGAGTTCCAGTGACACCTACTATCTTTACCACCTTTGAAGTCCTTACTTTCTCTATTGTTATTTTTCATAAATCTCCAATTGGATGAACATTTGTTTGAGACAAGGACTATGTCTTATGCACAAATATACTTTATATTTTTAGCATATTACCTCATATACAGTAGTGCTGAAAATATATTTGTTTATTGATTTTGGAGCAGCCCTTCTGCTAAGGCCTAAATTAGTCCATTTTAACCCCAATAATCAATTATTTTTATCTATATCAGGATAATTCTCACTATGGGCTGGGATTTAGCTCAGTTGGTAGAGCGCTGTGCTGCAGTCTCTAAGGTCCCGAGTTCAATTCCCAGCACCGCAAAAATGGGAGAAGGGCCTGGCAATCCACTCCCAAGACAATCCTGAAACAGTCAGCCATTGAAAACCCTATGAGGGTCGCTATGAGTCGGATACCGACTCGATGGCACCTAACAACAACAACAACAACAACAACAACAACAACAACAACAACAACATATCAGGATAAATTGATATCCAACTTCATTCTGTCATGTTGGAATGTGGTATTCTGGAAGCTTTGGAAAGGAAGGGAAAAGTGTTTGTGGATGAGAAATGTGCTCACTAAAGTCAACACTGTAGAAATGATTAGAATAGTGAATTTTATACTACATATATTTTGCCATAATAAAAAATACTCTTTACTCAATTATTACATACAATCAATATTTCTGTCTGTATTGACTTATTGGACTAGAAGAGCAAAGACAAGCCATCTTGTTATAGAATTTGAAAGACTGTACTTTGATTCCAGAAACGGTAGATAAGGGCGTATGGTAACTAATTCAAAAGCACATGGTATAAAGAATGTAATGTTTTTCAGAAAAAAAAAACAGTACTCTTCCATACTTCAACAGTAAAAAACGTTACATAGAATCATTCACTGTCATATTGAAGAATCCCTAATATCTAATAAGGGAGAATCTTTCATTTCCATATGAATAATCCTGTCTGTTCAATATGTTGATGTCTTTTCAAATATAGAAACACACAACACACACACGCACGCTCACACACACACACACACACACACACACACCCTTATATCAGAGAAAGTTCTAGGAAATTAAGACCATGAAGGCAAAAGTTGTTTGCTAAAACACACTCCTTTCAAATAATGTGTGTTTCAATTATTCCATCAAAGTTTGATAGTAAACCACACCTACTTTCCATGTACAGAAGTCTTTACACAAAATTTTTTAAAATGGCTAAAAGTAGAAAGATATAATATCAGTGGATTGATTAGATTTTAAAAAATTTGTCATACTGTGAGTATACATTGGTTTGTCCTACAGTAATTTTAACTTTTCTCCTACCAGTTTGCTCTAGAACTTTCACAGTGGGGAGAACAGGAAGGGAGATTTACAAAATGTTTCCACTTTCACTACTACATCTACTCCTTGGAACAGTTTATTACTATCACTCATTGGCCCCTTCACTTAAAAAGAGCTGTAGGTACTTGAGCGGGTTCCACTGTCAGAAAAGCCAGCTCTGGACTAGATCTAAGTGTTTCAGACCCCAATTCCTCTCTTTCCTTCCCTACTTCAGTTAGTTCTGTTCTAACAGTTACTTTAAAAGTGCAAATTTAGGGGTTTAGTTAAGTTGGTAGAGTGCTTGCTCAGCGTGCACTGAAGCTTTAGGTTGGATCCCCAGCACTGCAAAAAGTAAAAAATAAATGAAAGAAAAAAAGAAAGAAGGAAAGAAGGAAGGAAGGAAGGAAGGAAGGAAGGAAGGAAGGAAAAAGAAAGAAAGAAAGAGAGAGAGAGGGGGGGAGGGAGGGAGAGAGAGAGAGAGAGAGAGGGAAAGAAAGAAAGAAAGAAAGAAAGAAAGAAAGAAAGAAAGAAAGAAAGAAAGAAAGAAAGAGAAGAAAATTAAGCTTGGTCTGGTGGTACATACCTATAATCCTAGCACTTTGGAGGCTGAACCAGGAGGATTGTGAGTTCAAGGCCAGCTTCAGCTATGTAATGAGAACTGTCTCAAAAAAATTAAAAAATGAAAAGTGCAAATTTGTTGTGATGCAATTGATACATTAGGGAACAATCTGAGCATGACACACATCTCACATTTGCTTATGCCCAATTTCATTCATGAGAAAAATTAGGTGAACACAGAAAACTATGCCCAGCAGAACCAAGCTGCATAGAAACATACAAAACACATTTCAAACAGACCTCAGTCCATCATGTGGATTATGAGCCATCTTGATTCATATCCACATTACAACATTCCTTCTGATTTCAGGCTGCCTGCCCTCCACCATTTCATAAGTCACAGGCTGCATCATTATTGATGCGACTCCCACAAGCAAACTGTGGATCTTCTCAAGGTAAAGTGCCAAATTTATCGTAGTATTTGTTGCTTCACCATGTAACACATGTAAAAAATACCCAAAATTTTTGTTAGGTTTCCTTTTTTTTAAGGTGCCACTGGCAAAGTAGTAGATCCCTAGTCTTATTCCCCCCACAAGTCCTATGGTTTCTATTTTGAGAGCATTGATTTTTTTTGTCAGTACTTAAGAGTTGAACCAAGCACCTCACACATATTTTCTAAGTACTTTACCACCGGGCTGTACTCCGATCCCACTTCTTATTTCATTAGTTTTCATTTTGAGACAAAGTCTAAGTTACACAGGCTGTCTCTAACCTCGAACTCAATCTTCCTGCCTCAGCCTCTTGAATCACTGGAATTACAGACATGAGCACTGCACTCAGCCTGCATTGATTTTTAGAAACATATGTTATATTAAAGAAGGGAAGACTGTGCAGCAAAGTGGAGAAAATAAAATCAGAATCAAGAGCAGAATTCCAAAGCACTTTCCTTATCCAAGGCCAAACAAAATGTTGAGTCTTAAACAAATAATCAAACATAAAAACAAGAAGGTATATAAAAGTCTGAGTTTTGTTCAACAAATGGTCTTATCCATACCTCACAGGCTTCACATAAAAGACCTTATACTATGTTATGGTTACTTGAGCAAATCCTCTGATTAAATCTTGATGGAAAGAGTTCCACAGTTCTCATGTGTAATTATTTTTAAAACTCTTCTCCTAATAATTTTCTAAGTGTTGCTTAAATTACCCAATTACCAAAAAGTGTTTTTCTATATGTATGTTCCCTAAAAAAAAAAAAAAAAACTATACAAACTCTGATTATTCCTCAACTTAATAGAAAATTTTGCTGGGAAAAGGAGCTATGTACCACCAACATAGATTAATTCATTCACTCAGGCCACAAATGCTCATTGGGCAGTTTTTACATGCCAAATACTGGACTAACTCTGAGAAAAGCAATGGGCCAGATTGGCACAACTACTGACTTCATTAGACTTACAGGTCAGCAGTGGAAACCAACTTCTATACAGGTTAACCTAACTGGGTAAATTAAAGAGTAATTAGGGTTTTTTCTGGAAGATGGCAGCAAGAGGAACTGATTGGATGTAGTGGGCCAGGAGAAGGTTTCTCTGAGGCAGTAGCATTGACACCAAGATGTCTAGGTGTTGCTGGGTGGAGAGAACTAGGAATAAGTAGGATGTCCCTTATCACACATGGCAAGATGAAAGAGAAGCCCATGGTGGTAGGGAGCCTAGTAAGCAAAAAGACAGTTGTGGCATAGGATACAAGGAGCAGAGTTGGCCCCAAGAGGGCCATGAACATCCTAAGGAAGATTTGGGATTGTATCCTAAATAAAATGATAACTTGGTACCAAGGTTTAATCATGTGGGAAAAAGGATCTGATGAAAATTTTGCAAAGATCATTCTGAAACTCTGTGGAGGAAGAACTGAATGAAGCTCAATTACAGAATGAGAAAACATTTAAATAGTGAGTTATGAACACTAACAGCTTCTAGTATGGACTATCCTATTTATAAGACAAGTGATTTTCAATAAACCATATAACTTAAAATTTCTGTTTTAAGTTCTTTTCCTCTGAATTTTGGAGACAGTGAAATCTGTCAAGTCAATTTCTTATTAGCATTACTGTGATAAAAAAGCAAGATAAAGTATTTATGGTATTTATATTAAAATAGCCTGCAGCCATAGCACTGTGTGCCCAATCCCGTCAGATCTCTCAGAAGCTAAGCAGTGTCAGGCCTAGTTAGTACTTGGTTGGGAGGCTGCCTGAGAACACCAGGTGCTACAGGCTTGGGAGAAGGACTTGGAAACCCTCTCCCAAAAAACAATCAGCCATTGAAAACCCTATGAATAGTAGAGAAACATGACAATAGTGTTTCATCTGTTGTACATAGGGTTGCTATGAGTTGGACACCAACTTGATGGCAGCTAACAGCAACAACATATTAAAATAAACATTAGAATAAGTATTAAATATAAGGCACTTTAAAAACTTGAAAGTCCAGTATAAAAACAGATATGATTAACTGGACTGGTACAGTTTATATTGTCTAATATAGTTCAGCTACTTTTAATGAATTCTATTGAAATTTTCATCTTTAATGATTACTACATGCTAGAGGGGGCTGGGATTTAGCTCAGTTGGTAGAGCACTGCACTGCAGTCTCTGAGGACCTGAGTTCAATTCCCAGCACCGCAAAAATGGGAGAAGGGCCTGGCAATCCACTCCCAAGGCAATCCCAAAACAGCCACTGAAAACCCTATAAGGTTGCTATGAGTCAGATACCAACTCGACGGCACCTAACAACAACAACAACAACATGCTAAAGAAATGTTATAGTTATGTTTCTTTTTAAAAGTTCAAAAATATATTTTTAAGCAGATCATATAGTAATACTGAAGAAAGTACATTTTATACTAGATTTTAATGTAAGAATAGAGAAACTAATTTCATTATAAATGCCATGTAGAATGTATATAACCTCATATTTGTCATCCTTAAAGACATTTTTTTCAATCCCATTATCCAGTATGATTTCAAACAGGTAGCTTGCCCTATATGGTGTGCCAAACCTTCAAAGGGAAATTAAAATATGAACACTTGATCTCAAATACAGAAAGTCAATAGCTATCTCTACTCTAGGCCTAATTATATTTGGTGACTGTCATTACTTTAGCAAGTGATAAGACTGGCAAGTAAAGGAGATTCAAAGAATTGGGAAAGGAAAGGATTTTTCTTTGTTTGGCATGGAAATTCTAGTACTACTATACATAGCCATGTGTTAGGTAAAACATTCACCTTAACAAGAGGAGCTTCCCCTACTCCACCCATTCATTACACTTCCCGTGGGTCCTGCTTAGTGAGTAAACAGAGGCATCATCACCTCTGAAAGTGTTCTGTGCTGACAGTAGTGCTTGAAAGATGCATGATAACATATAGAACTGTGTTCACTATATGTTTTTCCCCAAAGGATTTCCTTAAATGTGTTCATATTATAATGTTCTTGTTATAATACTCTTGATGAATGATTATTTATGATCAAAGAATCATAGGTGAAACATTAATACTCTTGGATAAGATGATCTAAAACATTATGAGAAATGAACAGAAGGCATTAGAGAGGGCCATAGGGATTAAATGGTATTTCTGGGTATTGGTGGAAAAATGTATGTGCTCATTCAAGAAATGTGAAGTCTGGTAAACAAGCTACCTATTATGCAATAGGGAGTTAAAATTAAACAGCCTAGCACAAAAGATGAGTACATTTGATTCAATGATATAAACAAAACATGACATTAAGACCAAATAATGAACTTCTGCATCTGCTTTGGGAGAAGGACCTGACAACCCATTCCCAAAAATCAATCTGCCACTGAAAACCATATGAGTAGCAGAGAAGCACTGACAGTAGTGTTTCACCTGTTGTTTGTAGGGTCACTATTAGTCAGAAACTGACTTGACTGCACCTAACAACAACAACAGCAACAAAAACAACATCTGCTTAGCCTGCAGCTATAGCACTGTGGCATCAGGTCCCGTCAGATCTCAGAAGCTAATCAGGGTCAGGTCTGGTTAATGCTTGGATGGGAGACCACCTGGGAACACCAGGTGCTATAGTCTTGGGGAAGGACCCGGAAACTGGCCCCCAAAAAAACAATCCACCATTGAAAACCCTATGAATAGCAGAGAAGCACTGACAATAGTGTTTCACTTGTTGTACTTAGGGTTGCTATGATATGAGTTGGATACCAACTAGATGGCACCTAACAACACCACCACCACATCTCCTTAGATTTGATTAAAAACTAGTGTCTAAAAAGTTAAAGGTACCTCCATGTGTTTACTAACTGATATGTATACCAAAATATCCTAAGAATTAGAGACCCAGAATAATGCTTTTAATTCTCTGAGGATCTAAAACTGACAACTGATTTCTTAGAAGTCCATAAATCAAACCCATCAGTGGAAAAATTAAACTAACGCTTTTCATAAAAACTAGTGCTTAATTTAAAAACTCCATATTACCTAATTTCTATAAAACCAATGTAAAATGGATCTAAATTAAGCTGTAGTTATTACATCTAATTGCAGCCTCATTTTTGTTTTTTTTTTATACAAATTGCAATGCATTTTCCCATAAAGCCCTTTGAATTCAATACCCCCGTTAGTTACGAAAGATTCAGTCATCCTAGAAGCAGAAAAACAGATAAGGAACTTAAGAATTGATTTTTTTAAAGCCTGTACTGTTGGCTGTAACAGAAGAATCAGAATCAGATTTTGAGATGCTCAGATAGAAATAGCCCAGTATATATCTGCAGTGCTGATAACATCACCAGAGAGAGACAAAGCTTTTATTCTAAGTAAAAAAAAGATGCAGAGCTTTTTTTTTTTTTTTTTTTTTTTTTTTTTTTAAGTAGAGGGAGAAAAGGATGAAAGAGACACAGAAGCAAGGAGCGGATGTTAGGGTAGAAATTTCAAGGGTAAAGAAAACAAATGGGCACTTAGATGGATTTCACAAATGTCTTCAATGATGGGTGGGAGTCCTATCTGAAAAGCACCACAGATGACTCACCCCATAGGACTAAATTTTCTTAGGCAAAGATCATTCAGCTGTTTATTACTTGGCAAAGTGATATGGGTGTGAATATTACAGGAAGAATATTTTCAGGTAAGTTTGGGAAGAAAAGCAAGTTGGGAAGAAAATGAAGTTGAACATGTCAAAATGGTGATAGGTATTGTAAAGATATGGAAGGAAAACCTTACAACAGATTATAGCATTATAGAAAGAGAAAATAAAGTTGTTTTTGTGTGTGTAGTCAATGATATTTATTATTTATCAAACAGGGCTACAGATGAGGAGTAAGATGGTAATACTGCATTCATAATATAAAGTTTTGAGCTTGATGCCATCATAAAGCTGAAAATATAGGAAGGAAATGTATATTTTGACCCATTTCTCACATTTTTCATCAGTATAAGCATCTTAATTCATTTGGAAAAGGCATGAGGCTAATCGTCTGAGTTGCCATTTTGATCCTTGTGCTTGCTATGCAACCTTGGGAAATATACTTTCTCTGGACTTATTTCTAAAGTGTCAAGGTCCCTTCTAACCCTGACATTCTATGCAGCCATGAAGTTAGCCATAACCATATCACAAAAAACATAATTACTAATGATGCTAAGGATATAAGGAGATGGTGTAAGATGGTGTATACATGTGTACATATGCTGGGGTCAGAGTGTTGATTTCATTTGATAATGATGAATAGGACAGGCATCTTAGTTTTGGATAATTAGGTGAGTAAAGTGGTAGATTTAAGAAGCTAAGGGTATGGTTTGTTTGGCTAGTGAAAAGAAAGTAAACAATGTTGAAATGATGATATTAGATACTGCATAACTGGAAAGAGAAGTGGTGAAACAGACTCCATAGGCATTGATTTCAATTTGGTTCCCCAATAATTATAGGTCTCTGTGGATTTTAAGAAGAATGACAAAATCTAAATGACATTTGACCAAGATAATTCTCCCTTGGTGTGGACTCTGGAAGTGAGAGAAGATAAGAGCAGATTGTGTCTTTTAGAACCACCCATGATTAGCAATGGTTCCTTGAGTTGAAAAAAGCCATGCAACAGAGTTGTCTGACTCACTGACTTTCTGACTTCAATAAGCTTCTCAGAAAACCATTTCTTCCCAAGTCTTTGGATATCTGACGATTACAGAGCTAACCAAGGAAGGCAAGACATTGAGTAATAAGCCAGGTGGGTGGTAAATATTGTGTCCGCAGTCAGCTACCTCATTCAATTAAAATACACTCTTTCCATTGCACCAATCTTTCTTTGAATTTATTTGGTCAAAAAAGCTCAATTCTCAAATTGACTTACCAGTTTTATTTACTTGACCAATAGATCCTTTTATAAGAAGTCAATGACCAGCTCTTCTCTCCTGGTCACAGATCTTTATTGTCATATTAATTGATCACAATTAATAGCAGCTACTAATTATTTTATCCTTCTAGGGGTTCTCAGAAGTTAATTTTAAGTGCCCTCATACTTGATTGAAGTCTCCTTAAGTATCACTTTCTTTTCTAAGGGATATGATATATTCTACACAAGAAAGGGGCAGCATTTCAGTTTTTTAGCACCAATTCTCTATCTTGAACTACCCATGCACTTTTAGAGTGGCCCTAGATTAACCCAGGCTCCCTTTCACCACCACTCTGTTCCTTTTCTATCTGCACCCCACAATGACCAGTGAAGAACTGGATTTTCCAGCTGATATAGTTGTTATTTCAAACTTGGTGACACTGTATTTCTTACTTTGTTCCTCATCACACAGCACTCAAAGATCTTTCACTTTCTCTTTTATATTCCAATCTTGAACTTCAAGTACATTTACTATGAAAGTTAACACTTACTTGCCTTCTCAACTCTACTGTCACTCTTACTGCATTCACCACCTAACTTATGATTTATCCCATGCTCTTAATACTCAACTTAGCTTTTTAAAAAACATATATCATCAGATCATTTAGCAAGCATTTCATTTACAATTATGTTCTCCTGCCTCCTCAAAAAGCATATCTTTGTTAAGATACAGATTAGGCCTTGTACTTAGAAATCCCATAGAATATTATTAGCACACTGCTGAAAATTTCAAAAGGGTTTGATGAGTACTTGTTGAGTTTAGCTGAATCCTCTGATCTCCCACTATTTCTTTTTCCTTAGTTGGACACCAGCTCTAAGTTTGAAAATTTCTTTCGGTAATAACTTTTAGCCTTAATCCTGACTCTGAAGACAATGTGATGAAATGTTCTTTAGTTTAAAAAACCCATTCATTTAATGCTGTCATTTTCTTGCTTTTACCACTGGCTTCTCTGCATAGCTCACAGACTGAAATCCCAACTTCATATTCAGGTCTCTTACCTGATTAGTCATTTGTACTTATTAAGTCAAAATTTTCATTTGATAGAGGATTTTCAGTGGCTTCCTTATAAATCATTTATAGTCCATTTGTTAGGATGGTACAGCATACTATGCCTTTTGTTAGTAGATTTTACAGAATTTTGAGAGGAAAAAACCTATTTAGACTAGGAATCTTTATATTCCTGTCTTTCTACAGTAAATGGGTATAATTATGTGTGTGGGAAATTAGAGTATTTGCTATGATAATTATTCACTCTTAAAATAAGAGAATAATTATAATGCCAACAACTGGCTATACAAGGTATACTAATGCTTTCAAGTCAGCCAGAGAAAAGGCTTTCAGAATCCCAGAAATTAATATTAATTTCTACCAAATACTTTCTATTCATCTGGAAAACATACTAGATGGCCTTCATACTTCCCATTTAAAGTGAAGATTTTCTTTAAACAAAACTACTTCTTTAAAGGCTTCAGAACAACTGGACTAGTTTTCACAAGGCTAGCTTCTATTATTTTATGATACTAAACTAAATGAGAAACCTGAAAATTTTTAAGCATGATTTTTGGCAGCTTGCCTTACCCTTGTTAGCAAATGCAAACTTGCACACTTTATCATGCCATTAAAAGGTCAGCTAGAATATTTAAAAGATCAATGTAGAACTAATCACAAGCTTTGGTTCAATGCTTTAGTATTTCATTTCATTTCATATAATCACTAAAGTTAGGAGAAATTGAAAATATTACATATTAAATAATCAGAGTTTATCTTATTTCTGGGGGTAAGCTTTAACAGATATATAATTTTTATAAGGAAATCATTAAAGGCCAATAAATGAGCTAAGTGAGCATAGTTAAGTTGTCAAAAGGGAAAATGTATACTCTTAAAAGCCCAGCTGAGTGGCTCCATTGAAAGTACACTTAACCCTTTGTTAATCAAATAAATGCAGGAGAACATTAGGATAGATGATTGATTTCAGAGTGGCAACAGTGACAAGTGGAAGCAAATGGAAGACATGGTCCCACATGGTATAAACAGTACTCTTGAAAAATGGGCTAATATGGGCTGTAAGGGGCTAGGGTTTAACTCAGTTGGTAGAGTGCTGCTCTGCACTCTCTGAGGACTCATGTTCGATCCAAGCACTGCAAATATGGTAGCTGGGTGTGGCAATCCACTCCCTCCTGAAGCAATCCTCAAACTGTCAACCATTGAAAGCTCTATGAGGGCCGTTATGAGTCAGACCCAACTTGTTGGCACCTAACAACTACAACATGGACTGTAATTACCACTAACAGAATGTCTACTGGCCGTGGCTGGGTATAGAACCACTCACAAAGGAGGTGCTTGTATTGTGATTACAGGTGTTCTGTGTGTACCCTCGAGTGTCAGAAATTCTGTTTGAGGTGGGGGGGCCTTCTTGTAATCTCCTATTTCTTCTCAATTCCCATTGTTGGCTGAACTTTCAGCCATCTTATTCAGAATTGGGCTCTTCTAGAAGCCCTTGTTAGACTTAGCTGAACACAGCTAGGGCAATTTTTCCACATGGACTTACCAATATCTTTCCCCTCTTATAGGGCTTAAAATCAAAACAACACGGGAAAGTCCTTTAGTCCACTGAATGCAAATGAGGTCCTAAAAGGTGTTCATTTGTCCAAGGTGATCCAGCCCATCCTTAAACTCCTCCTTCAAGTTTCCCTTTCCAAAAGGAAAGGAGTAGAAAGAAGAACAGTTTACCCACTGCTTGGTGGAATTTTGTACCTGGACCAGTAAGATTTATATGTGAAACTTTCACCTGCATTTATAAATGATTGTCTTTTATAACATACACGTTTTTATATAAGCTAAAAATTAAACCTCTGCCTAAAGATAGAAAATTGGCTAGCAAAATCATAAAACATTTTCATCATTAGTATTTCAATATTTTTAAAAGCTCTTCTAAAAAGTGTCTCTTTCAAGAAACAATACTAAAAATTACACAGCCCCTTGATGTTAAGAAACATGGCTTCCTGTAGCGAACTTTGTTATTATCTTGTCAGAACACTTGCATGCATTTTCTAGACCATTTATATTGACACCATTCTTAGCTTTTTTTTTTTTCATTTTATTTTGATCTGACCTTTGAATAGGATGTTTCCTCCTTATAATTTTGATTCAACTCCCACGTATGAGTGAGAACATGTGGTGTTTTCGCTACAGGAAAAATTTCTATCTTAAACAGAACTGGAACTCAAGCACATATAGAAAAATATTACCAAGTAAATGACAGAGAAGACTTAGATGGAGGGGGAAGCATACAAGAGAGTAAGGAGGCACCTATATGAATAATGTACATCAAAATGCATATATGTAAATGCCACAATGAAAAGCATGTCAGAATGAATCACATTAAGGTATACATTAAAAATGTCCAATAAAAAAAAAGAAACATGGCTTCTTCACATTTATAGGTAAAGAAAATTTGTACTTTTATTCACAAATGTTTTTAAATGGGCTAAGACTCCCAGGATTTATGACCAAAGAATCAGGCTCAATATGTCCAATGAAAATTCCAATGAGTGAGAGTTAACTACAATTAAGGATGACTGTCAAACAGAACAGGAGTGCCATTACACAGGTGTGCAATTCACCCTCCTTTAAATGCCTAAACAGTGGATATCACCTCTTAGGAGGAATTATAAAGGATCCAAAATGACAAAAGTTTCAGTGTAATGAATACTATTTACAGACAGTCATTAAATAAATAAAAACACTATTACTATAACACAGGAATTCTGGCTTTATCTTATTTTTTATGTTGAAATAATCCATCTCTGTAACAAGGTTGTGTCCACTGGCATTGAAAGTAAATCATAGCTAGTGCCAGCAACCTCGCTGATGTGTAAAATGAGAAAGTACATATATATTTAAAGCACACCTCCTTATTCATGGATATGAAAATAATTCCAGAGAAAAATAAGTATATGAAAATAAGAGAAATACAAAAAGCAAGATTACTCCTAACATCACAAATAATGATATAATGAAACCCAGCTGAGTTCTAAGCAGCTTTCACATAGTACAGTATCCACAGATCCCTTGTAATGACAATAGATAATGGACAGTAATTCCAACTCAACTTATTTGTTTTTAAGATGATAAACCTAAGTGCGCAAAGCAGAGCCCTGTGCAATCTGACTCCAGAAACAGAATTTGATGGCCTCCCTTTACATGTATGAAAGATGAGTTTTCTGGTTTGGTAAATTTTCACTTCAACAGGACCAGTGGAAGTATTTAAGTTGCTCCCTTTCCAAGACTTTGTTAGAGGTTGTGTGATATAAAACATTCTAGGGGGAGATAGAGAAGTATCCAGAGGGAGAGGGAGGGAAAGAGGGAGAGGGAAGGAGAGTGGGATGGAAGTAGGGAGACAGAGTGTATATGTCTTTACCATTAAGAGTATTAAGATGTGCTTAGATTGAGTTTAGCACATGTGTAAGAATTAGGTGGCAAGGTATGGCTATCTAAAGAAGGAATTGGCAAAGTTTTTCTGCAAGGGAGCAAATGGAAAATATTTGAGGGTGTATGTACCATATAGCCTCTGTTACAGCTACTCAATTGTGCCCTTCAAGCACAGAAGTCGGTATGGACAATAGAGGAACACATGGGTGCTGATATACTCCAGCAAAATAAGTGGGTAGGGGATAGCCCAGCCATAGTTTGTGGGACCCTGATCAAGATTCACCATTGAAATCTCACAAAAAGGAACCAGTTCTATTCATTCATTTTCTACAAGGTGAAATTTTTCTATCCAGAATTCATAATTTCACCAGAAGCCATGGTATTGGGGAACTGTCTTCTTATTGTTGAGAAATAAAAACAACTTGATACACTTTCTTGCAAACTTAATGAAATTTTACAGCCACTGTTGACAATAAAAAAGTCTGTGCTTTAGAGAAAGGATGTCCCTTTTGGCAGTTCTGGAAACCATGTACTATCTGTGCTTGTCATTGTGCTAGGATCAGAGCTTTTATCTATCCCTTTGTGATTCCATCTGTACACAGGCACTGATTTTGTGTTATACATGGAATTACATTTTACCCTTTGGTGTTGAGCCATTAGCCAGTGTCTCTTCTCATTCTCAGGAAGAGAGAGTCCCCCCACTAGAGGGAGAACAGCCTCTAGAGTTACTTGCTGCCAGTGTCAGTTAATGTTAGAGGTCTCTCAAATTACTTTAATTCAGCAACAATTTACAAAGGACCTACTTCATGTCTACTAATCTCAACATTAGATAATATGTAGTATTACTTATAACATATGTACAGATAAACTATTACTGAGTCATTGCTAGATTGCGGATGTTGACTATCCCCCAAAGGCCCATGTATTAAAAATTTGGTCCCCAGTGTGGTGCTATGGACCTTTAAGAGGTAGAGCCTAGTGGGAGATCCTTAGGTCATTGGGGATGTGCCCTCAAAAGGGCTATGGGACCCCACCAGTCCTCTCACTCTGCTTCCTGGGTCCTGATATGAGCACTCACTCTGAACTAGACTCCACACTCATGAGCCAAAATAAATCTCTCTTTATTTTATAAATAACTTATATCAGATATTTCATTCCAGTGATAGAAAGCTGACTAACAGAGTCAGAGAAATTAACATGTTCTTGAAGACTCTAATAGCCTCTAAGACTTAAGGTTGACAGTTGTCACCTTTAAATTTTTTCTATGATATCTTCTCATATGGTATAATAACATTATAAGTCTAATTACTTATTAAAAACAGACAACTTGAATAGTGCAGGGAAGTACTTCACTGCAGTGGTTTCCAACTTTCTTGGCACCAGAGACAAGTTTCATGGAAGACAATTTTTCCTGAAACCAGAGGGGTGGTTTTTAGGTGACTCAAGAGCATTGCCTTTATTGTATAAGCACAGATGAAGCTTCTCTTGCTCACTTGCCATTCATACCAGTACTGGTCCAAAGCACGGGGAAGAGGGGGATAGTGTGCAGATTACAGTCTGTAGCAGAAAAACTTACTCTGTGTGTCTACCAAAAGTTTTATATTTACAATGTGCTAAATATGTTAATTTTCCCACATAGCCAATCATTCAGTCTTCTCTCTCACAACGTCTAAGGTAGCTAGGAAAGGAAAAGTTTGCAATCCAGAATTTGTGTAGCTCTTAGGTCATGACTTTTACCAATAATTCCCCAGATTGGGCATTTAGCTCATATTTTAAAGACTCCAACACTCCAGATGTCCTTTTGTCTGTTACTCATTGATTGCTGTTAAACTAAATGTTTTTCACACTGTGATCAATACCTTCTTTCAAAAATTAAACCGAGGCATTGACAAACAACTCTACAGCATACTGCAGCTTTTGTGACAGTGGGCAGCATGAAAAACTACCACCTCCAAGAATTAGAAAAGATCACACTGGCTCTAGGACTCATTACACTATTTACATGCTTCTAGCAGCTGAATCATTCCACTGTAACAAGACTTTATTAAATTAGACAGCCACTGAATCTTGAGCTTTCTGAGAATAATAATTAATATCCCTTTGTACTTTATTACTGTTTCAAAGCACTGTGATCCTATTGCTCACATTCATTTTTACACCTCCCTGGTGATGAAGTTATTAAAGAGCAACAGCAAGATAAAACAGGGAGGGAGGGCTGGGACAACATATAAACAATGACGACTCTATTTCATAAAGGCCTGCAGCTGTAGCCCTGTGGCATCCGATCCCGTCAGATCTCGGAAGCTAAGCAGGGTCGGGCCTGGTTAGTACCTGGATGGGAGACCGCCTGGGAACACCAGATGCTGTAGGCTTGGGAGAAGGACCTGGCAACCCCCTCCCCAAAAAAAATCTATCTGCCATTGAAAACCCTATGAACAGCAGAGAAGCACTGACAATAGTGTTTCCCCTGTTGTACAGAGGGTCGCTATGAGTCGGATACCGACTCGAGGGCACCTAACAACAACAACATCATTCCCAAACCATTTTAAATAGCAGTGCCTTTTTAAAAAAATTAAGGTGCTATACTTTTAGAACCCAAAAGCAAGGTTTTTTCTGACCTGTGAGTTTTATACACTCTAAAAGATAAGTTCCCTGACCTTTTAGAAACATTTGCTTCCAATTATTTGTTCCTCACATGATTTTGTTTCTTAATGCAACCTGAAGCAGAAATCCACAGTGGGTATAAGGCAGTCAAACAAGATTGCCACAAACATGTGCCATGTGTAACTCTCTACCTCCCATACCAATTCACTCAAATACCAAATCCCTAAAGTACATAACCCTGTTTTCAATTAATAGGCATTTAGTGACCTGGGTAAAAGCTAAAGCAAGTGAGAAGAATAAAACCAAACACTTCCAAATACAATAAACAGAAAAACAAGCCTTTCAAGTGCAAACACCTTAAATAAATTATGACACACTCTTGCTTTTGTGTTTATTGCAAGAAAGAACTCAAGGAACAATGATTTTAAATCATTTGAACCTGAATGCATTTATCTGTGGCAAACAGCAACAAAGGCATTTACAATTTTTATTAGCAGCAGTTGATATTTCCTGCCAAAAGAGATGGTTTTGCATTACAGACAAGCAATTCAATGAACTAATCTCAAAGTTTCTCAAAAGATACTTTCTATTTCTTGTTCCAAGATAGGTTTTATGGCATAGCTGAAAACTGCCACCAAGTGGATAGACAAATACTGGTCTAGTTGTAGCTGGACAGCAATGGCTCCTTGTGATATGAGCACTGAGCAATCACATCAACTAGCATTTACTAAATGCTTACTATGCACAAGATGTTCTTCTAGGTGCCTCCAGAGAAATACATTATGACTATGAGTGAGGAGGTTAAAGGCCTGTTATAGGCACCTCATGACAGATGATCATGTTCTTTAGATCTCAGTATGTACACTTCATTGATCTCTTCATAATCTATAAGGGAAAAAATTAACCTATTCATGCTATTATGACTGAGAACAACAGCAATATCCAGCTTGGAAAGAAGTTTCTTAGTGCCAATTCCTGTTTAAATATATGAACAAGAAGCTCCAGAACACGTAAAATTGGAGTCACTTCTGAAACCACTGATAGAATTCAAGAGACCAGTAAATTGGAGGTTATGTGGACTCCCTTTATGATCTTTCATGGAGATACAGCTCTAGATGTAATGGTGGTGATATATAACTCATTGAGGGACCATAAGACAGACTAGGCCTACACAGGGAAGAACAATGACTGCATTCTCAGCTAGGAAATAGCTCTTCCCCCACAGGGACATCCTGACCTTTCACACTATAGAGCTTAGTGTATGTGAAACTCCCTCAAAAAGGAAATCTATAAGCAAGTTTGATGAGCCAATTTACTTAATGAAATATCTAATTTATTCAAATGAGTGATTCTAAGCCCTATTTAGTCTAATCCTCAGCTCCAAGCATTATTTATTCTGCACTATAAAACATATCATCTCTCTTAGAGGCAGAAGCACCAAAGGGAGGAACACTAACTTTTAATGGGTGCAGTTAGATCTTGAAATTTTTATCTGAAAACCATAAAGCTTTTAAAAATGAATTTGCAAATGTAATTGAGCCTCTAATAGCTGCCTCTGATAGTAATTAAAGAAATCTCATTTCCCTAAATTAAACATAATGAAATGTTTTTCAAGATCAAATAAAACTAGAAAATGCTATCAGCAGGGAGATAGAATTTGCCTCTAAAGTGGTATTCCAGAGCTTGTGTAGAAGCGTCAGTTGCCAGCAAAAGTCAATGGCTTGGATGGTTATGGATGATGAAGAAGACAATTCTACTGTATCATATCAACTTTTATTGGCTGGTAACCCATCTGAAAGACAGTATGTGGCCTGACTTTACACCGACTGCTTATGCAAATGTAATAGGCATCCTTTGAAAATCTTCCATTAGTGCCTTTGAAGAGTTTGTTATTTAATTAAATGTTGTCAGCATATCCTCAGTTCAACCTATGTGTTTCACACTCTTAATGTTAAGCTTTTACATTACTTTGGCTTTTCTTCAAGTGAAAATGGCATTTGGGAGCCATAGTAACCACCTTATCCAGGTCTCTGTTAATAAGCAAGGAAGTGGTTCAATTGCTGACTTAGTGCAGGCTTCTATAATGAAAAATACCATAGAGTGAATGACTTAGCCAACAGAAATTTATTTCTCACAGGACTGGAGTTTGGGAAGTCCAAGATCTATGTGTCTGCTGATTTCAGTTCCTGGTGAAGGCCCTCGTCATGGGCAGCAGATGGATACTTTCGAGGGTTATCCTTGTGTGACAGAGAGAGGAAGCAAGGTCTCCTGTGCCTCTTCTGGTAAAGACACCAATCCCATCCTAAGGGCTTCACCCTCATTATCCAACTACCTCCTGAAGTGTCCCATCTCCAAATACCACAGCACTGGGAGGTAGGGTTTCAACAAATGAATTTGGAGATAAAACAACATATGACCCATAACAATTGCTCAGAACTGATCATTCTCTCCCCATTTGCTGATGGTCTCTGGGCAAAATCATCTATAAATTTCATTCTTTAATTCACTAGTTCATCACCCTGGGAGTCATCCAGTTATCTTTATGTCTCACCAAAATATTTTGTGTCCTAATTTAATTATTTTTCTTATTATTTGGATGTCTGTGACTCAAAGAGACTACTAGACTCTTCATAAAAATACTTTATTCCAGTAGAAAACAATTATGTAAGGCTAGCAGAGCAGCACTGATAATAGTGCCGGGCACAGCACAGTGTCAGGTCCCAAATTAAACTTTGGAGTTCAGTTAATAAAGCAGTGATACTGGTTCACTCATTGTAACAAATGTAGCATACTCAGGCAAGCAGGAAAACTGTGTTGGGGAATGGGCGCAGAGCTCAGAAAACGGAAACTCTGTACTTTATGTATAATCTTTTTGTAAACCTGAACCTGGGGGTCTTACTATGTTGTCTAGACCTAATTTTAGGCTCATTCAACCTTCCTGAGTAACTGGGATTACAGATACGTGCCACCGTGTCCACCAAGGACTACAGGTTTTTAAAAAGTTTAAAAAAGTAAACTGGCATGATAGCTTCAAAATATCAGACCTACTTTACATAAATCTAGTCAGATTAATCCATGTCTCATAAAACCCTTGGCCTGCAGTCATACCACTGCAGCATCTGATCCCGTCAGGTCTCTGAAGCTAAACAAGGTGGGACCTGGTTAGTACTTGGATGGGAGACCGCCTAGGAACACCAGATACTGTTGACTTGCAGGAAGGACCCAGCAACCCACTCCCAAAAATCAATCTGGCATTGAAAAACCTATGAATGGCAGAGAAGCACTGACAAAGTGTTTCACCTGTTGTACACAGCGTCGCTATGAGTCAGATACCTACTCAATGGCACCTAACAACAATAGCAATAAGAACAATAACATAAAACCCTTCATGTTGCCCTTTCATCTTCAGGATAAAATTTTAACTCTATAGTGAAAAATATATAGCTCCTGGCCATTTAGTCCAGTCATTCCACCCATCTCTAGCCAGTCCACCCCACTGTTCTTTTTCCTGGTCCTGGAATCCCTCTGGTCCAAAGACGTTCAGTCCTTGAATTGTGAATGTGTAACACTTCTATAAACCCACTACAATTTTGAAAACAATGTATATTATCTTTCTACTACTATGACAAACACTTGAGATAAATCAATGTATAAAGAAAGGGTCAAGGTTTATTTTCACTCATGGTTTCTGAGGTTTCAGTCTGTGGTCAGCTAGCCACACTTGGGGTTTGTGTCAAGGCAACATATTATGGCAAGGAACACTTGATAGAATAAAGCCATTCACTCCACACTGGCCAGGAAATGAAAAAGAGAAACAAGAAGACAGAGAAAGCGTAAGACAAAGAAAGAGAGGGGAAGAGCAAAGCAAAGAAAGAGAGAGAGGATGAAGAGGAAGGAGAGGAAGGGGGGCTGGGATCCCAGAGCCCTTTCTAGGGAAAGCCACTGAGAACATAACTTCTTCCTCTAGGCTCCAATTCCTGAACTTTCCACCTTCTCCCAACATATTGTGCCATAGATTGAGGACCAAGCCACCAACACATGGGCCTTTGGGGAAAATTTATCCAAATCATAGCATGATGTAAACTGAAAATTCACTTAATGTGCTTATCTACTGGATTTCCTAGTTTAGCAACACAGTGCACTATAGAGTTTTGCTCATTTCCCCTGATGATCATGGGGCTGGCTGGGAGCCGGGGCTCACTACTGTTGCCCAGCATTGAGAAAGTGTCACACAGCATATTACTAGCCTGGAAAATAGATCCAAATTCAAAATTCAAAGTACAGTTTCCACTGAATTCACATAGGTCTCATACCATCATAAAGGCAAAGAATCATGAGTCAAACCTCCATAGGTCCAGACCTTCTTTTCCTCCTCATTCTGTTTCTAATAACACCAATGTTACATTGTAACTACTCACCTTTCATCCTCATGAGCCAGAGTGTGAACAACCTGGCAGGAGGAGCCATGTCTTTAAGCCACTTCAGAAGCCAGGCACTGATGCAGAGTACATACTCAGTAGGATTTTACTGATCAATCAATCAATGATGTAAAAAAATCTTCAAATTATTGTTAGTACTATTATTGCAACCCATGTGAACTGAAGGTATATCATAAGTGGTAACTCAGGGAAGTTATTTCTAGGAGGGACTGAGATAATATAAGTGAGGTAGCTGACACTCTGATCTTATAACTTGCCATGGTGATGACACTTAAAAGTCATAGTGGAATCAGCTGCCCATGAGACATACTCTCTCTAAGACCGGATATCTCAAGCAAGACCTGGACTACACTCAAGTCAGGGCTGAATTCTCTTATGAGCACCACAGAGTTAGACAGGCTATGTGCTGCTGAGGACAGAGGAATGT
Organism: Pedetes capensis; assembly: GCA_007922755.1. Classification (NCBI taxonomy): domain Eukaryota; kingdom Metazoa; phylum Chordata; class Mammalia; order Rodentia; family Pedetidae; genus Pedetes; species Pedetes capensis. Next base: position 88,448 of record VMDO01001820.1, read on the forward strand.
ACATGCTTTAACATATGTATGTGTATGTATATGTATATGCTTTATATGTAGAACTCAGGTGGAAAGTTCTGTTTGGGAAATTAGGGATTCTGATGGATAGTCTTGATTAGGCAAAGAGGCAGTTGAATGCAGCAGCAAGAGTTCAAAACGAAACGTGATTCTAGAAGAAAAAGCACAGGATGTCGCCGCCATTTACATTGATTCGTTACACTTAGAATCTATACCTGGACTGCTATGACAAGCATTCCTCCTAAAGTCTCTACTTTGGCAAATCCATCTCTTCAGTGTCTATGAGAGGCACTTCTGGTCTGGATGTCCCTTAATGCAAGGGAAGGACGTCTTGCATCTGCTTTCTGGATTCCTTCTCCACCTGCATCCATGCCCTGAGTGGCCAACCTTTATGGGCCTGGCTTCCTGTCAGGCCCAACCCCTAAGGTCAGAGGGAAGAATCAGGGAAGGAGGAGACTTAGTCAGCTAACTCACTGGTTCTCAAATGTGAGCATACCTCGGAGTCACACAGACCAGAGTTTATTAACATCCCAGATGCAGGGACCCACTCTGAGCATATCTGATACCTCAGGGGTGGCAGCTGGGAATCTCCATTTCTAAGAAGTTCCCTGCAGATGCTGATGCTGCTGGTCAGGGTCCCACTTTGAGAACCTCTACCACAGCTGAAAGGTTACTGCTGAGCTCCTTATATCTTTCCCAAAAGTCCCTGGCCCTCTCAAGGTGACCTATTCCACCAGACTATGGTGGTTCATTTTAATGTGTCCACTTAGCTAGGCCACAGTGCCCAGGTATTTGGTCAACCATGATTCTAGATGTTTCCATGAAGGTATTTCTTGATGAGATTAACATTTAAATCAGTAGATGCTGAGTAAAGCACATCCTACGTAACAACTGACCTCCTAAGAAGAGGTAATTCTACCAGTAGACTGCCTTTGGAATCAAACTAAAGATCTTCCCATTGTCTCTAGGTTGTTTTCCTACCCCTCAAATCTTGGACTTTCCAAGCTTCCACAGTACATGAGCCAGTTTCTTAAATCTCAATCAATCTCTTTTTATCTGTAATGTTATACACACACACACACACGTGTAACATGTACAAATACACACACATGTAAACACACAGGTAAACATGCACATATGGGAAATACACGTTCATGTATGTGAACACGTGCACGTGTATATAAAATGTGCATGTATGCCTGTGCGTGTATTGATACACACCCACATTGTGTTGACTGTTTCTATGGAAACCCTTGACTAATGCAAAGAATTTGACCTGCTATGTTCTAGTGACTAGTCTCTGTTGACTACATGGGAACGTATTACCTACCTGATTCTTCAGACAAGCTGATTACAGCTTGATGCTATGAAGTTTACACAGCTACTGCACTATCTCCTGTCATTTCCCTATTTCTACACCTTTGTAAACATTCCCTGTGTAGTAAGCCCTTGTCGGACCATCCTATTTCAAATGGCTCTTCTGTTTTTGCTGGAATCCTGACTGGTAAAATCACACTAAATTTGAGTAGAGAAGCCAGCCTATGCTCTTCCTGGGCCTGTCATTCTTGCTGTGTCTCCCCTTGTGATTAATAGCCTCACTCCCTTCCAGGCACCTAGACTTGGAAGCTCAGCATCAGTTTCTGACTTTGTATAATTGTTGGTACAATTTCTGGATTCTCTATAATTTTGGAAGCCCCTAAGTAGAAAATATGTCTTTTTGTTGTTGTTTTTATACGTCTAAGACTGAACACAGTGTATACCAGGCAACTTTCAGGTGGTCCAAAAATATGTGCTGAGACAATGAATAAATTAAAATTTATATGGAAACTTAAACATCCCATGATCTTTACATATACATTGTTTCTAGGCTCAGAATTTCAGTTTCTTTGCTCTGAAACAAGCAAACATTCACCACGAACATGCCAAGTATTGTTTCTTCTTCCACAACAATGCTTGCCTCTATCTCCTCACTATTTCCATTTCTACAAGTGGGCTTCATGCTTCTATTATGTGACCTAAATAATTATATTAGCCTTCCAACCTGCTTTCTTGCCTCTAATTTCCTTTTCCTGCAATCCATCTTACTTCTTAAACCTCTGATCATGATCTTCTCTATATTCTATGGCTTCCTATTACCCAAGAAACACAATCTGGACATTTCAGGTTTTGAATATAAGATTCTTAATAAGCTGGTACCAACTTAACTTCCCAAACAAATCTTATTTCCTTAGATAACCTCTTCATTCCTGGTGTGTTCACATGTACCTTCCATTCAGGTTTCTCTAACTCTGTGTCTTATTATTCCACTCTGTATCACACTATTCTTCTTTCTTGAAGACCATTGCTTCTTATTTTGTACACACCTATCAGAACTAAGTTCCTGCCCTACTCTTGCCACCATGCCAGCCCATTATGATTTCTTATTGCCTCATATACTTTCAGTAGCTATTCCCCTCACCTGACACCTGGAATCTATTGATTTTTATTGCTGTAGAATGAATGCTACATCTCATCTCTCAAATCAGGCTGCAAGTAATCTGGGGACCGACAAAACAATGTTCTATTTGCTTATTCCCACCAAACCTTAAGCACAATTACTGGCACAGTGCAGTGACAGACCTTTGCATAAGCCTTACTCTGTGGATATATCCATTGCCTATGAAAAAGTCTTGACTATTAAGACGGAGAACTCACTGTGCTCCTACTTAGGTGCATTAACACCACACAGAGGAAACAGAGCCCATCTGCATGAGAATGACCTATTCTAAAGGGGGCAAGAGGCTCTATATTTGGTGTTTGCTACATAAATAGCGTGGGCTGGGATTTAGCTCAGTTGGTAGAGCGCTGCCCCGCACTGCAGTCTCTGAGGTCCTGAGTTCAATTCCCAGCACCACAAAAATGGGAGAAGGACCTGCAATCCCGATACAGTCAGCCATTGAAAACCCTATGAGTGTCACTATGAGTTGGATACTGACTCGACGGCATCTAACAACAACATATAAATAGTGTGTTGTATTGCATTCATAGTTTTCACACTTTTGTTTGGAGGAGTTTAGTTTGTTATAGTTTGTTTTTCCTCCAAGATAAAATGCCAGAGAATATGACTCAGAAGATCTAGATATGGCCAGAAATCTCCATACTTAATGAGGACCTAAGGGATTTGCAAATGTTTACAGTTCTGCATTTGGCCCCTATTGTGAAAAGTACTAGAATAGTGTAAAAAAGAAGAAAATTGATAGAAATGAAACAAAGACTTCATGTTAATTATGGAACTGCTGTAAACAACACTACTAAATATGGAAATGCTTATTTGTGTTAGTTTTCTCATTAAAAAAATGTAATACAACAACTTTCAGAAATTTTCCAACGGAGAAACTAATTCTCCATTTGCTTTCCAAATCACTCACGTAACTGAACGTCATGCTAGCTAATTCTTCATGAAACACTGAGGGGTCGTATTAATATGGTTGTTACACAATGTAAAAGATTTTATACACTCCAACTGAACAGGAGATGTGCTTCTAAATGAAAGGAAGAATATGTATCCAGGGAAATGAATGTTGCTCTCTACATATAAAACTAAGCAGAAATCATAGTCATCCTTTTGGAAATTTAAAAGGCTCTGTCTCTGCCTTCTGTTTATTCTTGGTTATGAAGATTTTCACTGTACTCTATTCAAAGGCAAATGCTGAGTATATTTGCTTATCATTGTGTTCTTTGGTCTCAGTATACTGGATGCAGCTGCAGAAACAGGTAATATGGTCAAATAGGAAGAAAATAAACTGCTGCCTGCAGATAATTTTTTTCCAGGCTGTTAGGGAAAATCCAAGGTGTTTACAAATGTTCTTCCATTTATTTTTAAGAACGTGAATAGCAATACACACTTCTGTGTTCAGAATGGAGTTTTCACCGTTTGAACTCACTTTGAATTATGGGGTGAGGGAATTCATTGTGCTGTAGTCATTTATTTGCTCATTCAAAAATATTATAGAGATTTTGTGCCAGACACAAAAATAAGAGACCATCTACTCTAACAGTAGCATCCAGGTGTCCTATTCATGTCTGGGAAGAATGGTGCTTCTCTAGTCTCCATTTCCACAGTAATCCCAGAGTTACATAATCAATCACCTCACTTGTAGGTTTGATCTACCACTGGCTAGTCTATATAACTTTAGTATTTTCTGCTTTCAACCCACCTTATATTCAATTAATGAAACAATCTCCCCAAATATAATTTAGATAGTGCAAAATTGTTTATCATCAAATATTGATCATTCAATTAATCAATCAACATTTAAAGTTACTGAGAAACTCACTGGTACTGAGGTGGGGAAAGCTGGGGGAGGAAATAAGGAACAAATATAACACGTGGCTTTGGCTCTTAATGACTTTGGTAGATGATAAAAGGGCCCACCAAATACAGCCATATCTTAATCCTTGGAAACTGTGAATCTGGCAGAAGCAATTTTGCGGATCTCATTAAGGTTATAGGCTTTCAAACAGAGAAATGATAAGAGTGGGGCCAATTGAATGTTATGAGTCTTCAAAAGCAAAGAATTTCTCTGGCTGGAGGTAGAGAGAAGCAGCAGGAGTGGATCTGCTGTGCTATCCTTGGTGCTGAGGAGCAGGCGTCACATGTAAGGACTGGGAAGAGGCCTCTAAAAGTTGATAGTGGATCTTTGCTGTTGTTGTTAGGTACCCTTGAGTCAGGTCCAACTCAGAGCAACTCTATATACAACAGAATGAAACCCTCCTCAACACTGTGCCATGCCCAGCACTATGCCAGTGCTTCTCTGCTATTCATAAGTTTTTCAATGGCTGATGGTTTTGGGATTTTTTTGGAAGTGGGCTGCCAGGTCCTTCTCCCATTGTTGTGGTCCTAGGGATAGAACCTAGGGCCTCAGAGAGTACAGAGCAGCACTCTTCCAACTGAGCTGAAACCAGATCTTGGTGCGGCAATATGATGCCCTCAGTCCTACAACTTCGTGAAACCAGATTTTGCTAAAAAGCTAGATGAATTTGGAAATACATCCCTCCCAGAGCCTAGTAATAAAAGTCTAGCTAACCAACACCTCAGTTTCAACCTTATGAGACAAGAGCAAAGAAACCAGTCAACACAAAGTTCTGGCCTGAAGAACTGGAGATACCCATGTGTTGCTTCAAGCTGCTAAATGAGTATGACTAGCTATGGCAGCCACAGGTAGTTAATACAAAGTTCCTGTGCATGATCCCCATGCAGGGTAGTACTCTACAGAGCAGCACCTTCATTCCAAAATTAAGTGGAACAGGCAGAGTTTGGTGGGAGTTATTGAAAAAGTCCTATAAGTTGTGATGTTCTGTTTGTTTCTTGGTTTGTTGATTTGCTTATTTTTCCTTGCTGGGGATGGAATCCATAGCCTTGCCCATGTTAGGCAAGTGCTCTACCACTGAGCTACATCCTCATCCCCCTCTGAGTCTCAAAAAGATTCAGAGGAGAGAAAAGGCAGTGAGTGGTCCTAGAAGCCTTTACACAGGCAATAGTATTTGATTTAGATGAATAATGACACTACGGTGAGACAACATGGCAGGGGCAGGAACAAGCAAGCTGGAATGACTATGTTGGGACCATTCAGCTGAAGTGGCAAATATCACTGGTTAGCATGGATAATAAGGCCTGTGGTTTCAACAGTGATTTGAAACTTCTCATGAGTCATCCTAGGTCAAAGTCAGAAGACAGACTAGAGGGAAGGGACATGAACAGAATAGGGGTAACTGAGCCCCTCTCTCTGTCCTCTTCACATCTGATCTTCAGTCAAGAGGAGCTCCAGAGTTGATTTCTGGGTGGAATTGCATTGAACAGATTCTATGACAGTATTAGTTTGCCAGGGTTCCCATAAGGAAGTACCACAAACTGGGTGACTTAGCACAACAGAACTTTATCCTCTCAAGTTCTAGAGGTCAGAACGTAGAAGTCAAAGTGGGAAGAGGGTCATGCTCTCTCTGGAGGCTCTGGGAAAAGGCCTTCCTAGGCCTTTTTTCCTTTTCTGGGAGTTCCTTAGCTTGGGGCAGCACAGCTCCAAGCTTCAGAGGAAGTCTCTTTGTGTGTTCTTGGGGTTCACCCTACTTCAGTGTGGCCTCACCTTAATTAATCTCACCTTCAGAGACTATTTCCAAATAAGCCACATTCAGAGGTACGGATGGTGACTATTTCGACATATGAATTTTGGGAGACACAATTCAATGACTAACAATGGCTAAAATTAGGTTTGAAAGCTATATGTACCAAACAGCAACTCAGATCAGCTCTGAAAGTCCTATAACCAATAATTTACTCCCCAGTGTATCTAAATTGGGCCATTTAGTCAAATGATTTATTCATTCTTCCTAGTTACTACCCTTTTCTTCTTTTAGAAGTTTTCATTCTCAGTTGTAAGGCTTAGTCTCTGAGATCCATATTATCATCTATTTCTAGGGAGCCTATTCAGCTTATGTATTATATTAGTTGTGAACTGTCTTACATTTATTGATCAGCTGCTTAGTAATCACTGCATTGCCATCCTCAGTGAAAATTACTCTTCTTAATCATCTTGCAACTAAAACACTGTTCTGTGGTCAGCAACAATGTCAATTTTATGGTGTTATTAAAAAATAGTCCATCTAAAAGCCAGGTACGGTGTTACATGCCTATAATTCCAGCAAGTTGGGAGGCAGATGGAGGAGGATTGCAAGTTGGAGGCTAGAGGCAGCCTGTGTAATTTAGCAAGACCCTGTCTCAATTTAAAAAATGGGCTTGGGTGAGGCTCAGTGGTAGAGTGCTTGAAAAATGTGCATGAAGCTCTAGGTTCAGCCCCTCAGTATGGCGCGCGCACACACACACACACACACACACACACACACACACACACGGAAAAAATAACTCATCTAAAAATGCTTTCAAACACTGAGTACCTAATAACAAAAAATACATTTTATACTAAATTTAGACTCTTCCCATGGCAATCGATAGCGCAATCTTAAGCATATGGGTTCCTCTTCAGTGTGTCAGTCAATTTCAGCAAATACTACAACCATCCTACATAGGAAACTCTTACTGTGGATGTGGAAATTCAGCCTTCCAACCAAATCTAGAGAAACACCACCTAGTGTCCCAAAGTCAACACTGTGTATCAGCAAATAGCTCAGCCTGGCAACACAACTCCAACGTGGCCTCTCTACAGCCAATATTTCTCACATGAATATTTAAAGATGTAAACCACTTTTAAGTTAAGTCTTAGAAACTCTCAAGTGAGAGTTTTCAAAGCAACTGAACCCTCACAAGCTTAGGTCTGTTTGAGGAAGGCTTACTTTTTATATCAGAAGGGCATGGGACACATGGTACTTGGAATTATGCACAAATTATCTCCTCCAAATGGCAAGATGGGAGACAGACCTGGCAACCCACTCCCAATAATCAATCTGCCATTGAAAACCCTATGAACAGCAGAAAAGCACTGATAATAGTGTTTCACCTGTTGTACATAGGGTCTCTATGAGTCAGATACCAACTCAACGGCAACTAACAACAACAACAACAACAAATGGCAAGAATCTACAGCCAGGAACTTGCCTTAATTTCTTGGGAGATCCATGAAATACAAGTTCAGACTCAGGAGGCTTCACATAATTCTTCCCACCCTAAGGAAGGGATGAGATCTGTCCTTGCTTCTCCCGGGCCTTGTTTTGTGTCCTCTAGCACATTTTATTGGCTAGGATTTAGCTCAGTTAGTAGAGTGCTGCTCTGCAGTCTCCGAGATCCCAGGTTCAATTCCCAGAACTGCAAAAATGGGAGAAGGATGTGGCAATCCACTCCCAAGGTAATCCCGAAACACTCAGCCATTGAAAACCCTATGAGGGTCGCTATGAGTCGGACACAATTCAACGGCACCTAACAACAACAACAACAAGCAGATTTCATGGGGCTGGGATTTAGCTCAGTTGATAGAGTGCTGCTCTGCAGTCTCTAAGGTCCTGGATTTGATTCCCAGCACCACAAAAATGGCAGTAGGACATGGCAATCCACTCCCGAGGCAGTCCCGCAACAATCAGCATTGAAAACCCTGTGAGGATCGCTATGAGTTAGAGGACTCAAGGGTACCTAACAACAACAAGAACCATATTTCATACATAGAGCCCATAATCAGGCACCCAACACTTCAAAAGTATATGTTTTCCACAACTATACCACCAGGCTTCTCAGAAATGATGTTGTACATAAATAGAAAAAGGGCCAAAGAAGAGACATTTTTAAAGTTTTAGATAATTTCCATCACAGCCAAGGAGCAATGTTTTCACTTTTTTTGTAAGAGTCATTTAATTACTCCACTTAAAATTCACATAAAAAAGCACTGTGCCAGAGATTAAAGATCTGCAGTGAAAAACACTTTGAATTTTAAAAGTACCATGCCCACAGTTTTCTAACAGCATCTTAGGTTGAAAAGGAATTACGCTATGCAAAGTAGAAATATAAATATGATACTTTAAGCTTTGGCATCATATTTGTATTTGGGAAAGAAAAACATTTATTTATCTCTGTAAATATACAGTGTTACCATGAGAGGGCAAAAATTAAAATGATCTATAGAAGCCCTGAACTCTTTCTCAAATACCTGGGGGCCTGTGACCTATTACTCTAATCAGCCTCCTTATTTTTATTCATAAGAAAACATTGACTTCCTTGATGCAGTACTTTTTTAAAAAAATTAAGAAATATTGAAGTCTTTATATCTTCATAATATGCAGTCTTATAATAAGACAAGCTAGGAAATTGCGGGCTGGGATTTAGCTCAGTTGGTAGAGCGCTGCGCTGCAGTCTCTGAGGTCCCGAGTTCAATTCCCAGCACCGCAAAAATGGGAGAAGGACCTGGCAATCCACTCCCAAGGAAATTGCGAGCATTCCAAGCCACTTGTAGCTTACTCTTAAATTACTTCCTATAGCTAAAATAACCAGGGGCTGTGATTTAGCTTAGTTGGTAGAGTGTTGCTTTCCACTCCCTGAGGCCCTGGGTTTGATCCCTAGCACTGCATAAAATGGGAGACAGACTGGGCAGCCCATTCCCTAAACAATCCCAAAACAATCAGCCATGGAAAACCCTACAAATAGCAGAGAAGCACTAACATAGTGCCAGGCATGGCACTGTGTTGGGGAGTGTTTCATCCTGTTGTACATAGGATTGCTATGGGTCAGACAAAACTTGAGAGCACATAACAACAAAAACAACCAGTTAAAATAACTATATTTGTGTAAACCAAGTGCTTGTTTCCAGAGAAGCCTCCAAATATCCATATATGCTTTTTCCCATGTAAGAAAATGCATTACTGTGAAGGTTCAATGACATAAAGACACTAGACACTAGAGAACTAGGGCGATGTTTCTACTCCATAAATGGAGAAATATCAAAGAAAACTGCTCAGGGAAACTCCTTTATTAGGCTACATCTCAACAGAGAAGGGGAGAATGTTGTAAGATGCTGTACCTTTTTATCTTCAAAGGAAGTGGAGATTAAGTTTCCAGGTACTTGAAGGAAAAAAAAAAAGACAATATTCCAAACAACCTCCTGTATACCTTAGGAGAAATTTAAGGGCTATCACTCCAGGTAAAAATACTCCAACCTTTCTGCTGTCATGTTTCTGCCCACGTTACTGGTTCTAAAGGCCCACGATGCACTGGGTGCTCTGGGATCAGTTCGTTTCTTGTGCTTTAACCTGAGTGCTTCTATTTATAGAGATGTGAGGGCGTGGAGCCCCTGCTGTTGCTTACCAGTGGTCCAAAACTATGTGTGACATCACTGGAATCTTGAGTTTCTTAGGTCCCTCAGCAATAACAAAGGCCCATAAAAAAGTGGCAACAAATACTGAACTTACTAAGGGTTCTCAGACATCATGGAAAACCATATAATAACATCTACTTCCCAGTGATGGTTGTCAGTCAACTGAAACTCAAGAACGCGTCATAATTTTGCTAGAGTAAAATTTCAGAATAAATACCTTTTGATGTTGAAATTCTAAAATGCTTCTGCTAAGGAATTTTATAATTCAGAGATGGTGAGATGATATTTGCCTATGTGTTCTTGAGAAAGTATAGTGAGAAGCAGAACCTAATTTTGTTATTGTTTGTTCAAACATTTTCTTGTTGAATTCTATTCTCATGTCAAAAGAACTTTTACTTTCACTTCTCAGTTACCTAACCACCTTAACGTCAACTTTTAGTTTCTCTGTCAAGCGGTAATTTCATGAGATGAATTCCAATTCACAGAATCTATTATTTGGACCCAGCCTTGCAAACTGGCAAAGAGCTTTTTCTTGTATATATAGACTGGATAATTTGTCTGTTTTATAAGTTTGGATTCTCCAGACCTTGTTGTTGTTGTTGTTAGGTGCCGTCGAGTCGAGTCCGACTCATAGCGACCCTATGTACAGCAGATCGAAACACTTGCCGATTCTGTGGGATATCTTAAAATGAGTATATCTCAACTGAACCAAACAAGCATCAGTTGATCACCTATGTTAAGCACTCCCTTGCCTAAAGAAATAGACAATAGAAAGGAAGTGAGGCACAACAAACAATCAGAGAGCAATTTCCACCCCACAAGCAAGAAGTCAATTTTCAAGTGGGTTTACTGTGTACAGAACCATGCTATGGGATGCAAAGCAGGGAGAGCTCCCTATGGGGGCAGGTGCATACTTCATCAGGGTCTATAAATTAATCTATTTTAACAATCCATGATAGTCCATCCAAAAAATTTTGCTGCCAAATGATATAAAAAATTCTTCATCCAAACTACTGCTTTGCTTCAATATTCAAATACTGATTAGGTCATGGGAAGAGGGATGATGGTAGAAGGCAAAAACCTAAACCCTGAAGCAAAAGTTGAATTTAAATCTTGGTTCTAACTTTATCTAAATGTAGGACTTGGTGAAGTTGTTCACCCCTGGGTATTTCATTGGCCTTTTTTATTTGTCTTTGCTCAAGATTCAATAAGATAATAGGGCCTTAAGCAAATGTTAGGCTTCATTATTGTCATACCTTGTAAAATAAATGTTTAAACCACAGAGGCATTGGGTACTACTTGAATGAGACTCCTCACCTTGTTTTAACAATTCTTAGCCCAAATAAGTACCCATTCTTGGCAATTTCCTTGTGGCCCCTAGGCTTCTAGCATGCTTAAACACTCAGGCCTGGCTTGCTCAGGCTCTTAAACTCTTATCCTTCAGCCTTCGTGGAAGTCCTACTTCCCATAGATCTACCCAAAAGAAAACTTAAAGGGATATTGGGTTAGCAAATGAGGATAGCCATCAAAGTTGGAAATGAGATAATTTGTTTTAGAAGAGAATTGTGAGAAAATGTCTCAACAAGAAGCAATAAGCCATATTTGAATTGCCAAAGAGATTCCTTATCTGCTTGTACTTTATCTGAGTTAATGGCTTTGATTTTGTGCTGTTAACAAATATGAAGACAGACTAGATGATAGTCAGTGTTGGCAAAGACAGAACAATAGTTCTAAAATGAAGATAATTTTGTCTCCTTCCTTCCTGGAAACCTATGGCCATGGCTGGAGACTGTTGGTAATCATAGCTGGGGGAGGGGGGGCTGCTACTGGCATCTAGTGGATAGAGGCCAGAAGAGTTATTGAACATCTTACAATGCACAGAAAATGATCTGGCCCAAAATGTCAATTCAGTGTCAAGGATGATAAACAGATATAGAGCAATGGTATGTCTTGTACACTTCTGGTAGGACTGAAAACTGAACAGTAAGTTCACATATGAAAATGGAGATGGCCAAGAGAGAAGTAGATGTATTCTCCTGATAGAAAGGAAATACAGAAAATCAGAAGTTGGGAAGACAGAACAGGTAGGGTATCTAATGCTAATAGCCATGAGAGACATTGGTTCTGATGGTTCTAAGAACTGGGTTGTGAAACCTGGATGTTCTTCTGGCATCGTCAAGTATCTCCCAAATCACCTTCTCATTACTAATTAGCTCCTTAGGTACCCTGGCAGGAATCCTAAGCCTTTTGTCTTCATGAAAGGAACACTCTCCACTATTATCATCTAAGTTGGTTTAGTTGTCAACTTTTCAGATCAGCTTATATCTAATAATTTTATTAGTTTTGAATTCATTCCATTAGCCTTTATCAGTCAGCAGCTTTCCAAAGTGCCTGGGTGCTCTCTGGCACTGCATAAAGAACGGAGATGAGAGAAGTGTGGTGTTTATTCTCAGGGGACACCAGACAAACTGAGGAACATGTTCTGCTAGTGAAAGTGGGCCACTGAGTGGAAATAATGAGGTGTGGCATATCAAGGAAGACCCACCAGAGGAGCCTACATCTACATAAAGATGAAAAGGGTAAAAGGAACCACCCATATGAAGAGCTGAGAGAGGAATATTCCAGGGAGAAGGACCTTGAAATTGGAGAAGATAATCAGTAAAACTATTATTTTAATGTGGTGTCCTATCAGTTATTTTGCCTGTTCATACTTTATAGAGATGTAATTTACACAGAATACATTAACTTGTTCAACATCATGAATAATTTTTTCATGTTACCACATAGGCCTTCCAAAAATTTAAATGGCTATCCTACATTCCATAAACAGGTTATATTATCTTCTAATTAACCCATGTCTTGCTTTTCTTCATATATATGTACACACACACACACACACACACACACACACAGACACACACTTGAGATAGGGTCTCACTATGTAGCCCAGGCTGGTCTCAAACTTGAAATCCTCCTGCCTCAGTCACCTGAGTACTTGGATTATAGGCATGTGCCACCATGCCTGACTTATATTACTTATTTTTTGAACAGTGCTGACATGAAGGCTTTTATGTCACTTTTCTCTATGTCCTTTTTATGTTCTTGCCCTAAGCTAGTTTACCCTATCTTAAATTTAAACATACACACATAAACAGAGATAGACAATGAAGAATGTTACATTCCTGTTTCATCTTAATCACTTTTGTATTTAAAAATCTCTAAGTTTTGAAAATAGTTCACATAATCTAAGCCCTAAAATGTCTTTCAATTTGGCATAGTCTTGAATTCTCTTTAAAATTCATCATATACATAAGCTGAAGAACTGAACTACAGCTACCAAAAAGGCTTTAAACTTGAAGTCTGGTTTTAGGTGGCTGACATTTCTTCAGCTTGTGATTTAAAGTATGCTTTTCTTTTTATACTCTCTGGCAGTTACCCCTACATATTTCCTTTTTGAGATGGTTTATGATTAGTAGGCTACATTTCAGATGACAAGATTATTCTACCTGTTCCTGTTTGACAATTTAACACCACTAACTTGAATCATAAGCAAATTAAAAATTTCCAAATTAAAACTAAGGAAAGCTCACATCTTTTCCTGTACATCCAGCACCTTTTAAGTCTTAAGATAAAAGGTTGTGGTTTAAAATTTTTAAAAAAGATCCCCCCAAACTTCAGCCTTCCTCAGAAATCCACTCACATAAGGGCAATAGAGATGCCATGTAATAATAATCCAGCTCTTTCGTGAAAATAAAAAGTTTAGGTGATGAGCTTAACACCTACATAACAGCTGAAAATCTGAAAAAGACCCACCCTGGTTGGCCTACTCATCCGAATATCACTCAGAGGCAGAACAATAATCTATTTTTAATAATCTGAGATAAAACATTGGACTAAATCATATCTTTGCCATCATTAAGAATAATCTCAGTAGCCAGGCACGGTGGCGCACGCCTGTAATCCCAGCATCTCGGGAGGTAGAGGCAAGAGGATTGCAAGTTTGAGACCAGAGGCAGTCTGCGTAACTTAGCAAGACCCAGTCTCAAAAAGTAAAAAAATTGGGCTGGAGGTGCAGCTCAGTGGTCCAGCACTTGCAAAGCACCCAAGCATGAGGCCCTGGATTCAACCCCCAGTACCACAAAAAGAAAAAAAAAAAATCTCATGTGGGTCATTTCTAAACAATTTCATGGTGAATGATGTAACAGTAATAACAGTTTACATTTGCTGAGTTCATCAGAGCTCATAAATCATATTAACATATGACCCCTACACCCTGCAGGGGAGGTAGAACAGAAAGACTCATTATTTTACAAATGAGGAAATAATTCTTATACAGTATCATTTTAGAGGTTAAGAGATCTGCCTGGAATATTATATAATGAAGCAAAGCAATGAACTAAGGTCTTTTGATTCCAAATCAACTCTTCTTTCTTCTCTACACAATTGATGCCCAGGGTCAAAACATACAACAGGGATAAGCGGCTAGTTCCCGCTTTGGCATGAATTTGCCATGTTACTTTGTGCAAGTCAATGTGCTTTGGACCTTGGTTTCTTTATTTGTAAAATAACATTTGATCACTTAGCCACTAAAAGTTGAAAATTCCACTTTGTATGCAAGAAATTTCTTCACACCCACTTGGGAAGAATCTCCCCAGTTAAACATTCCTGCCTCCCACCTGTGTCCAGTTATACACCTGTCCATGACAAGTATAGAGATGTGATCTGATTCATTAATTGAACTTCAATGCCATTGTTGTTGTTGGGTGCCATTGATTTGGGTCCAACTCATAGTGACCCTACGTACAACGGACAAAATACCCCCTGACACTGTGTGATGCCCAGCACTATGTCAGTGCTTCTCTGCTATTTATACGGTTTTCAGTGACTGGTTGTTTCAGGATTGTTTTGAGAGTGGGTTGCCAGATCCTTCTCCCATTTTATGTGGAGCTGGCATATCATCATATTAGTAGTGATAATAGTATATTAACAGCTAATTTTAATTTCATGCATACTATTTGCAAGGCACTACTCTAAGCACTTTATATCTATGACTGCTCATTTAATCCTCATAATGGCCCTAAGGACCAGGTGAAAATTATTTTTCCCACTTTCCAGATGAGGAAAAGTATGACTAAAGAGGTCAACTAACATATTCAATATTACAAAGCCGGCATGGGGATTTAACTGACAGATATTATGGCTATTAAGTCCATGAACTCAATCACTACTCTACAAAGCCACACTCCTTGACTTAAAAATTTTCTCAAACTAGTTTGCATGATTAAACTTCAAGTGATGACATTTTATAACCAGAGATCTTGCCTAAATGTCATTTTCTAAAACAGTACCATATCACCGTAGGAAAAATTCCAAACATTTTCCCTAAAGATCTCTGTACTACTTGTAGGGTCCTTCTGGTATAAAGTTTCTCAAAACCAATGAAGTTTTTTAAACTAGTGCTTAGAAGAACAGGTCTATTACAACATGGACTCAGAAAAACTCATCCTTTCCACTGCTTGCCTCCCTCCTTTATCTGCTGGACTCTGGAGGGTCGGTCTCTTTCCTCCTGAGTTGGTAGAGAGTCAGAGTTTAGTTTGTTATCAACTCACTCAATCCCCAGCGGATTTGTGAAACTAGAAAATGAGACCAGAAAATAGCTCCTCCTTCTTTCATGTCAGCACGAAATAATGGTTATACAACCCATACATTGTATTTTATTTTCCATATTGGTTTTATTTTCCATATTGAAGGCTCACTCAAAGCCATTGTCTTTGCTATTTATAGGGGACATTTATTCTTTACAGTAATGGTGAAGCTTTCAGGGCAAAGAGGCTAAAACTACTTCAATAAAGAGTGGACCTCTTAATATAAGATTAAAGATTTGGCTCAGCACAGTGGACAATGCTGCCCAATGAATGGACAGGCTGTCCCTGTCTCCCAGCAATCCTACACACCAGGGGCCATTCCATCCATTCTCTACTCCATTCTCCATCAATATCCTTACAAAGTTGTGGAATCTACCCTGAATCCAGTACCCAGAATAAGCACGACTGTTCCAGAAAAATCTACAAGCATCTGTGAGTAGCAGTGGCTATACTACATCCAACAGAGGAAACATCATGACCTTAAAATGGCAAAGTTCACTACCAGTAAATGTGAAGGCAACATATCAAATATTGTGACTGTTTGCCATTGTTTCTAGAATTTCACTATCATCCTAGTCTTGAAACCTCCAGTGAAATGCACTACAGTAAAACTACCTTCTAATAAGCAAGCTGGAAATTTTTTCTTTCCCAATCAGGTCCAATTGCACAGGTGAAGCAATTCATCTATTTCCTTTTCAAAAACATTCACCCAGGGGATAGTGAAGCTTTACTGAAATAACAGCTAGTGGGTCTGCTGGATCTTTTCCTCTCACAGAATATTTCTGCCATCTTTTATCAGCGGTTATACAGAACTTCTCTTTTCTGACAATATTAACCCAGAATTGCAGCTATAAGCATCCAGACTTCACTCACCAACTGCAGGGACTTCTGATCAGAGTTTATCAGGACCACTGAGCCTGATCAGGACCACTGAGCCTTAACGTGACTCCCACTCATAGTTATTAGTGTGTGGCCAGCCCACAGTACATACGTGAAGCCAGCTCCCCACAACAGTGCTACCTCCATCAGTGGAAAACCACCTGCTTCTGGCTAGAACCTATGATAGCTTGTGTGCAGTAGAAGAACTAGTCTGATATGAAATGGATTTGGTAGAGTTTAGAGGTAATAGCAAATGCCTGCAGCTGTACCACTGTGACATCCAATCCCTTCAGATCTCAGAAGCTAAGCAGGGTCAGGCCTGGTTAGTACTTGGAGGGGAGACTGCCTGGGAACATCATGTGCTGGGAGTCGCTATAAGTCGGACACTGACTCAACAGCACCTAACAACAACAACAACAAGCAGATACCTAGATGCAGCCCTCATAGTTATTAAAAGAGCTACAACCATAAGGTAGCACTGTGCAACTCAGGGTTGTTTGTAAGGCAATAAACAAGTAGATGCTGAAAAGGCACAATATTCCCACCTTACAGTGAAAAGAAGCTACAATAATCAGAACCTGATTTTAAGAATATTTCTGTACCTTGGAAAATATATTTTACTGGCGTAACACTACAGTCTATAGTTCTCAGAGACTCATATAAAAGTAGTATTTGTGTTTGTGTGTATGTATATGTGATACTAGGGATTGATCCCAGAGCCTTGCACCAGGCAAACACTACTGCTAAGCTATATCCTTAGCTGCAACCTCCAACTTTTTTCCCTAATTTTTATTTTGAGACAGAGTCTCACTAAGTTGTACAAGCTGGCTCTGGCATCAAACTTGTGATCCTTCTGCCTCAGCCTCCTGAGTCACTAGGATTACAGGTGTGCACTACCATGTCCAGCTCAAAAGCAATACTCTTGAAAATGGCCAGAAGAAAAGGTATTTTAATAGCACAAATGTATAATTTTGTTGTTTGGGGGCTTTTTTAAGTATTGAAGGCAGCACAGTACAATAGCTGGCACCTTGGGCTTTGGGAGCAGAAAGAATTCAAACATCAGCTTTACAACGTATTCCTAGCTGTGAGACCTGAACAAGTTATTAACTTCTCTAAACTAGTACAGTCAGGAATTAATTATAATAATAGCTACCTCTGTGAGTCAATGTAAAGAGTTTGTGTAGAAATGGTGTTCCACAAATATTAGCTCTTGTTATCTTAACTGAAGTATATTGTGGATGGGTTTTCAAAGAACTCTGCAATGGCTGTCTATAACAAAGGAATTTGAGGGTAGCCTCTAGCATCACCTCTACCCTTGTGCCTTTTCATTTTCAACATTGTGTACACATTTTTGTATCAGGAAGGAAAGATGGAGAAGGAGTAGCTAATATTTGACTCTAGAAATTTCATCCATTTCCTAGCAATAATTTTGTATAGACTACAGGTAGGATTCTACCCAGAGCTATGGTGTAGAGAGTGAGTACTCTGAGGCCATCAGTATTCTTTTCTTTTTGATACTTCCTTTGCATATTATCCTTGTTGAGGTCCACTTTATTTATGCTTTTTGTCCCTGAGATACTTATCAACATAGCCTACATGCAGATCCACCTTCCCAGGCATGCCATGCGAATAAACTCTCTCTGGTCCTCTTCAAAACTCAACCATCTCTTCGTTCAAGTAACTCAGGTAACAAACTTTTTCAGTTCATTAAACTCATGTAGGACACATAGTTAAATGGCTCCTGATAGATTAACACATTGCCACGATGGAGATATTTACAATTTTAAGACTCTTCAAGGCTAAATGTAATAATCCAAATGAATTAAGTTTTCACGCTGGAATTCTAGACACTTGAGCAGGTCCGTGGAGGGATAAAGGGAGCATTATGAGGCAGGGTGCTTTTGAAGACATCTTCATATTCGAATATAAAGGCAACAACCTATTTTTCATACTGTGACATCAGTCCCACAAAAGAGGACAGTTGTTTTTGTGGAATGAAAAATAGAAGTAGGCTATTAGATGCTTAATTAAAGACTCAATCCTTTTAAGCCAGCACAAATGTGATCCCCAGCTGAGTAGAAATGTGGGCTTTGTAGAATAAATGTGGCTTTAAAAAAATTTTTTGTTGTTGTTGTTGTTGTTGCTGCTGTTTTCGTAGAGAAAAGCATTAAACCATATCTACCCATTACAGGCCTGCAGCTGTACCACTGTGGTGTCCGATCCTGTCAGATCTCGGAAGCTAAGCAGGGTTGAGACTGGTTAGTACTTGGATGGGAGACCACCTGGGAACACCAGGTGTTGCAGGCTTGGGAGACGGACCCAGCAACCCACTCCCCAAAAACGGCCACTGAAAACCCTATGAATAGCAGAGAAGCACTAACAACAATGTTTTGTCTGTTGTACATAGGGTTGCTATGAGTCGGACACCGACTCGATGGCACCTAATAACAACCACCACCCATTACAGAGGTAAATGTATCCTTAAAGCATAAATCTTTGGTGTTGGTTTCTGAGGCAGTCTCCCTTCTCCCCAAAGACAGGTTTGGTTCCATCATGCTCAGAGCATGATGCCACTGCATTCCATCTGGAACTTGCTGAGAAAAGAACTCAATTTAGATTATGGATGTTATTTTAATGAATGTGGCTCCCTCTTCTGGTAGAAAACTTAAATCAATAATAAAATCATCTGAAGAGACCAATGCCTTAGCCTCTTGCTCTCCCAGCAATAGCAATAAATGTCAAGGCATACTCCTAACAAGTGAACCAGACAACAAGAAATCCACAAGCTTCTCATATTCCACCACCAAGGCTAAATGGTCAAAAGATCAAGATATGAAATGTAGCAACAAGAAAGGGGGAAAAAAGAAATCTTGAGATGGAATAGGAAAAAAAGAGGCACTAACAAAGAAATTCTCCAAAAGTTAATTTTAAAAAAGGCATTTGAGTTCAAGATATTTGAGTTTTTCTTTATATAATCAGAAGTAGTGTTTTGATTCCTTGCTGTTGTTGTTAGGTGTCATGGAGTCATATCCAACTCACAGTGACACTCAAAAGGATTTCGATGGCTGGTTGTTTTGGGGATTGTTTTGGGAGTAGATGGCCACAACCTCCTATTAAAATAATTTATTTCTATAAATGTGTCCATGGATATAGGGACTGAGAAATACTGCTTTGAAAAAATATGACTAACAAAATTCTTCTTGGGAACAAACACAAAATATCAAAATGTCTCCTTAACATCATGTTTTTCATGAGGGCAAATCTGTAACATTAAAAGAATCTTCTATCACATATCTACACGTAAGTCTTAAGAAGACCTTGAATACTTTGAAAACATTTTTGTTTATTAGAAATAAAGACTTGAACCCCAAGTATATAATAACTTATCATTAAGCCAACAATGTTGACAACCTTAAGGATTGTGTCAAATATCTATACTTAAATAAATTTTAACAGAAAAACAAATGTATGTATCAGTGATGCACAGATAAGCCGTGTTCTAAATAAATCTTAATAGGCTAAAGATTATAGAGGCCTACAAAATGGTTAAAAACAGAAGAAAAGAAAATAAAAAATAACTCTACCACTCCAAACAAAAGAGCCCATTTAGACTCCCACATTTTGTGTCTTAACACTTCATTGATTGCTAAATTATATTCACTCCTGAATGACCCCAATGTTTCTGCATCACAAATCCTGCCACTTGCTAGAGGCTACAGCACAGATTTATCAAATCTTTACAAAAAGTTTTCAGTACAAAAAGCATGCACTGTGCTGCCATGCAGAGGGTTCAAGTTCAGGAGGATCAAGAGCTGCATCTTCATGCTGGGGGCAACCAGTAGAGATGCTGTGTCATTGCATTTGGTTTCTGAGGACTGCCTTTCCTGTGAAGATCAGGTACTCTCTAGATTTGGGGATGGCAGGAGGTTGGGGTGGGATATTGTCAAAGACAACTTGAAGAATGATCATGCTTCTTATTTTTTCATATAAAGAGTCATATTGCAACTCTGGGGGGAGCTGGAAGAAAGGAAATGGATTTGGAAATGTTATCACTCATAATGACAGAGTTTCTCCTTCAGTAGACCTTACTCAGGCTACTCTGATTCTTTTATCAACTAATCCCTGAGTCTCGGGCTTCAGTGTTCATCTCTATGTTGTCTAGTTTGGAAAACAATCTTGCTATGTCAGTGTAGACAGAATCCCCTAGCCTCACTATCTGAGCTTCCTCCATATCTGACGTGGCTCCTCATCTTCCACCTCCCCTGAGGTTAGGACTGGTCACCTGGCCTCCCTTCAGTAGGCCAACTAGGCTGGTTTCGAATCCTCCTTCCCTACCCACTCCAGCCCCCTTTCCTTGTTGCAGTCAGAATTGAGTGCAGTTCTCCACAAAAGTCTCTTTCCCCTACTGTAAAAGTCCTGAATAATATCTGGTTTTGCCATTTTACCACTTTAATCCCTACCTAGCTCTGTCTTTTCTTTGATAATATCCAACAAATGAACACTTAACCAAAACCTTAGACATCAGGATAGCTGTAAATGATAGATACACCAGCAATTTGGGAATCACTAGAGGAGATAAAGAGTGTAGAAAAGAGAGAAAAATATGTATACTTTCTTCCCCAGTCATTGAAAAATGTGTATAATTAACATTGGTAAAACACCATTAATGATACGAAACTGCTGGGAGCAGGAAGCTGGGATGGAACACAGTGATAGAGTGCTTGTCTAGCATTCACAATGTTCTGGGTTTGACACTCAGGCTGGGGGCACAACTAGAAATCATATTTTGATTTCATTACTTTTCCTATTAATGTCTTATCTCCATCCCAGGATGCCATGCTCTGCTGAATGTCACATCTCTGTGGTCTAAGTTGTAACACTTCCTCAGCCTTTCCTTGATTTTTATGAACTTGATCTAATATTCCTCCAACCTGGATTTTTCTGAGTTTTACTAGTTATTGGAAGAATATATTTTAGACAAGTATACAATAAGAAAAAATAGTGATTCATATCAAAATGCTCACAATAGTACTGTCATAAATACCTGGGGTGTTAATCAGTGGGTTTTTATGGGGTTTGCCAGTTTTCTCTACTGTAAAGTTACTGTATTTAATACATACCTTGGATTAAATACTTTGAGAATGGGAAAATTCTATTTTTCCTCAAACTGCTAATTTTCACATCCATCAGTATGAGTTTATGGAAATTTATTTTATTCTTTAGGTTACAATTCAATACTGACTTCCAGCGTAAGCTGGTGGATTGAAGACAGCCTCATGAGACATGGTAAAACAAAGGAGGTAAGAAGAAATGAGTCTTTTCCATTGAAAGAAGATCTGGGAAAGCACAGAAATCACAAGGGAGATAGCAGAATGGAGTTGAATAGTGAGAATGACTGATCAGGACACATCTTCAGCTGCAGCTTCCAGGGTGGGAGGGGAAACAGCCATTATCCAAAGAGGTGAGCCAGACAGCCCTGGCCGTCAGACTGGCAGTCCCACAGGATAAGCTCACAGTCCTTGAAGGCCCTGAACTCTTCCAGGGACTTGTTGAGACAGTGACTCTCCTTGTCTGCAGGGTTCAACATTGGATAAGTTACTATCTTCCCTACACTCCATGTTTCACAGGGCTTTTAACCAGCACCGTCTTGAGAGGGAACCTATTGGGGGAATTATGGAGACTGTCAACTCTGAGCCATGGTCAGATAAAGACTCCATCCTTAACTGACAACCACCTCCACCTAAGATTCCAAAGTTAGAGACCACAGAAAGAAGCTCCTTCAGTACTTTTTCTTTTCTTCTATTTTTTCCCCTTCTTTCTTTCTTTTTTAAAAATTTTTTGGATTTTTAAAAATCTTTTTTCCTTCCTGCAATACTGGGAGGGCATAGTTGCAGTGCCATGATGTAATATACCCAGTCTTTTTCTTATTTTTAATGGAAGACAGGATAACATTGTATTGCACAGGCTGCCTCTGGCCTGAGGCTCAAGATCCTCCTGCCTCAGCTCCCAGAGACCCTGAGGTTTTAGGGGAGCAACTTGGTGTCCATCTCTTCTTTATCCTTTTTGTTTTATATTTACAATCTTTTCATTGTTAATTTTCATTTCCTTAATTACTTTTTAATGTAATTTTTATCTTTTGCTTATTTTGTTTTTTCTATGTTTTTCAGCCTCTCTGCCTTTTTCTGTATCCCTATTTTTCCATTTACTATGCTTTAGATATTTTAGACTCATTGCTTCTTATTTCTCTGCTTATGGTTATCTAATTCTGTTTATCTATCATTTTCTTCATCATATAATCATTTCTTTTTATCTTTAGCTCCTTTCCCTTCCTCTTTCTAACATTCCTTTCCTTTCTAGGCTTTCTCATTTCTTTCATTTCACCCTTAAGGAATCCTCCTATCTCCCCTTTTTCTGCCCCCCATTATACTTCAGACAAATATTCTTTATACCTTCAACCTAAGTACTTTGTAACCTTATAGATTCCTCAATATAATTATTGTCATTCTCTGTTCTATGGGCATTTATGATGCTGCAGTTGGCATTAAGTGATTTTTAATGTGTTTGTATACCTGGCTTGGTCTGGTATTGTAACTTTTAAAGTGGTTTGTCTTCCTCTTTGGGATTGGCACTGGAGAATGTGATATCAAGAAAAAATCACTCACCAAGAAGACCCTCAAATAAAACAAGAGGTGATATCCACCCCTACTGATGTATAAATCACAAAGCAGAAACACAAGCAACATGAAAAAACAAGGCAACACATCTCCTCCAAGAGACCATGATTCTGTAACCACTGAATCCAAAGATACTGAAACAGTGGAGATGTCAGACAAACAACTTAAAAGTTTACTTGTAAAAATGATCAGTGACTTCAAAGAGGACACAAGCAAGCAAATGAGCAAAGTAAGAAAATCAATACAGGCATTAGGTCAGAAAGTTAACAAAATAGAAGACAAAGTCAGCAAAATGGAGGAGAAATTCAGGGAGGAAAGTGAGAATTTTGAAAAAAAAAAAAAAAACACCAGAAATGTTGGAAATGAAGAACTCAATAAACCAGTAAAAAACACAGTGGAAATCAACATCAGTGTATTAAATGAAGCAAAAATAGAATATCATAGATGTAAGATAAGATTGAGGAAATACTACATTCAGATATCAACAAAGGAATAAAAAAAAGAACGTGAGTATTATTTTCAAATTTTCAAGAACTTTGGGATATGATCAGGAGACCAACCCTACAAATGCATGTGGTAGAAGAAGGAGCTGAGATAAAAACTAAAGGCATAGAAAACTTATTTAGTGAAATTACAGCAAAAAATTTCCCAAATCTACAGAAAGAAATGGACATCCAACCACAAGAGGTATTTAGAACACCATACAGACATGACCCAAAAAGAACCTCCCCACAACACATAAACACATAAAATGCCAAGATTATAGAACAAAGAGACAATATTAAAAGCTGCAAGAGAAAGACATCAACTCACTTACTAAGGAAAACCCATCAGAATTATATCAGACCAATCAGCACAAACTCTAAAATCTAGAAAAGGATGGAAAGATATCCTTCAAGTCCTAAAAATAAATAAATACTTGTGAGCCAAGTTTATTTTATCCAGCAACATTGTTATTTAAAGTGGATGGACAAATATAGACATTTTTGACAAGCACACACTAAAGCAATAGATGACCATGAAGCCAGCCCTGCAGAAGATACTTAAAGGAATCCTACACACACAGGAGAAAGAATGACAGTCTTCATAATGACAGCACAGGAAAGAATAAACTTCAAGGGAAGATCAGACAAACTAAACAGAACTAGGAAAGAATTAGTCATGTCTAACTCAAAAAACCAGCAAACTCAGAATATAAATAAGGGGTAAAGAAAAGAACAAATAGTTTATGAACCAACCAGGAAAACACCAAACCCAACAACCAGCAAACATTTCTCAATAACAACCCTAAATATAAACGGTCTTAACTTTCCAATTAAAAGACATCAAATAGTTGACTGGATTAAAAAACAAGATCCAACAACTCATTACCTGCAAGCAATACATCTCACTGGCAAGGACACCCACAGACTAAAAGTGAGATGATGGAAGTTGATATACCAAACAACTAAAACTCCCCTTGCCCCCAAAAAGTATAAGACTGCAAGTTCACTTGAAGTAGACTTCAAGTTAAAACTAGTCCAAAGAGAGAAGGTCACTATACATTAACAAAGGGAGAAATTGACCAAGAATGTGTAACAATTGTAGGTGACTTCAATGACCCACTCTCATCAATAGATAGAACATCCAGACCAAAAAAAAAAAAAAAAAAAAATCAACAAAGAAACTTCAGAGTTAAACACCACAGTAGATCAAATGGACTTAATAGACATATACAGAGTTGTTGTTATTAGGTCCTGCAGAGTCAAATCTGACTCATAGCAACCTTGATAGGGTTTTCAGTGCCTGATTTTGGGGGGCTATTGCTTGGGGAGTGGATTGACACATCCGTCTTCCATTTTTACAGTGCTGGTTATAGAACCCAGGTCCTTAGAGAATACAACATGGAACTCTATCAACCGAGCTAAACCCTATTCCACCCAAAAGCTGCATAATACACATTCTTCATGGCAGCCCACACAACTTTCTCTACAATAGATCACATTTTAGGCTATAAATCAAGTATTATCAAATGCCAAAAAACTAAATCAGACCATAATGGAATGAAACTAGAAATGAACAACAAGAGAAATTACAGATACTATACAAATACATGGAAAACGAACAATACACTTTTAAATGATCAATAAGTACTTAAAGAAATCAGAGAGGAAATTTAAAAATTCCTAGAGTCAAATGAAAATGAAAACACAACTTACCAGAACATTTGGGATACAACAAAGGCAATTCTAAGAGGGAAATTTATAGTGATGAGTGCCTACATCAAAACATTAGAGCAAACTCAAACAAATAACTTAATGATACACCTTAAGCTCTTATAACAAAACCCCAAAACAGTAGATGGAAAGAAATAATAAAGATCAGATCAGAAATTAATGAAATGGAGAGTAAAACAACAAAAAGAATAGATGAAAGAGATGGTTCTTTGAAAAGATAAACAACATTGACAAACCCTCAGCAAAACTAACCAAAGGAAAGAGAGAGAAGACTCAACTCAAGAAAATTAGAGATGAAAAAGAGAACATTATAACAGATTCCAATGAAATCCAGAGAATCATTAGGGAATATTTTGAAAAATTATATTCCAAAAAGTGGGAAACTTAGACAAGAGGGATAAATTCCTAGATACACTGCTAAAATTAAGTTAAGAGGATACCAACAACTTAAATAGACCTACAACAAGCAGTGAGATAGAGGCAGTAATAAAGAGTCTCCCAACAAAGAAAAGCCCAGGACTAGATGGATTCACTGCTGAATTCTACAAAACCTTTAAAGAAGAATTAACACCAATGCTCCTCAAATTATTCCATAAAACAAAAATGGAAGGAAAACTACCACACTCATTTCATGTAGCTAGTATTATCCTGATAGCAAAATCAGAGGATGATAAAACAAAAAAAGAAAACTACAGACCAATATCCCTAATGAAATTACAGGCAAAAATCCTTAATAAAATACTTCCAAATTGACTTCAACAACATATTTAAACGATCATATATTATGACCAAGTTGGTTTTATCCCATGGATGCAAGGTTGGTTCAACATATGCAAGAAATATATAACTTAGCATATAAATAGAACCAGAAACAGAAACCACTTTATCCTATCAATAGATGCAGTAAAGGCCTTTCACAAATCCAACATCCTTTTCTGATAAAATCCTTGAAGAAACTGGGAACTGAAGGAAAATACCTCAATATAATAAAAGCAATATATGAAAAAACTCACTGCTAACATCATACTAAATGGGGAAAAACTGAAAGCATTTCCCCTAAAATCAGGAACAAGACAAGGGTGTCCACTGTCTCTCCACTGCTATTCAATGTAGTAAATGAACTACTAGCCACAGCAACAAGACAAGAAAAATAAATAAAAGGGATCCAAATAGGAAAGGAATAAGTTAAATTATCCCTCTTTGCAGACAACATGATCCTATACTTAAAAGACTTTAAAGACTCCACCAAAAAACTCTTTGAGCTGATAAACACTTTCAGCACAGTAGCAAGATACAAAATTAACATACAAAAAATCAGTAATTTTTCTTTATACCAATAACAAACAAGTGGAGAAAGAAACCAGGAAAATAATCCATTCACAATAGCTTTAAAACAAATAAAATACCTGGCAATAAACTTAACCAAGGAGGTTAAAGATCTCTACAATGAAATCTTTAAAACCCTAAAAAAAAGAGATTGAAGAAGAAACCAAAAGGTAGAAAGATCTTCCATGCTAATGCATTTGAAGAATTAATATTGTGAAAATGGCCATATTACCAAAAGCAATCTACAGATTTAATGCAATCCTCATCAAAATCTCAATGATATTCTTCACTGAAATGGAAAAAGCTATCCAAAACTTCATTTGGAAGCACAAAAGACCCTGAATTACTAAAATGATCCTGAGCAGAAAGAACAATGCAAGAGGCATCACAATTCCTGATTTCAAATTCTACTACAAAGCAATAGTAACAAAAACTGCATGGTACTGGTACAAAAAAAGATGTGTAAACCAACAGAACAAAATAGAGGATCCAGAAATAAACCCATGCAGCTAAAGGCACAGGATATTTGACAAAGGTGCCAAAAATATAAGTTGGAGAAAAGACACACTTTTCAACAAATAGTGTTAGGAGAACTGGATATTCTCATACCCCAAACTGAAATTAGATCCCTTTCTCTCTCACCTTATACAAAAATCTGTTCAAAACAGACCAAAGACCTTAATGTAAATCATGAAATTTTGAAAATGCTAGAGGAAAACATAGGGGAAACACTTCAAGACACAGGTATAGATAAGGTCTTTCTGAATGGGATACCAAGAGCACAGGAGACAATAGCAAGAATTGACAAATGGGATTACATGAAATTAAAAAGCTTTTGTATAGCAAAGGACACAATTATCAGAGGGATGAAACAAACTACAGAATGGTAGAAAACCTTTGCCAGCTGTACATCAGACAAGAGATTAATATAAAGAACATATAAAGAATTCAAAAAATTAAACACCAAAAAAGCAAAATATCCAATCAAAAAATGGGCAAAAGAACCAAGCAGCAACTTCTCAAAAGAAATACAAATGGCCAACAATCACATGAAAAATGTTCAACATCCTTAGCCATCAGGGAAATGCACACCAAAACTACCCTGAAATACCATCTCACTCCAGTCAGAATGGGTACCATCAACAAAACAAACAAGAATAAATGGTGGCGAGGATGCAGGGAGAAAGGAACCCTTATGCACTGCTGGTAGGAATGTAGACTGATGCAGCCACTATGGAAATCAGTATGGAGGTCCCTCAAAAAACTAAAAATAGAACTACCATATGACTCAGATATTCCACTCCTGGTTATATATCTGAAGGAATATAAGACAGTATATCATAGAGATACCTGCTCATCCATGTTTATTGTGGCATTATTCACAATACTCAAGATATGGGATCAACCTAGGTGTCCATTAACAGACAAGTGTATAAGGAAATTTTGGTATATATACACCATGGAGTTTTATTTAGCCCTAAAGAAGGACAAAATTATGGCATTTCCTGGAAAATGAATGGAAAAGAGATCATCATTATATGCAAATTAGGCCAGACTTAGAAAGATAAACATCGCATGTTTTCTGTCATATGTGGATGTTAGGCTTCAACATGTATTCATTTTTAAAACACTTAGATCACAAAAGCAGACATACAATATTTAGGGAAAGATAATGGACTAAAGGAAAGGGGAAGGAGGCAAGAAGAAAGGGTAGTGGGAGAAAAGAAAAAAAAATCACGTATATTGCCCTTATGGCAAAATCAGGATGTACATATACAGATAGATATACTCAGAAAAAAGACATGCAAGTATAGAGGAGACCACCGGTAGGGAAGGAGGGGATGGGGGAGGAGGGTCATGAGATGGTAAGGAGGATGTTAATGTGAACAACGTGCAATGAAATGCACATATGAATATGTCATAATGAGACCCATTAAGTTTTACATTAAAATTACCAATAAAAATCCAATGCTGAGGTTATTTACATTATTTTGTTGCTCAAAACTTTCCAGCTTTATTCAACTAAGTGCTCATTTAGGCTGGATTTTGTCTCCTTTTGAAAAATCCCTATCTATGTATCTATGTATCTATCTGTCTGTCTGTCTGTCTGTCTGTCTATCTGTCTGTCTGTCTGTCTGTCTACTGAGATGAGGCATTTCTATGCAGCCCAGGATGACCTCAAACTCATGATTCTCCTGCCTTGGCTTCACATGTGCTGGGATTACAGGTGTAATCTACCTGTAATCAGCCAGCATGCCTCACTAGAAATCCCCATCTCCTTGGAGGTATATCCTCTCTAAAACAATAAAATATTTCAAGTTCATCTTTTATTTTTCTTGCTGTGGCTTCAGAATCAACCAATTCTCCAAAGAATCCAAGATCATTTTATTGGGTAATGGTGTTTAGAAACCAAGAGCTGGATTCCAGGTGTCCTGTCACTGGACAGGGGCAGAGCTGAAAATCTATCTGTCCTTTGATGGCTAATCTTGACTGTCAACTTGATTTGATTGAGGGACATTTAGGAGATTAGGAAAGCACATCTATGGACAAGAACCATGACTCAATAAATGGTTTTATCCACATATGGGTTCAAAATTTAATAGACTATTGAAAAGTGGTGGACTTGTGGAAGGTGGGGTCCAGTTGGAAGAAGTGGGCTATTGGAGGCATGCCTTTGAAGAGTATATTTTGTCCCTGTTCCCTTCCTGCTACTCCTTTCTGCCTCCTGGCCACTATGAGTTGTGTACCCTCTGCCACAGACTCCCACCACTATGCTGTTTAGCCTTGCTTCAGGCCTAAAGCAGTGGGACCAAGGAATCATAGACATAAACCTCTGAAATTGTGAGTTAAAATAAATCATTACATAGGTCTGTGTTTGCAGAGATAAAAATCTGACCGATAAATGCATATAGCACCCTAAACATATACACATATCTTCACATTTGTATATATTACCTTGTATGTGTGTGCACGTGTGCATGTGTTGACTACATAAATGTCTGTACATTTGTATCTCTTTGTATACATGCATAAACATGAGCTCTTGTAACTCTGATTCCCAACCTGACACCATAGGGTTAAATTTAGCATTATTCCATTTCCAAAACTTTTTTCCAACAATTAAAACCCAGTTGTCATTATCTACAACATAGTTATTAACTCTAATAGGCAAAGTCATTTCAGAATTGTTAACTCATATTCTTGCAACATACCTTTCCTACTACATTACAGCATTTATGAACCACTCTTTTCTCTAGCTTTAATAGTATCCAATAAAAATACTGTTTTCAGTTACTTAGGTTGATTCCTCATCTACTTCAGTTTGTCTATTATTAATCTATAATGTTACATGTATTATTGGCAGCTACAATATATGCTGGGGGCTAGAGTTTAGCTCAGTTGGTAGAATGCTGCTCTGTGTTCTTTGAGGCCCTCAGTTTGATCCCCAACACAGCAAAAATGGAAGAAGGACATGGCAATCCACTCCCAAAGCAATAAAAAATAATTAGCCATTGAAAACCCTATTCGGGTTGCTAGGGGTTGCACCTGACTTGACACCACCTAACAATAACATCTGTTATTGTTTATACTTGATTTTTGTTTTCTCCCATGTTCTGATTGGCTTTAATTATTTGATTTGAGGGAGATGCAGAGAGTATTTGAAACTACCATGACTATAGAAGTCAGAGCTATACAAAACATTTATACTCAGAAGTGTCCTTCCCTCCTCATCCCTTCTACTCCAATCCCATCCTCCATTTTTCCCACTCCTTTCCCATCAAACACCTATAGGAAATGAGTCATTTTGGTTTCTAACATATACTTCATCTTTTTCTTTATCTCAAATAAGTAAATACATGAGTTTTTTGCTAATGTGCCCTTCACTCTTAAATAAAAAATAATACATTATATTTTTGCACTGTTTTTTACACTTGAAAATGTCCTGAAAATCACTATATATCAGTTTATAGAGATATCCCTTGTTCTTTTCCACAACTGTATAGTTCTATGCTTTGAGAATATATTGTAGCTTATTTAACCAATCTCCCATGTATGGGCAGTTAGGTACATTCTAATATTTTACAATTATAAAAATGTTACAATAAATGACTTTAAGCATATGTACTTCTGTATTTTTTCCAAGTATATCATCAATGTAGATTTCTAGAGGTGGGACTGCTAAAACCAAAGGCAAATGCTTATGTAATTTTGTTAGATGTATCAAATTTCCCTGAATAATTGTACCAATTTGTATCACCACCAGCAATATTTGTTTCCTTACAACCTCACCAATAGAATGTGATGTGTTATTATCTAGTTTTTATCATTCTGACAGGTAAGAAATTGTGTCTTAATGATGTTTCAGTTAACAGTTCTCTAATTATGACTAAACTTATGTAGTTTTCATATGCTCAAGGGCTGTTTTGTGTTTTTGTTTTGCGGTACTGGGGGTCAAACCCAGGGCCTCACACCTGCATGCTTTGCAAGTGTTGGACCACTGAGCTGCTCCCCCAGCCCATTTTTTTTTTTTACTATTTATTTATTTATTTATTTATTTATTTATTTATTTATTTTTTGAGACAGGGTCTCGCTAAATTACACAGACTGCCTCTGGTCTTGAACTGGCAATCCTCCTGTCTCTGCCTCCCAAACCGCTGGGATTACAGGCTTGCGCCACTGCACCCAGCACTCAAGGGCTGTTTTTAATATTATTTTGTGAACTATATGTGCATATCTCTTTCCTATTTTCTATTAGCTTTTTGACTTCCAACTTTTAAAGTTTCTTGTGTGTGTGTGTGTGTTGCTATATTAGGTTATTACACCTTCATTTTTATATATATTACAAATATTTTGCTATAGAGTTTGTCAGTTGTCCTTTTGTTTGTGTATTTTTTTCATGAAAAAAACTTAACTGTTACCTGAAATGTATGAACCTTTTACTGCATCTGGACTTAGAGGCATAACTAGAAAATCCTTCTGTATATTAAAGAGGAATTCATCTTAATTTTCATCTGGTACTTAGTTTATTACATTTAGATCCCTAATCCATTTAGAATTTATTATTGTTCACGACGATTTGAAGTAGTAAAATTTTGTGGTGGTGATTTCAAGTAATTAGGCCTGTTATCCATTTATGTGCAAACAAAATTCTGAGAATTGGTTTGTCTATTCCTACCTAGACCAAAGCTAACTCTAGTAATAGATATTTCACTTGGAGTCACCAGTTGGAAGGAAACATTTGATTGAAGATTCATGCAATCTGTATAGGTTTCCTCTTATCTCTTCTGTTCTGTGTCTACCTCTGTCTGTCTTCCTTTCTCCCCCCACAGATGGGACATCCGAAATTAAATGGTAAGCCTAATTGGGTTAAAAGTTATAATGGAATAATTTCCTAGCAGCCCATTCTTTATTTGAAGGTACACTCTCAGTTCCATATACCAATCTTCATTGTGAAAGATGAACACCAATGACCATGGTAAATCCATTCATAGGACTTGCTTCCCCATTATTAGTACCATCTGAGTCTGTTAAAAATTTAAACTAGGACTTTAATTTCTCTGCAGAGGGCTTTAAATTAATTAGGGGTTTACATGCTAACAAAGAGCCTGATACATCCATAAATCAATCTGATGTAGGAGGACTACTCAGAGAGGATATCTATTCAGTGGAGACCTCACATCCAGCATCCCTGTTGGGCTCCCAACAAAAGGGTGCAGGTGTGGAATAGGGCAATGTGACAAGGAAGCCCCAATAATTATTTTGCATCACTTAAGCCACAGCAGGTAATATGGCAAATCAAAGTCCCAGGCGCTCAGCAAGTGAAATTCATGTTACCATGAAAAGCCACAGCATATCACTTTAACTTCTATAAATGAATTGCCATAACACTGTGATTTATTTGTACCAAGCATAAGAATTAAAAGGACATTGATCAAAATGATCTCCTTTTTTTCTCTTTTGTTAGAAATAGAAAGTAGCAGATGGAACCTTTTTTTTAATGTGCTGAATATCACTTAGAAGAACTTTTGAAATTGCTAGTGCCTTTTATTAAAGATACTTGCATTTAGGTTTGGATTCAAATGGGGTTGTGTTCTTTGGACAGAATGTTATTCATACCCCTTTGGTTAAACACAGTACTTGTACTTTGAATCAACTCCAGACTTGCACAACAATTATTCTCGGTTTTGAAACATTTTCATGTGGCAGTATTTTTTTTCTTTTGTGTCATTTAATTTAGCAAACACCTGACAAAGGTAATGTGGATCCATTTTTAAATGCTTTTGTATTTTGTCATAACATTTGCATCTATATGAAAATCAAGTGTATGTTTATGAAAATACAAACTACTTTTTAAATCTATAAACAATCCCTAGCTTAAATCTAGAATTACAACAGCTCTCTTTGCAGTAAAAATTTCTTTGTTGATCCAATCTATTCAGATCCCTCCCCATATCCTAACCTCAGGCTCTGAAGTCTATACATGCTACATGGAATTACACTTAAGTATATATGAATAATATTCTATAATTAGTTCCTCTTTGAACTGAAAATGTATTATTATATAAACCCACATGACAAAAGGTGTTAAGAAATCAGTCTTTTAAAAATATGAAACCTAAGTACACTAGTTGTTGTTGTTAGGTGCCCTCGAGTCGGTATCTGACTCATAGCGACCCTCACAGGGTTTTCAATGGCTGACTGTTTCGGGATTGCCTTGGGAGTGGATTGCCAGGCCCTTCTCCCATTTTTGCGGTGCTGGGAATTGAACTTGGGACCTCAGAGACTACAGCGCATTGCTCTACCAACTGAGCTAAATCCCAGCCCTTAAATACACTAATATAAACATAATACCTCAAAAATTATTATGGATTTAAGCTAAATAATCTAGGGTACATATGATTTAAGGTTGGAAATACCAGAGTGAACATTCTAGGAATTTTAGCAACACAGAAGGTGTTTTTCCTTATATATGTAATACAACTAGCTTCCACACAATGCAAGTTTTCCACCTACCCACAATCACAATATTTGACTAGGCTTAAAGTGATTCAGTCCCTGCAAGGTTCATTGCCATGGCAAGCAAAGAAAAGAAAATGAATAAAGTAATTATTTGTACCAAAGAACTGAGATTTAATCACATTCTCTATTCTAGAAGCAACTGTATCAAACTGTGAAGATGAATGCAGGTTGGGGTGGATCCAAAACGCATTGCCCAAGCCATTGATGGGCAGCCTCCTCCAGCCTCACTTTACCTGCTTGAACCACACAGATCTTCTCAGAATGTAAACAGGCACTAGTGCTGGCAATGTTTAAAAATAAAACAACAGCAATAACAACAAAAAGCACTCGTCTTTGACCCTTTGTCCCATCTCTGGCTATCAGTCCAATTTTGGGGCTTCTTTCATACTTTTGTTTTTTTGTCTTTACTACAGATTTGTGAAAGGCTGGTCTATAACTGAGGTGTCTGCTTACATGCCAGGTAATTTCTAGTTCAGATTTCTCTGCTAGTGAGGCTATCATGAGGTAGCCTGACACAACCACAAGAATGGTATCAAAATATCTGCACAGAGAGCCAGGACTTTCATCCCTGATTCATGGTAATAAGCCCTCTGATCCCCATAGAGCAGAGAGGAGACAAGCTGGGAAGCCTGGACTTCTACCTCTAAAATGGCAATAATGAGGCACAACTTCACCACCACACAGCTCCACACTGGGTTGATGTGAGAAGACGCCATGTATACAGATGGGATTTTCACCATTGCTTGCAGTAACAAGACTATCCACCATTCATGTCAGTTGACACCATGTGGGCAACAATAACAAAGCATTCCCTCCCATGCAGGGGGATCAGACGGGGTGCCAATAGGGAGCCCAAACTCCTGCCCTTACCCAGAAGTAATAAGAAGCCCAGCTATCTTGACATCAATAGAGGTTAATGGGGACTCTGATCTAATTCCCTAAACTGGCAAATCTTCTTCCTCCCATAGAAATGTCAAGAGAAGCTCAGGAAAGTAAAAGGTTTAAATCAGAACCAGGGTCTCCTAATATAACAATCAAAATATCCAGGTGTCAGTAGAAAAAAAAATCACTTATCATATAAAAAACCCTAAAATCTCAAATTGAATGACACAAGGCAATAGATGACAACTCTACAGAGATGGTAGAATTATCTAACCAAAATTTTTAAAATGGTCACAATACAAATGCTTCAGTGAGCAGTTCTGTTCATAATTAAACACTAATTAGAAGTCATTATTAGCAATGAAAAAGTCTAAGCAAAGAAAATAAATCCCAGCAAAGAAATTAAAGATATAAAGAAGAACCAACTGAAAGTAAAATAATGAAAAGTTTAATAGCAGAAATAAAAAAAGCCAATAATTGGACTTGACAACAGAATGGAGGGGAAGAGGAAAGAATCAGTGAACCAGAAGATAAGATAGAGCAATATAAAATAAGAGAAAAATATTAAAAAATAGAAATTAAACTTTAAAAGTGAGCAAAGCTTCAGAGATGTGTGGAAATAAAAGAAAGGGTCTGATAACCTTGCCTCAGAGCTCTTCTGAAGAGAGAAGGGACTGAAGAAGAAATGCAAGAAATAATTAGTTTAAACTTCTCAAGTTTGAGAAAATACATAAACTTGCAGATCTAAGAAACTGAGTAAACTCCAAACAAATAAATCCAAGGAACTCTACACAAGACACATCATAGTCAAACATCTGAAAATGAAATAGAAATGAAAAAATCTTGAAAGTAGTGAGTGAAAAAAATTGTAAGATACCCATAGGATAAAACAATTCTAATGACTACGGGTTTATCATTTGAAATCATGGAAGCCAAAAGGAAGTGGCACAATATTGTTCAATTGTTGAAAAAAAAATAACAGCTGTCAACTCAGAATCCTATGATCAGTCAAAATATCCCTTAGGAACGAAGAAGAAATGAAGATATACTCAGGTGAAGAAAAACTGAAGAAAAATTGTTAATAGTAGAGCTATTATCCTAAGAGAATGGTTAGAGGAAATTCTCAAAACAGAAAAAGAACTGACAAAAAATGAATCCATACAAAATAAAGAAATAAATGTAAGACTTCAAATGATGGAACTCCCACAATAAAACATAAGGGGGAAGAAAGTTCCTTAATATTGGCCCTGGCAACAAATTTTTTAAAAACATAACACTGAAATCTCAGGCACAAATGTATTAACAACTGAGATTACATCAAACTAAAATATTTGCAGGGCTGGGATTTAGCTCAGTCGGTACAGCGCTGCGCTGCAGTCTCTGAGGACCCCAGTTCAATTCCCAGCACTGCAAAAAATGGGAGAAGGGCCTGGCAATCCACTCCCAAGGCAATCCACTCCCAAGGCAATCCCGAAAGTCAGCCATTGAAAACCCTATGAGGGTCGCTATGAGTCGGATAGGACTCGACGGCACCTAACAACAACAACAAAATATTTGCAAGCCATATAGCCAATAAGAGGTTAATATACCTATATGTTGTTGTTATTGTTAGGTGCCTTTGAGTCGGTATCTGACTCATAGTGACCCTACATACAACAGGGGAAACAGTATTGTCAGTGCTTCTCTGCTGTTCATAGAGTTTTCAATGGTGGACTGATTTTTGGGAGTGGGTTGCCAGGTCCGTCTCCCAAGCCTACAGCACTTGGTGTTCCCAGGCAGTCTCCCATCCAAGTACTAACCAGGCCCGACCCAGCTTAGCTTCCGAGATCTGATGGGATCAGATGCCACAGGGCTACGGCTGCAGGCAATATCCCTATATGTGGACATTATATATATTGAATATCTATATATCGATAACACCCATATACTATGTAGCAACTCAATAAAAAACATACAACTCAATAGCAAAAAGACAAAAATAAAATACCCTCAAAAATATTAAAAATAGGCAAAGGATCTGAATAAACTTTCTACAAAGATTACATTAAAATACAGGATAAAAATCACTAATCAAAGAAAAGTAAACAAAACCCACAATGAGATAACCTCACAGCTTTTAGGGTGGCTAGTATTAAAAGATAGCAAGTGTTAGTGAAGGTATAGAGAAAAGTAAATCTGAACCGGGTGCTGTGGCGCACGCCTGTAATCCCAGCAGCTTGGGAAGATCTCAAGTTTGAGACCAGGGGAAGTCTGCATAACTTAGTGAGACCCTGTTTCAAAAAAGTAAAAAAGAAAGGGCTGGGGGTGCAGCTCAGTGGTCCAGCATTTGCAAAGCATGCAAGTGTGAGGCCCTGGGTTCAACCCCCAGTACCGCAAAAAAAAAAAAAAAGTAAATCCTTGTGCATTGCTAGTAGGAATGTAAATTAGTCTAGTCATTATGATGACAGTATGGAGATTTCTCAAAAAGGTAAAAAACAGAAGTACCATATGATCTAGCAATCCCTCTTATGGGTATATATCCAAAAGACACAAAATCAGCATCTTGTAGAGTTATCTGTGGTATTATATTCATTGAAGTATTATTTACAATAGCAAAGATATAGAAATAACCTAAGTGCCCATATCTGAATGAATAAACAAACCGTGGTATACATATATATAATGCAATATTGTTGTTAGGTGCCGCGAGTCAGTATCCAACTCATAGCAACCCTATGTACAACAGGTGAAACACTATTGTTAGTGCTTTCTGCTATTCATGGTTTTCAATGGTTGATTGTTTTTTGGGAGTAGTTTGCCAGGTCCTCCCAAGCCTACAGCACATGACGTTCACAGGTGGTCTCCCATCCAAATACTAACAAAGCCCGACCCTGCTTAGCTTCCGAGATCTGACAGGATCAGACACCACAGTGGTACAGCTGCAGGCATACAATGCAATATTATTCAGCCTTAAAAAAGAAATGGATACCACCATGTGTGGCAACATAGATTAATAAGGATGACATCAGGCTAAGAGAAATAAGCTAGACATAGGAAAAAAAAATATGGCATAAAGTCATTTGTATGTAACATCCAGAAGAGTTGAATACATACAGAGGGTAGAATGATGGTTACTTGGAGCAGGGAAAGGGAGGAAATGGAGAGAAATCAAAGAGTAAAAATTTGCAGTCACATAGGCTTAATAAACAGAGAGATCTAATGTACAGCATGAGTATGACATTTAATAATATTCTATTATATAATGAAAATTTACTGAAAGAAGATTTTGGTTTTCTTAATACACACATAAGATAATAATGGAAGGTGATAGATATGTTAATTTGCTTGAATGTAATAATCATTTCACTATGTGTATTAAAATACCTTGTTGTATACCTTTATACAACTAAAAATTTAAAGAACACGATGCCTATTTACACACACACACACACGCACACACACACACACACACACACACAGACAAGAAGGAATCTTGGAACACCAAGAAGGAAGAAAGAACACAATAAGTAAAAATATGAGTTTTCTAACTTACATTTGACAGTTGAAGCAAAAATTATAACACATTGCAATACCATTCTAAATATGTGTAGAGGAAAGCTTTAAGAAATTTGTTATTCTTAGGTGCTGTCCCACTCATAATGGCTCTATATACAGCAGAACAAAACATTGCTGGACATTATGCCAAGCTCAGCAATATTGTAAGTGCTTGTCTACTATTTATAGGGTTTTCAATGGAAGATTGTTTGGGGAGTAGATTGCTAGGTCCTTCTCCCTAGCCTGCAGCATCTGGTGTTCCCAGGGGGTCTCCCATCCAAGGACTAACCAGACTGACTCTGCTTAGCTTCCAAGCAGGATCACATGCCAGGGTGCTAGGCTGAAGGCCTTAAAAATTTATAGGAATATTATAAATAGGAAAAGATAAAGGGACATAAGGGGATGCAACTTTTTATACTTAGAAGTGCAGGCTGTTAAGTTATGTATATATAATATTATACTGTTCCCCATGTGTCTATCAGTTTGCTGTACTGTGGGGACTTGCATGTTGTTGTAATGCTGAAAGCTACACCACTAGTATTACAGATACAGATACAGCAGGGGCACCCATGGACAGGTTACACCTGAGCTTCCAGACTAAGACAGACCAGAGAAAATGGCATGGCTAAACTACTCCAAAAACAATTAGCCATTGAAAACCCTATGCATAGCAGAGAAACACTGTCATATATAGTGCCAGAAAATGAGTCCACCAGATTGGAAGACCCCCAAACAATGACTTGAGAATAGATGCCTCCTTAAAGTAGAGTCTACCTTAATGGGAGGAATGGAATAAAGCCCCAGCACACTCCATTTATTGATGTGGCATGACTCAGAATGAGAAGGAACAACTGTAAACATCCATTAATAATTGGAAGGTAGAATGTACATAATATGAATTTATGAAAATTAGAAATCATCAAAAGGGAAATGGACACATAAACATCAACGTTCTAGGCAACAGTGACTTAATATGGACAGGCATGGGCCATTTTGAGTCAGATAATCATATGGTCTACTGTACTAGAAATGACAGGTTAAAGAGAAATGGGGCTGCATTCATTATCAAAACCTGTCCTGAAGTACAATGCTATCAATGATAGAATAATATCCATATGCCTACAAGGAAGGCCAGCTAATATGAATATTATTCAAACTTACACACCCACCACTAAGGCTAGAAATGAAGACAGGGAAGATTTTTGCCAGCTTGTGGAATCTAACATGGATCAAACATGCAATCAGGACGTACTGATAATTACTGGTAACTGGAATGCAAAAGTTGGAAACAAAAAGCAGGCTCAGTAGTTGGAAAATATGGCCTTGGTGACAGAGACGATGGTGGAGGTCACATGACAGAATGTGGTTAGACCAATGACCTTTTCATTGCAAATACACGTTTTCACCAACATAAATGGTAACTATACACATGGAAGTCATGAAATGGAACATACAGAAACAAAACTGGCTACATTTGTGGAAAGAGATGATGGAAAAACTCAATATAAAAAGTTGGAACAAGACCAGGTGCTGATTGTGGATCAGACGCTCACCCACTCATACACAGGTTCAAACTAAAACTAAAGAAAATTAGAACAAGTGTACAAGAGCCAAGGTATGACCTTGAGTATATCCCACCTGAGTTCAGAGACCACCTCAAGGATAGATTTGATGTGTTAGACACTAATGATCAAGGATCAGATGAGTTGTGGCACAACATCAAAGACATCATTCATGAGAAAAGTGAAAAGTTATAAAAAAAAAGGCAGGAAAAAATAAAAGACCAAATTACATGCCAAAAGAGACTTTGAAACTTGCACTTGAATGTCCAGCAGCTAAAGTAAAAGGAAAACATGATGAATTTAAGGAACTAAACCAAAGATTTGAAAGGGCAGCTTCAGAAGACAAAATCAAATATTACAATAACATGTGCAAAGAGCTGGAGATCTTCCCAAAAAGGAAGAACATGCTGTTTTTCTCAAGCTTAAGGAATTGAAGAAAAAATTCAAGCCTCAAGTTGCAATAGTGAATGATTCTACAGGGAAAGTGATGCAGGGAATATCAAAAGAAAATGGAAGGAATGCATAGAACCATTATACCGAAAGGAATTGGTGGGTGGCTAACAATTTCAAGAGGCTGAATATGATCAAGAACCAATAGTACTGAAGGACGAAGTGGAAGCTGCATTGAAGGAATTCATGAAATAAAAGGCTCTAGGAATTGAAGGAATACCAATAGAGATGTTTCAACAAACAAAAGCAGCACTGGAGGTGCTCACTTGTTTCTGCCAAGAGATTTGGAAAACAGGTACTGGGCCAACTGACTAGAAGAGATCCATATTTGTGCCCATTCCCTAGTAAGAGGTTCCAATCAAATGTGGGAATTATTGAACAATATCATCAATATCACACAGAAGTAAAACTTTGCTAAAGATCATTCAAAAGTGACTGCAGGAGTATATAGACAGGAAACTGCCAAAAATGAAGCCAGATTCAGAAGAGGACATTAGATCTGGGACATCATTGCTGATGTCAGATAGATGTTATCCAAAAGCAGTGAATACCAGAAAAATATCTATGTTTTATGGACTATGGAAAGGCATTTGACTATGTGGATCACAAACTATAGCTAACATTGCAAAAAATCGGAATACAAGAACACTTAATTGTACTCATAATGAATCTGTACATGGACCAGGAGGCAGTTGCTTGAACAGAAAAAGGAAACATTGCCTGGTTTAACATCAAGAAAAGTGTGCATCATAGCTGTATCCTTTCACCGTAGCTCTTTAATCTCTATGCCAAGAAAATAATCCCAGAAGCTGGACTTTATGAAGAAGAATGCAATATCAGGATTGGAGGAAGACTCATTAACAACCCGCATTATGCACATGACACAACCCTGCTTGCTGAAAGTGAAAAGGACTTGAACTATGTACTGATGAAGATCAAAGAACATTGCCCTTGTTATGGATTATACCTCCACATCAGAAAAAAAAATCCTTACAACTATGTCAGTATGCAGTTTCATGATAAATGGAGAAAATATTGAGGTTGTCCAGGATTTTGTGTTACTTGGTTCTACAATCAACACCCATGGAAGCAGCAGCTAAGAAATCAAAAGATGTACTGCGCTGGAAAAAAACTGTTACAAAAGACCTTTTTAATGTGCTGAAAAGGAAAGATATCACACTGAAGAGAAAGGCGTGCCTGACTCATGACTCAGTATTTTCAGTCACATAATATGGTTGTGAAAGCTTGACATTCAATAGGGGAGGCAGGAGAAGAACTGATACTTTTGAATTATGGTGCTAGAGACAAATATAGAATGAACTATGGACTGCCAAAAGAATCAACAGATCTGTCCTAAAAGAAGTGCAACCAGAGTGCTCCTTGAAAGCAAACATGACTAGACTGTGTCTTACATATTTGGGGCATGTTGGCAGAAGGGACTAATCCCTGGTGAAGGACATCATGTTTGGGAGAGTGGCAGGTCAATGAAAAAAAGGAAGACCCGCAACTAGACAGATTGACACAGTGGCTGCCACCACGGACTTAAACATAAAAATGATCATGTGCCTGGCACAGAATTGGGGAATGTTTCATTCTGTTGTACACAGAGTCGCTATGAGTCAGACCCAACTCAACTGCACCTAACAATAACAGCAATATTATACTTACAGGAACAACTAGAAAATCTCTACAAACAAATAAACTCAAAAACACTATGAAAATTAGGCACTTTGGTGTGTGCCTGAAACCTCAATGACTCAGGAGCCAGAGGGAGGAGGATCATGAGTTCAAAGTCGGAGGCAGCCTCCACAACTTGGCAAGGCCCTGTCTCAAAAATGAAAAATAAAAAAGGATCTGGGGTACAGCTTAGTGGTAGAGGTATGAGGCCCTTGGTTCAACCTACCCAGTACTGTAAAACAAACAAACACTATCAACAAATCAAAATAATTCTAAAAAATTCTTAAATAATCCACAGGAAGGCAAGGGGAAGAAAACACAGAAATAAAAAACAGAACAAATAGAAAACAACAAATCAAATAGCAGATGTAAGGCATAACACATCAGTCATTCCACTGAGAGTAAATGGCCTCAATATACTAATAAAAAAACACAGATATGCAGAATGGATTAAAAATTATATGACCCAGCTATATACTGCTTATAGAAAACTCACTTCAAATTTAACAAAATACATAGATTAAAAGTATGAAAAAAGGTACAGAATGCATATATTGATCAAAAAGAGGGTAGCCTTGGACACATTAATACTAGATAAAGTAGATTTTGTTGTTGTTGTTGTTAGGTGCCGTCAAGTCGGTATCTGACTCATAGCGACACTCATAGGGTTTTCAATGGCTGACTATTTTGGGCTTTCCTTGGGAGTGGATTGCCAGGTCCTTCTCCCATTTTTGCTGTGCTGGGAATTGAACCCTGGTCCTCAGAGACTGTAGCGCAGTACTCTACCAATTGAGCTAAATCCCAGCCCAAAAAGATTTAGGGAAAGAAAATAACCAGACAGAGAGGTGCATGCAAAATGAGTATCCCTTATTCAAAATGCTTGGGAACACCAGCCGCTGTGACACAACTTGAATCACAGTGACTAAAGAAGCTGAGGCAGGAGGATCTCATGTTTGAGGCCAGAGGCAGCCTGCACAACTTAGCAAGACTCGATCTTAAAAGAAAAAATAATATGAACTGCGGGTGAAGCTTAGTGGTAGAGCATGTGATTAGCATGCATGGGACCCTGGATTCAACAATCCCTGTACTGGGTGGCGGGGGTGGGGGGAGGAGGAACAAAAGTGTTTGGAATCTTAGATTGTTTTGGTTTTCTGATATTTTGCAGACCAAGAAATTTTCATATGCATGAGATATGACCCAAGTTTAGAGGGCTGGGTAGAAGAGACCCAAGTTTAAACATGAAATTCATTTATGTTTCATATACACCTTGTACATATATTCTGAACACAATTATATACAATATTTTTAGTGTGCATTCATTTTGTCTGTGACCCATCCATCTGGGCAGGTATAGAATTTTTCAATTGCAGCATCATGATAGTGCTCAAAAAGTTTTGGATTTGGGAGCATTTTAGATTTCAAATTAGGGATACTCAACTTATAATTTTTGTATGAAGAAACTTTCACTTCTTTTAAACATTTCAAAATTCCATGTGTTTTAGTCACTAAAATTTTATTAAATTTATACATAGTTTTCAAGGAAGTAAATAACTAGAAGGAAATAAGTTATTTACAGTCTCTATGTCATTTAAAGCCTGCGCAGCCGTAGCCCTGTGGAATCTGATCCTGTCAAATCTCAGAAGCTAAGCAGGGTCAGGCCTGGTTAGTACTTGGATGGGAGACTGCCTGGGAACACCAGGTGCTGTAGGCTTGGGAGACAGACCCGGAAACCCACTCCCAAAAATCAATCTGCCATTGAAAACCCTATGAATAGCAGAGAAGCACTGACAATAGTGTTTTGCCTGTTGTACGTACATAGGGTCACTATGAGTCAGATACCGACTTGACAGCACCTAACAACAACAACAACATGTCATTTAAATGTATTTTGTCCTTTGATTTTAAAAAGAGAATTTCTGATTTAATTCCAAATTATGTTTAAAAGACAATTTCTTTCAAATAT
The DNA here is from genome assembly GCA_007922755.1 of Pedetes capensis. NCBI lineage: Eukaryota > Metazoa > Chordata > Mammalia > Rodentia > Pedetidae > Pedetes > Pedetes capensis. Next base: position 132,070 of record VMDO01001820.1, read on the forward strand.
CAATATATTTTAGAAGGAAATGAAGAACGCTGATGATTCTCTACTTAGAAAGTGCTTTTGTGGCTGTGTTACAGTTGCTAAGGGCAACCTGATAGTGAATTTACTACTTTTAAATATGTATTTCTGAATAAACATACACATACACACACACACACACACACACACACACACGCCACTCTTAGTATACACTCAGATAAAAAAATTGACAAATTTTCTAAGGCCTTTTTCTTTTCTTCCAACCAATTAAAACTCATGGTGACACTACCTCTCTTGGACTGAAATGGGCTCCAAAGTAGTTATCCTGGACTTGAACTTGATCACTCATTTAGGGCCATATAGCTCAATTTACACAAGCAACCAAGTACTAGGTCAACAAATATAATATTGTAATTCTGCTAAAATAAATTTTATCTAATAATTGACAAGATATTTTCCTTTACCACAATCCCTTTAAAATACATCTTATTCCACATAGAGGTTGAGCATTCCTAATCCAAAAATTTGAAACTAGAAATGCTTTGAAATCCAAAAGTTGTTGATGGCTGAATTGCTCAAAAAATTTTGGGTTCTGAAATATTTCAGAATTTTATTTCATGGGATGTTCAACCATGAATATATTTAAGAATATTCTTAAATTGGAAACACTGGAATCTCAAGCACTTCTAGTCCCAAACGTTGTAGATAATGAATAATCAACCTATTGCCCCTAGGGGCAATGTTTAGCATCAGAGACATGCAAGTCAGTCTCTTGGTTTCCCTATTTTTTATTTTGCATTTCATACAGGATGTGCACCTGTCCCTTTGTGATCTTACATCCAGCAAGCACAATTATAATGTCAAGTATACCAACATTAAAATTTTTATCTCTTGGATTCCCAGGTTAGCTTCTGTCCTCCATTTCCAGCAATTATGAATCTTTTTCTATAATGTTTCATTCTACACATCTTAAATCTTGCCCATTTTTAAGATCTAACACCAAAATTTAAATTTTATAACTGTTTGTGCTAATAATGTAAAATAAATTTTCTTTGAAAGAATGTATCTATAGCCCTGCATTCACAGACCCAGACAATAAAGAGGTCATTATCATGTTGGATAAAACAGATTGCCAGAGAATGGAGAAATACTAGACTCTCACTGATAATAATACATGTGAAAAAAATACATTCTATCTTCATTGAGTTTAGTACCAGTTAAAGTTAGCTCCCAATTCAGCAAGATTCCTCAGAGTTTTTAATATAAGTACATGTAAAAGAATTACTAGTACAGGTATATAAGATGCTGAATTTCTCAAGTTTATTTGAACTCTTGCTTTTTACACCACACATTACAGACGCCAAGAGCTGAAGGCTAATTTCAGAGGCTAACAGTTCAAATCTGCCTCACCTACTTCCTCATGAGCTGTGTATTACAGAGCTGGTAGCCAGGATAACATAAGTGATCAAGGGAATAAAAGATATGGTAAGGTGAAGAGCTCAAAAATTAGATCCTTCTGAAAAATATCACTGTCAGAATAATACAATAGAAAGTTTCCAAAGATGTGGTCATCAGATGGGACAGATTTCTAAGAATCCAGTGGAAGCACATTACTGGACTATCCAGAGAACACACAGAACCAGAATAATTTATAGCTCAGGTTCCTTAACAGAGGGCTCTACAGAATACATGTAAAAACTGTCACAAACATAGCACTCTTTCCTCTGAATTCACTGTCTTTCCACTTGAACCACTATCAATTACTAGGCCAAAGGCTTCTGGTCCCAACTTCTCCATATATGCCCAAGGGGATGTGTTCTTTGTGGAAGCCATTAGAGAGGGGTGAAGGAAAGGTGGAAATTAATCAGTGTAGTTGTCAACATAACTGCACTTGAATTGGGGTCTTACTATGGCTCCTTGAATTTCATGAAAATTGGAAATAATTGAATTTTAACAATAGTTAGGAAGAAAATGGGAATTCTTAACAAGTTTGCCAAGGCAAGTCAACACAGATGGGAAACTACTTCATAAATGGTGCTGGAACAACTGCATTAAATATGGAGGAAGAAAGCTCAAATATTAGCTTGTTGTTGTTGTTGTTAGGTGCCGTCGAGTCGGTATCCGACTCATAGCGACCCTCTGTACAACAGGGGAAACACTAATGTCAGTGTTTCTCTGCTGTTCGTAGGGTTTTCAATGGCAGATTGATTTTGGGAGGGGGTTGCCTGGTCCTTCTCCCAAGCCTACAGCTTCTGGTGTTCCCAGGCGGTCTCCCATCCAGGTACTAACCAGGCCTGACCCTGCTTAGCTTCCGAGATCTGATGGGATCGGATGCCACAGGGCTACACCTGCAGGCCAAATATTAGCTTAGGATATACAAAGTCTTATGAAACATTGCATCTATTATAACAGTGAAAACAAGCCAGGTAGAGCCATGATTATAAATTTTAAAGCCCCTCTAGAGAACAAAATCCATTAAGAAACTAATGCACTGAAACCCAGCAACTGATGACTCCGGGCAATGCCCAAGAAAAGAACCACTGAAGGCTTGCTTCAGTCTGGGTAGGACAATGGAAGAGTATGTACCCCCTAACTCCAAGGCACCTAACAATGACAACAATAACAAGAGAAATGAGATAAAATGTTTACTGAAGGTTAACAGTTGTTGAGGTATTGTTTAGAATCCTTAGGTACCTCCATATACCCATCCGCCATCATTGTGCTGTGCCCTTTCATTGACTCTTCACTTGTAAGTAATGGGTTACAGAAAATACTAAAAAAGAAACTAAAGAATGAACACAGTGACCACTGAAAGCCAAGGGCAGGGTACAGAAACCCATTGACATCCTCTCAGCTTCGAATAAATACTTGGCAGGACTGGTGACCACATAGGAAGGATCAGGGAGACCAGAGGGAGAATGACTATGAGACGGATTTACACAGAACTTCCTAAAACTGGACACAAAAGCAAGAGAACTGAGATACAGCACTCAGGCCCTTCCCTGATTAAACACCTACAGCAGCTTTTAATGGTCTAAGCAGGGAAGCAGAGAAGGGCCTCTAAGGAACAGAAAAGCTGGGAGCAAAACCATGGAGAAAAGAGAACTTGACAGTGCCAGAAAATGCTACCAATTAGGCTTGTAAAGCAGAGCATAAATGTGAAAATGTAAAAAACAAATCATCCAATACATTCCAAAGAGAGAAAAGATGCAGACAGACTCAGAGGAGAGCTTTGAGGACTATACTAAAAGTTTTAGTATTTATACCTGTCTCAAAAAGACAGGAGAAAAAAGTATGATGCAAATATACATATATTTGAAGAAATCATTTAGTGAAAGATAAATTTTTTGATTCAAGAAGTTCAGTGAAACCCAAAAGAAGATTTCAAAGAAATCCATACCCAAATAATCCTGCTACAGAAAACTAATGACAAAAGTATAATACTAATCCCAAGAAAGAAACTGGGAAATGTCATGTTTTTGGAGTTCTGAAAAGAACTACCAATAAATAATTAGAAAATAAAATTTGCAACACATTTCATTTTATTAACAAAAAACATAAAATAATATTAAGGTTAAATTTATAAATAAGATGTCTTAAGAGCTCTATAACTATAATACTGCTGAGAGATATTAAAGAAAGTCTAAGTAAGCAGCTGTAGCCCTGTGGCATCCTATCCTGTCAGATCTTGGAAGCTAAGCAGGGTTGGGCCTGGTTAGTACCTGGATGGGAGACCGCCTGGGAACACCAGAAGCTGTAGGCTTGGGAGAAGGACCTGGCAACCCACTCCCAAAAATCAATCTGCCATTGAAAACCCTATGAACAGCAGAGAAGCACTGACAATAGTGTTTCCCCTGTTGTACAGAGGGTCGCTATGAGTCGGATACCGACTGGACGGCACCTAACAACAACAACAACAAGTAAGCAGAGATTTACATCATGTTTAAGGATTGAAAGAGTCAATACTTCAAGGTGTCACAATGCCTACAATGATCTAAAGATTCAATGATATTATTAAAAATACAAGAAACATTTTCAGGAAATATGCAAGCTGATTCTAATATTGATCTGGAAATTAAAGGGACTTATCACAATGAAAATACCTTGGCAAACAGCAAAATTGAAAGACTTATACTACCTTATTTTAAATCTTATGACAAACTCACAATAATCAAAGTGCTATATTTGCAAAAGATAGAGAAATAGATACAAAGAACAGAAATCAAAGTCTAGATATAAACTTGTACACACAGAGGCAAATGATTTTCAATAAAAGTATCAAGGGAAATCGAAGGAAATTCATTCTAAGAAATGACACAAACATGTGAATATCTCTATATTTTTAAAAGTGAAACCCAAATCCTAACATATTCCATAAACAAAAAAATCAGGCACCAATTGGTCATGGACTTAACCTAAAACCCCAAAAATAAAGTTTCTAGGGAAAAACACAAAGTGATATTTTTGTAAATATAAGGTAGGCAAAAATTTTCAAATACAGAAACCAGTAGTTGTGAAAGAAAAATAAATAAATAGAGCCTCAATACTAATTTTTTTTCTAGTAATCAAAAGACAGCATTGTTTAAAATCAGTAGGCAAGCCAAATTTCCTTTTGCTCTTAACTATATTTTTAAAAATACCATGAGCTAGTCTTGCATTTTATTAATGCTTTATAGTGAGTTTATTGGGAAAAGGATATAGCAACCCACTCCCAAGGCAATCCCGAAAGTCAGCCATTGAAAACCCTATGAGGGTCGCTATGAGTCGGACATGACCCAACGGCACCTAACAACAACAGTGAGTCTATTGAGATTTTGTTTTACCTTTTAATATGTTATTCTTACCAATTACATTAGTATTTTTTAGTATAATAGTATTTTTAGTATAATATTTTGTATAATATTTTGTATTTAGTATAATATTTAGTATAATATTTTGCCAATATTAAGCAGTCTTTGTATTCTTAGGATAAATATCAGTTAAAACAATCCTTATAGGAGCAAGTTGGCACTTAGAAGCCAGATGCTAGATTCAATACCCTAGTCCATTAACAGCAGCCAGGATTCTTTGGACAAATGCCTGACTCTAAGACAAGAGCAAAAAATATACAAGATGAGCCTACAGCATCTTGTAATTACAGAAAGAAAATGTTAGGAAGAAAAATAGAAAAGAAAGTAAAGGGGGAGACGAAAAAATGGTGAGATAATGTTAGAAGAACACAGGAGCTGAAAAACAAAGGAAAATATCTATAATAGCCAAAGGTGAAGGACTTATAGCAAAATAATATTTGTTCATTAGAGTCTAGTTCATTTGGTAGAATGCTGCTTTGTGCTCTCTGAGGCCCTGAGTTCAATCCCCAGCACTGCAAAAATGGAAGAAGGACCTGGTAACCCACTCCTGAAACAATCAGCGATTGAAGACTCTACGAAGAGCAGAGAAATACTGACATAGTGCTGGGCATGGCACAGTGTCAGGAAGTTTCATTCTGTTGTAGCTAGGGTCCCTATGAGTCAGACCCAACTTGACAGTGCTTAACAAAAACAACAACAACAATACTTATTTATAGCACAAAGTATAAAATAAGTATCAATGTATTCATGCAGGTATAAATAAGCAATTGAATAAGTAAAGTCATGGGGAAGAAGAGATAAATGTGCCTATGAAGAAGAATGAAAAATACTTTCTGAAGATATTTTACCTTCAAAGAGGTAGAAGATAACTCCCCACACACAGTGACTTGGTTCCAAAGAATATAAGATAGAAAGTTAGGTGAAGAGAAAATTAACAGTGGGGAAATTTGAAAAACACTTCCTGAACCAAGGAAGCATGGTTCATATCAACAATGAAATATTGTTAAAAAAATTTTGTCTGATCCTTACCTCACACCAAAACATTTCCACCTAGAATCTGCAAAAGTTTGCAAATAAGAAACAAAAATTGAGCTGGGCACTGTGATGTACACCTGTGATCTCAGCAACTCAGGAGGCTAAGGCAGGAAGAACACAAGTTTGAAGGCAGAGGCAACCTGCAAAAATTAACAAAACTCTATCTCAAAATTTAAATAAACAAACAAATAAATAAAACAGTAAAATCTCTACAAGATGAGGAGAATGAGTATTTTTATATTCTTGGGGTGGCATGGGCCTTCCTTACCCATAACAAAATTTAAGATTCACTGAAATCTTAAAGACAGACAATAAGCTAGACATGTGGCACACACATGTAATCCCAGCAATTTGGGAGGCAGAGGCAGGAAGATCACGAGTTTAAGGCCAGAGGCAGCCTACATAATTTACTAAGACTCTGACTCAAAATAAAAAATAAAAAATAAAAAGAGGCTAGGGGTGCAGCACAGTGGTAGAGCGCTTGTAATACATGTGTAAAGCTTAACCCCAAAGTAACACCTAAAAAAATGTACACCCTTGATATGTTATGTGATTTTTTTTAAAAATGGCACTTTAACTTGTGGTCTACTTCCCCAAAATATACACAAGTCTAGTCATGAGGCAGACATCAGACAAATCCCAGTGAGACAAATACAACAAAAAAAAAACAAAAACTAACCACAGTTTCACAAAACTTTCAAGGTTATCCAAAAACATGGAATGTGGCAGCTCAGTAGAAGGGCACTTGCCTAGCATGTGTGAAGCCCTGATTTCAATCCCCCAGTATCTCAAAATAAATAAATAAATAAATAAATAAATAAATAAATAAATAAATAACAATAAAAAGTCTGAGGAACTGTCAAAACCAAGAGAAGTTCAAGGAGACATGACAATATATTTAATAGGTATATTGGATGAGACTCTGGAACAGAAAAAGGACATTATGGAGAACTATGGAAATGTGAATAAGGTTATGGTGTTTATTAATCAGAAAAGTCTCATATTGGTTCATTAACTGTGACAAATGGACTGCACTAATGCAAGGTCTTAATGGGAAAGCAGTCATGAGGCATATGGGAACACTCAATACTGCCCTTGAAATATTTCTACAATTCAAAGTTTATTTTTAAAAAGTGAGTAGGAGTTGGACACCATGGCACATGCCTGTAATCCCAGTGATTTGGGAGGATGAGGCAAGAGCATTGTGAGTTTTCAGCCTGTGTAACTTACAAAGACTCTGCATCTCTAGCATGTATGAGGCTCTAGGTTCAAACCCCTAGCACTGAAAAAAAAATGTGAGTTGGGGCTACTTTTCCAATTTTCTTTTTATGGGACGAGTTTGCATTAACAGGACTTTCAATGGCAAAGTGTAAGCAGACCCATCACTGAACCAAAGTAACGGTTTGGTTATAAAGTGCCTTCCCAAAAGGCTCAGATGCTGAAAGCCACCTCAACAGGTGGCAGTTCCAGGGAGTTCTGGAAACATTGGTAGGTGGGGCCGTGGTGGAGGAAGTAGATCACTGGGAGTGTGTCTTCAGGGCTATATCTTGTCCCAAGCCTCTGTCCCTCCTTGCTTCCTCACTGCCATGAAGGGAGCCACTTTGCTTGTCTACACACTCTTGCCACCATGATGTTCTGCCTCACCACAGGCCCGGAATCAATGGGATCAAGGTCTATGGATGGAAACCTCTAAAGCAGTGAACTAAAACAAATCCTTCCTCCCGTAAGGTGCCTTTCTCAGGTATTTGTTTACTGCAGTATAAAGCCTATTAGCACATCCAGGTGGATGTGGACATTTGGAATAGGATGAGTGATAGTAAAGGTTACATTGTTCAATAAATGATATTGAAAATTTTGATATCAATTTTTGAGTAAAAATTTCTTTCTGGTCTTCACCAAGAGGATCAGAGCCAAATGAAATGTTTCCACCTAGAATTTGCAAAGATTCACATATAAAAATACAAGCTGTAAAACTTCTACAAGATACTGAGGATATTTTTATACTCTTAGGGTAGGATGGGTCTTCTTTACCTATAACAACATTTAAGATGTACTAAGGCCTGCAGCTGTAGCCCTGTGGCATCCTATCCTGTCAGATCTTGGAAGCTAAGCAGGGTTGGGCCTGGTTAGTACCTGGATGGGAGACCGCCTGGGAACACCAGAAGCTGTAGGCTTGGGAGAAGGACCTGGCAACCCACTCCCAAAAATCAATCTGCCATTGAAAACCCTATGAACAGCAGCGAAGCACTGACAATAGTGTTTCCCCTGTTGTACAGAGGGTTGCTACAACTTGATGGCACCTAACAACAACAACAACAACAACAACAAGATGTACTAAAGTATTAAAGTGAGAATAGACCTCGTGGTACACAGCACCAGTAATACAGAGTACAGGCTGAAACAATCTTGCACAAGACAGACAATCTTAGAGAGTTTGTGAAAAATAATGAAAAGTGGGTATGAAAAACAATGTTGCGGTTGTTGTTGATAGGTGCAGTCGAGTTGGTATCCGACTCATAGTGACCCTATATACAATGGGGGAAACACTATTGTCAGTGCTTCTCTGCTGTTCATAGGGTTTTCAATGGCGGATTGATTTTGGGGAGTGGGTTGCCAGGTCCATCTTCCAAGCCTACAGCATCTGGTGTTCCCAGGAGGTCTCCCATCCAAGTTCGAACCAGGCCTGACCCTGCTTAGCTTCTGAGATCTGTTTGGATGCCACAAGGCTATGGGTGCAGGCTATGAAAAACAATAGTGACAGTTATATCCTAAAAGAGTTAAGAAAGCAAACATAAAACACCCAATATGTCAAAAGAAATTTTCCTAAAATAAAGACCTGATAAAATGGAACAAAAAAGCAGACAGAACAAAATCCAGTAATCTATCTGAGGTAACAGTGCTAATGACTGGCGGAGACGGATTTGAATTCAGAGCTGACTCACCCCAAAGCTCCTGTTCTAATTCTACGTAGGTGTTCAGTTAGCCACCAGCATGGAACTTTAGATTGGATGCTAGATCAGGGCAAGGAATATGAGTGGAAAAAAATGTTTAAATCCAAATGAATTCTAGAGTTTTAGTTAATAGTAATATGCCAATGTTAATATCTTAGTTTTGACAATTACACCACTGTTGTACAAGATGTTAGGGGAAACTGGGTCAAGGGTAAGCAGGAATGCAATATTTTGGTAAATCTAAATTATTCCTAAAGAGTTTATCAAAACTAAATCTCTCAAAATAATGCCTTCAGTACAGTCCTAATTGTTTGCATACACATGTTTAAGTAAAGAGATTTGTTGCATGAAACCAGATTTTAAAAAGGCATACTTTGCATTGAAGTCTCTAATTATAACAGGTTTATCAAGAGTTTCTAAAAATAAATAACTATCTCAATTTAATTCTATAGATGTTTCCTAAGACTTCTTATAACATTTCTTCCATAACATTTTTTCTATCATGTGGATAATCAATGAAAACTGTAAATAGTAGTTTTCAAAAACATAAGGGGATCTGGCTATGATGAACTACTTTCCATTTCTGCTACAGATATGATAGAAATTCTGTAAAAAAAAAAATACTTGTAATAGCAAGAAGTAAATTTAAAGGAATACCATAACAGAACTGCCCAATTTTAAGAGCTATCAGATACTGAAAGAATGAGGTTTTCAGAAATAAATGAATTCTAGGAGCAGAATAACTAAAGCATATAGTTAAGTAGAAAACTCAGAGCAATTTTACTAGTTAGAAAGAGGAATTAAAAATCAAGAAAGGAAGAGAAAAACTAATGAAAATCAGGTATTACGGTGTCCACAAGGAACTATGATAGCCATGGAACAGAGGATGATAGGAAAATAAAGTGTTGTCTGTCTGTTAGGTGATGTCAAATTGGGTACAGCTCATATTGACCCTATGTACAAAAGAATGAAGGAGGCACTGTATCTGACAGTGCTTCTCTGCTATCCATAGAGTTTTCGATACACTGATTGTTCCAGGAATGGGTTACCAGGCCCTTCTCCCATTTTTGTGGTGGTGGGGATCAAATCCAGGGCCTCACAGTATGTAGATCAAGCACTCTACCAACTGAGCTGAACCCCATTAATGAGCCCCAAGACAACCCAATCTCCCTTACTCTGCTATTTACTTTCTCATAGCTGCTCCCACCATCCAACAATTTAATTATGTTGAATGTCTATCTCCCCAGCTACTAGACTGTAAGCTCTCTGAGTTTTGCCTGTTTTGTTCTCTGGTGAACTGGTTTTGCCCATTTTGCTCACTGGTTCCCTGATGCCTAGAAAAATGCCAGGCACGTAGTAGGTGCTCAATAAACATGTCAAATCAATTAACAAAAAAAGCAACTTTTCTGCACCATCACTAAGATTAGAGTACTTTAAAGCTGGTAACTTTTCCATGGTCATTTTTCAAAGAACAACTATAGTTATTTTTTATTAATGTTTTTGGAGAATTTTGTACATGGAACAATTCTATAATGTCTTAAAAGAGTGCACTCCTATGTAAAAAGACTAGACAATTATCTGTCCGAGATCTTTCAAACTCAGGCATGAAATCAAAGTCAGAAAGAATGAAAGCTCAATTTTTCAAGACCAGCTCTTCTTATGAAGAACAGGTCTTACCAGAAAAAACTACATGATAAAACTTTTACATGGGCATGTTTAGTGGCATGATCCACTAAGCTAATGGAAGTGTAAATTCCAGTCTCTACATTTATGAGATGAGAAAATTGAGACCCAGAAGAGTTAAGTCACTTCCTGACAGTCTGTGCACAGCTGCTGAAGTGGTGAAGGGGATCTAATTCTAAAAAAGACTGAAGCACCACAGAATCATGTAGGCTATCAACATCTCCAAATGCAGGGAGCAGTCTTCATCAGAAAGGTCCAGTTCCCCACTTAGCTAGAAACATTTTTATTTTCTACAACGTGTTTCCATTTCATTGCTCAAACACGCTTGTGAACAGTTGCTTCACACTGGACATCAAGATTCTCTTCATTACAAGTACTAGCAAAATAATGAGATCACCTTCTGTATTTTAGCATGTTCATGGACCACTATGAACAGACCTCACACAATATTCAGCCTCTCAAGTCCTTTGCATTCCCCGTTGAGAGAAAAGTGAGGCTGGTATATTTTACAAACTTCTCACTCTTCAGGGGATGGATTGTCACTTAACTCTCATGAAATCAAATGGGAGCAGCCTTCAGGGGCTGAAAATGTGTCATTTCTGTTTTCAAAACCAATGAATTCTTCCACTGAGAAATTGTACACATGCCGCCGCATTGTCATAAGTGGGGAAAAATAAGTCTGGTGTTGTATTTTCTTCTCAGAGGTAGCAACAGTAGGTAAGCAACACAAGTCCTTCGGTGCCCAGTCACCTCGGGTGTTATGGTGGTGCACAGGCAAAAACTGTGGCAAAGCCTCTAGTCTATAAAATGAAGCTGCTATAGACCAAAACAACCATATTGATTTTTAGTTCAATTCAAAACTCGAGGAAATATCAATTTTCCAAGTGGCATAAACTGAAAAGGCCTTGGAGAAATGTACTGGAAAGAGTGGAGAGAAGGAAAGGAATAAAAGACAACATTAGCAAAACACCTTGATTCTTTCAGCTTATTTGTTTATGTTCGACAAACGAAGAAGGTTGGATTATGTCCCAATATCCTTATCTAAAATTCTAAGGTTGCTTATTTATGGACTTTGTGCTCACAATTGCAAGCCTGAACATCCAAGAGAACTTCTCAAAATAAAGCCTTTACTACCCTCAGAATATCTGAAGAGTTTTTTTTTCAAAGCCCAAATAGTTATTTTCAATTAATACCTATCTATCACCCCCATCAAAGGGCAGAGCTGTCTAAACAGCATTATAAATACACGATTTACCAAAATATCATTAAGTTTGCTGGAAGCAAATGCTTTCCTTAGATATTCTTACTGAAACAAAATGACTTTCAACCCAGAGCCTTCTGACAGGAAGTTCAGAACAAAGCAAGACCAGCCAGGACTTACCATGGCCCCCTCACTTGTTCTTTGGGCAACTTCTCTCTGCAGTCGAGCCACAGCCAACTTCTCCCTGGAGAAAATAGAAGCATGTGATTAGTTGACCATTCCCAGGGAGGAGGTGACACCACATGGCTGTGAAACATTCTTTTGAGGTCTCTAGAGGAACTCCTTCCTTCACCCAGCTCACTTCCTCCATGATACTTTCTATAAATATTTCAAGTAAGGGGTCATTACTGCATTGCTTTCATTCAGAGATTCTTTTGCCTTGGAGTTTATAATAGTCAAATAAATATTGAATGTGGAGTTAAAGCTCTGCTTTAAGTTCACTAGCACATAGCATTTAGAGGTTAATTATCCATGACTGAAATGTTCCAGTTTCCCTTTCTGTATCAACTTTGCTTATGTTATTCATTATCTTTATTTGTTTTGTGACTTTGTACCTATATGAAAATTTAAAAAGCAAACAAAACATAACTCTATATCATTCTTTAAAAAACAGAAAATAATTTGTAGGGCTTTTATGTCAAACTCACCATGCTTGGCATTTTACTTGTTCTTGCATGACCCTTTGTTTGTTTTTGGCAGTACTAGGGGGCTGAACCCAGGGCCTCACGCTTGTATGCTTGTATGCTTTACAAGTGCTGTACCACTGAGCTGCACCCCCAGCCCATTTTTTTTCACCTTTTGAGACAGGATCTTGCTAAATTATGCAGACTGCCTCTGGTCTCGAACTTGCAATCCTGTGATCTCCTGCCTCTGCATCTTGAATTGCTAGGATTACAAGCTTGTGCCTCTACGCCTAGCTCATTCTTGCGTGATCCTAACAACTACCCTGTGTTTTATTTACCAGAGCCTGTAGATGAGGAAATTAAGGTCAGAACGGGTAAGTAAAAACTGAGCCTACAGCTGGGATCTAATAGGATCAAGTCTGAGGTTTCCTTACTTGAAAGTCTAAATAAAAATTCTGCATATCATTTTTTAAGGCTTTAGAAGATATGAAAAAGATAGATTTTAAAAAGCATATATGTGCCAGGCATGGTGGCCATACCTCTAATCTCAGGGACTCAGAAGGCTGAGACAGGAGAATCATGAGTTCAACACCAGAGAAAGCCTGTGCAATTTAGCAAGACCCTGTCTCAAAACAAAATAAAACAAAACAATAAGTGATCTGGGGATGCAGCCCAGTGGTAGAGCATTTGCAAAGTATGTGTGAGGCCCTGGGTTTAACCCACAAGTACTACACACACACACACAAATCAGATATTTTAGTGTTCCCTATTTAACAGTGATGTTCATTTTATATTCTTTATAATTCCAATTTGGATTTCACTTATAATATATTGACTATTCACCTAAACTTCAGAAAGAATACTTTAGTAAACTAATAGATACCTACATTTTGGACAGCTTTCAAATTATTTTCTAAATAGTTAATAGATGACACATAGGTAAATGACATCACCGAATAATCCCCAGATCTTAGTTTCAGTAGGAGAAGGGATTTAGCTCAGTTGGTACAGCACCACTGTGCAGTCTCTGAGGTCCCAAGTTGGATTCCCAGCACCACAAAAATGAGAGAAGTATGTGGCAACCCACTCCAGAGGCAATCCCAAAACATTCAGTCATTGAAAACCTTATGAGGGTCACCATGAGTCGGACACAACAGCACCTAACAACAACAAGTTTCCTGGGTCTTTGAAATGCCCCTGACAGCCAAGAAAATACTTACTGTAGTTTGGTTAAGGAATTCTGGTTTGGTTAAGGAATTATTCTGATAGGAATAATTCTGACTGAATAAATATCTAAAGACATAGGCTTGAGACGGGGAAACTAGAACAAGGAGATGTCCCAGGGATATATTGTGGGGATGCTGGGGCAGGGTTTGTGCACTATATACACCCGTGAGAAGGGCAACAATGCAGGTAGAAGGAGCCATAAAGAGAGGGAACCTATGTGTCTGTTTTTGAGGAAAACAAGGGAGATAATCCTTGTGTGTTCTGACTCAAGTCCTGGTGAGTAGATAAGAGGACAAATATAGGAAACAGAGTTGAAAGAGATAAATACGGCTTTTATTTCATATGAAAATTAAACACATAAATTTATCTCATTTCCCTCCAAACTATTAAAAAGGCAGTAAGTGGATAACAATGTTAAACACTCATGAAGTCAAAGAAAGCTAGAAAATATACCCTATACTCTGTTATAGTTTAAATGTGAATTCCCCCACAGGCTTTGTTGTACATTTGTTCCCCAGGTGGTGGCACTAGTTTGGAAGGTGGTGGAACCTTTAGGACGTGGAGCCTAGCTGGAGGAAGTAGGTCACTGGGGATGGATTTTTGAGGATATCTTGTCCTTGGCCCCTGCCTGTTTCTCTCCTTCTGGATCATCCATGAAGTGAATTGTTCTCCTCTGCTACATACTTCCACTGCCATGATGTCCTACCCAAGCACATGGGACCAAACAACCATGCAATGAACCCTCTAAAACCATGAGGCAAAATAAATGTTTTCCCTCTTAGGCTGTTTCTGTAACATTTTTGTTCACAGCTACATGAAAGTAACTAATAAACTCTATGACATACAGATTCTACTCTGACATATAAACCCAACAGAAATGCAAGTATATGCTCACCAAAAGACATGGACCAGAATCCTTATAGAAGCACTATTTGTAACAACCTTAAGCTGAAAATGAGTACCAAGACTCATTTGCCATACACTTTCCCTATATAGTGAAGTATGGAAGCATTTAACTTCTGAAGCATGTTATATATACAATTATTTATTCAGTATATCTTTTTTTCTGAATAAGACTATCAATCTCCCCTTGACCACAACAGTTGTTGTTGTTGTTAGGTGCCGTCGAGTCAGTATCCGACTCATAGCAACCCTCTGTACAACAGGGGAAACACTATTGTCAGTGCTTCTCTGCTGTGCATAGGGTTTTCAATGGCAGATTGATTTTTGGGAGGGGGTTGCCAGGTCCTTCTCCCAAGCCTACAGCTTCTGGTGTTCCCAGGTGGTCTCCCATCCAGGTACTAACCAGGCCTGACCCTGTTTAGCTTCCGAAACAGTAGCAGCCAAAAATGTGGATTGATGCATTTCTGCAGGTGGTCAATTGTGGCGTAGTTAGTATCTTATTGTAATAGCTGGTGGTCTGAATGCAGTGACCATAATATGTGGTTCATCTCCACAAAATCTACTGGTGTCCACTTACAAGGAACAAAATAATGTTTGTGACTTCCTGAATGAAGAATCAGTCACAGAATCTAAACTTGCCTAACATAACACTACTATTTTGCATTTACGTGGTACCTAACACATGTCTGCACAGGCACACACACAATGGTTCCCACAAAGTACTTTCTCACTCTAAGTGGCCACAAAGTTTCTTAAAATACATTCTGAAGACATGAAACACAAGGCTTCATAGGCTACCAGGTAGATATTTGAGTAAGTTTCAACAAAGTAAATTCCTATGTAAAAGCCCTGAATGAGGGAACAGTAGAATAGCAGTTGTTAAATATTTGGGTTCTAGGACCTCAAAAAAAATTTGACCCCAAAGAGCTCATGTTTATATGGGTTATATCTATTGATATTTACTACACAAAAATGAAAATTGATAATTTTAAAAATACTAACTAAAAACAATAAACCCTAAAACAATCAGTAATTGAAAACCCAATGAGGGTTGCTATGAGTTAGATTTGATGGCACCTAACAACAACAACAATAACAACATAAGCAAAAGAGCTTTATGAAAAAATAATCCTGTATTCCAAAACAAAAATTAATTTTGTAAGAGTGACATTACTTTAGAATTTTGCAATTTTCTTTAATATCTGGCTTAAAAGATAACAATTGGATCATCTTAACTGCTTCTGCAACGAATCTGTAGTGATAGTACACAGTGTGTAGCTTCTAGAAAATTCCAGTCTTGAAAGAAGGTAAGTGTAAAAGGTAACTATCATCTTAGTGTTATTATAAGATAGTTTTGACCTTGAAGATCTATTAAAAAGGTCTTGGAGTGACCCATGGTCTCAGGACCACACTGGGAGAACATCACTAAAGAGAGAGACACAGAACCAGGAATGGAAGAATATTCTGGAAAATTGCCTTGAATCATCATTCTTGATTGCCGAATCCTCAGAGGAGGATTTAATATATATGCTAATGACATATTAATTTTTCACAAGAGTGGTTTAACATAAAAGAGACACTTCTAGGAATAGAACAAGAATCTATCTTATCACTATCATCCTGCTAAATAAGAGTCTTACTACAATATAAAGGTCAGGAGCATCACTATTTTATGCCTAAAAGAGATGGTCTTCATAACAACTATTAGGGATTGTCACACTGTATAGGCACTTGTCAAATTTTATTAATTTCAATTTAAAGAAAACTTAATGATTTTATCTATCACACAGTATTTTAAAAGGAACATACTAATAAATCATGAAATTTTGTGGCCTGCTCATGCATTGCACTTTCAGATATTTAATAAAGAATAAATGAACCAATATGAATAGGTGGTCTCTAAAGGGGGTGCAGGTTAGCCATGTGAATTGATGAAACAGAGTAAAATAGGTGGAAACTAGAAACACCAATTTTAGTTTTGACCTAAACAAAGAATAGCCACATGCACAGTTGCAAACAACCATGTGGAAATAATTAACACAAATGCAAGGAATTTCAGAGTAATGTGGGTCATAGGAAAGACATTCTCCCAATACTAGCCCTACTCCTAAGCCCTCTTCAAATCTAGATAACTGAGAAGGGCTAGGATTTAGCTAAGTTGGTAGAGTACTGTTCTGTGCTCTCTGAAGCCGTGGATTCTATCCCCATCACTGCAAAAATGCGAGATGAACATGACAGCCCACTCCCGATGCAATCCTGAAACAATATTAGCCATTGAAAACCCTACACAGAGCAGAGAAGCACTGACATAGTTCTGAGCATGGCTGAGAGCCAGGGAGTACTTTGTATAGGCTCACTGAGTGGGACACAACTTGACAGCACCTAACAACAACCACAAAAACAGACAACTGGGAGCTACCTCAACTCAGAGTAGATGGGTGAGGAAGGGGCAGAATTTGCAAGAACAAGTATGAATGTCTCCCCGGGACCATGCTCTGTCACTGTTTTAAATCATTTATGTGGGAAATACAACATATGTCACAGAGTAGAGATTCTACATGGTTCCAACTGTTCAGGGTACTCACAGGGTAAGGAGGCAAAGCCAGTTGCAATTCAGTTCCTCTACAGTAAGGTCTGGGATTTAGCTCACTTGGTAGAGCACTGCGCTGTAGTCTCTGAGGTCCTGAGTTCAATTCCTAGCACCCCAAAAATGGGAGAAGGACAAGGAACTGGCAATCTGAAACAGCCAGCCGCTGAAAACCCTATGAGGCTCACTATGAGTCGGATACTGACTTGACAGCACCTAACAACAACAGTAAGGACACTCCAACTCTGTGCTATTTTATGTATAAGGCATCTGAATCATAGTCGCTTAAAGAAAAGAGTGTCACAGTGGAAAAATAAAGCAAAAAAATTCTTTCTTTAGGTTCACAATTTTTATATTATAAATATTTCAGAGCTGGAGTTTAGCTCAGTTGGTGGAGTGCTGCTCTGCATTTTCTGAGGACCCGAGTTTGATCTCCAGCACCACAAAAATGGGAGAGGATGCAGCAGTCCACTCCCAAAAACAATCCCCAAACAGGCAGCCATTGAAAACCCTATGAGGGTTGCTATGAATTGGACACAACTCGACAGCATCTAACAAACACAAATATTTTTATAGTCATTTTTTATTGGAAATTTTTAATGTACACCTTACCTTAATGTGATTCATTCTGACAGGCTTTTCATTGTGACATTTCCATATATGCATTTTGATGTACATTATTCATATAGGTTCCCCCTTACCCTCTTGTATGCTTCCCCCCCCCACCCTCCCCATCTAAGTCTTCTCCATCATTTACTTGGTATTATTTTTCTATATGTCCTTGGGTTCCAGTTCTGACAAACACAAATATTTCAAGTCCTTGATATTCAAGTCCTTGATATGTATAGGTTCTGTTAGCAGCTTTTTAAAGTCACAATTACATTTTATTTTTGTAAGAAAAAGTTCTGTTATTAAAACTAATGAAGCAATAAATTATTGAGCAGGTGAAAGTATCTACGACAAAATACTCAGGATTCCTAGACATTAACATTTCCAGAACCAAGTTATCAACTCAATCAAGATGTCAAAAGTAATGGCCCAGTCATTTTTAACAGTAAGCTGGTTTACCCTTGGGTTTAGTTGTTGTTGTTAGGTGCCATCAAGTCAGTATCCGACTCATCGGTTTTCAATGGCTGACTGTTTCAGGATTGCCTTGGGAGTGGATTGCCAGGTCCTTCTCCCATTTTTGCGGTGCTGGGAATTGAACTCTTTACCTCAGAGACTACAGCGCAGTGCTCTACCAACTGAGCTAACTCCCAGCCCCTTAGGTTTAGTAGTCCCTGACAAACCATGTCTTCAAACTCCCATGGTCCCAATATATGTGTGAAACCAGTTGGGACTAGCATCTTTTTCATGCAAATTGAAGGTTCTTACAAATAGCTTTGTGTAAAAAATAAACAAAGAATACTTAACTTGCAAGCTACCCAAAGCAAATTAAATATGCTAATATAACACGTATACCCTTGCTCCCATTTGAAGAGTTTATATCATCTGCTGGAAACAGACAGACTGTGCTTTTGCAATGCATCACGGTTTTGTCTTGTTTGCAGCAAAGCCGGTATTTATTGCTCATTACAAAGTGGGTATTGAGTTTATGATTATAAAACAAATGCCTAGGTGTGGCACTACTGACAGAATAGGGATCAAAAGGAGTGGACTACTGACAGAATAGGGATAAAAGAAGAATATAAATGGTATCAACACAACAAACAAGACCACAAAACTTACTTCTTGTTCAGTTAAATGTAAAGAGAAAGTTTTACTCCAAGATAGATGAAATAAATCCATTCTTCTTACCCGGCTTTGTCTTTAAATGGAGAGTTAGTCTTGGGTTTCTAAAGTCCTTTGGTATAGATGCAGACTATCTCAACTAAAAATAATAATATAAAACCACAAATTTTCTTTTTATGTGAACCATGGATCTTCAGAATACCATTGACACATTCACAAGGTAAACCCATGAATATCTTCAATGAAGCCAACAGAATGTTGGCATTTGTAAATTCCAGAAAATATCTGCAAGGCGTATGTGTTTAGAAAGGATTCCCCAAGGAGAAAGACTCTTTCAAAGGGAATATATTTAGTTTGTGATGCGTGAAGACCACAGACTTCAGGCACTACAGACCCATCTGTTGCATGATAGTCAAAAGCAGGATTTTCTAGAGATAAATCAATGTTCTCTGGCCCCTCTAAATGAAGCCCAGGACTCCTACTAACCCTGAATGGGGACAATGGAAGCTGCATGCACCCTGCTCTCCACTAGGCAGATGGTACCCCCATGGGAGTACCCTGAAGGAAAAGCAGGAAGGGCACTTTATGTAACTGTGAAGAATTGTCACTGTTAAGTCTTACCACCCCAAACTGCTCTATACAGGCAATGCACATATAGAGATAGGGCAATGCTGCCCTATCTCACATCAAGCAAGCTGGAAATATATTACATATGTTGTGTTTTGATGAAAACATCAGATAATATGTGTGATCTCTGTTTGACTTTTCTAGAAAAACAAAGTACAACAACATAGTATGCTCACACGTGTTTAAAAAGAAAAAAATTCTTGGGCATCTTAAAAATCTATAGTTTCTTTCATTATGACAAAGATACAGATATTGTAGTACTAAAGAATCCTATACTTGTTGTTGTTAGGTGCCATCGAGTAGGTGTCCAACTCATAGTAACCCTAGGTAGAATAAGCAAAACACTATTGTCAGTGCTTCACTGCTATTCATAGGGTTTTCAGTGGCAGATTGATTTTTGGAAGTGGGTTGCTGGGTCTTTCTCCCAAGCCTACAGTATCTGGTATTCCCAGGTGGTCTCCTATCCAAGTACTAACCAGTACTAACCAGGCCTGACCCCACTTAGCTTCCGAGATCTCCTATAATATCCCCCCAAAATGTTAGTTTTGGTTTTTAAGTTTCTATATTCCAAAGCATTTAAAATTTAGTAATATTTGGAGATATATATATGTGTATATATATATATATATATACATATATATATATACATATATATATACATATATATATACATATATATATATAATTTAGAATAGTCTACTAAATGAAACTATATAATTCAGTGACAATGAACATTCTAATTCATTCAGTAAACCCTTAATGTGAATTTATTCCAGGCCTTGTATCAGTTATAGGCTTGGGAAATAAAAATACGCAAGACAGTTTCAAATGCAAAGTGTTCACAGCCTGTAGAAGAAGAGCATGCCTGAGCTGCAAAAGTCACATCAATATAGGTGCACTATATTCAAAGCTGGATTTTAAAGTTCTCAGGTGACCACTTTTACCAAAAGATTGAAATTAAATTTCCTTTAAATGGAAAGGTACATTCTGCTATTTTCAATTTTTTTCAGTATATTTTTGGCAATAAATCATGTAGAACAGGTATATTCTCACAAATATTTTAATTATAAAGAATGTCTATTGCCTACTTTCTATTATTCTCTAAATTTTTTAGGTCTTTGGTACACAATTTTGTTGGACTAGAGTTCAGCTCCAAGATCTGCCACTATGGTGTCAGAATTTTATTATGAGTCAACTCTTTGAAAGGCACTCAACTAAATTTTTCAATTATAAAGTAAAACATAATGGCTGATATTTATTGAGAAGATTTTATATCAGGCACCATTCTAAATATGTTACATGAAATAGTTAAACCTCAAACAAGTAGGAATTGTCATCTCGATGATACGTAGCAATTGATTCTTAAATTTCTGTGAACATCTCTAAGGACCCCAGAGAGCTTTTGGTGCTATGGATTATATCTTCCAAGACTTACCACATTCAAGTTTAAACCCAAGACTTTAAATGTATATGTTAATTTATTTAAATTAGCATTAATAATTCTGTTACAGGTAAACATAAACCTACAACTTTGGAATATGTAGTTACATTTCATAACAAAAAATAAAACTGGTGGTACTGTATTATACTTTAGCAAATATCTGTAATGTCTGGCTAACAAAAAATGAGACATCTGGATTCTCATATTTGTTTCTGTATTTGATATGCTACAATGTCACTTGCAAAGTTGCCTCTGGCAAACCACTGTATGCTTGTGAGAGAATGAGAATGAAAGGCAAATAATATCATAGTATTCTTATAAAAGTAGTTTTGACCCTACAGGTCCCCAAAAAAGGCCATGGAGCCCCCCAGATGCCCTTGGTCTACAGTTCAATCACTGCTAATACCAGAAGTGCCTGCCTTTCACAGAGAAACTTAGCATATTCACATAGGCTGGAAAAATGCCTATCACCCCACTAATCAAAAGTTTAAATATGACCATTATTTTTTTCAAATTTGTAAAATAGCAATGAATATTCATTTAGTCAAAATCATATTTATTAAAACTTGAACCTCCATATCTTCTGTTGCCTGTCAGCACAGCTTCTATTGCTAGGGAGGTAATCACAAATAATGCAAGAAATGATTGGGGTCACCAAGGATGCAGCACATTCTTGACAAACATAGTGTGAACCAATGAGAAAAACACTAGTACAATTTATTGAGAAGAGAGTGAATTCCAAGTATGAATATTCTTCAAACAATAGAAGAAAAATACAAATCAAATTCCCAAAATAAACATATGCGCAGGCATAGGCTTTGTTTCAATTAACATGCCCTCATGTTTTTTCCCCACAAAGATACCAACAAATGCCTAGAAGGAAATTTGATGGATGATTACTCTCCTTTATGCCTTGGGGCAGAGAGTTGTTCACTAAAATCTGGGGGGGAAAGGTTCAATTAATCATTAGCCTTCCCCATTTCTAGTGGGCCCCAGAAAAAGAGCCCAGTAGCGATCTGGTACATATAGGGGAAGAACAGGTTTGCTCCCCCAAGGAGGTCCAAGACCATTCTCTTCACACACAGAAGCATCCTGGGGAGTCACCCGCCACAGGGGCTGGGACAATACCAAGTGTCAGGTGCACCTGTCGCGTGGGCAGATGGGGAGACCGGTGGCAGCAGCCCCTAAGTCATGGCTAAATTAATTAGTCCTTCCAAAGTACATTATTTAATTACTCATCCCCTCAGATATTCAGCACAAGAGCAGACTTTATAGAAACTTTTAGGATCTACAATATAAATGAAAGAAACTTCTATACACTTCTTCTGATCTTAATTATTCCCATCACTTTAAAATGTCCCAGAACACTCATTTGTTACATGCTTTGGGAGTTTATTATTAGCATCCATGATGCATAAAAGTTAGTACATAGAGAGTGTGTTCTAAGTTTGTCGACTTTTACGTGACTTTGTGCACCAGTAACTAAAAGTTGACATGCACACACCACCGACTTTGGGAGAGAGTGGGAGTTTAAGCATGTTATGTTAGATTGGCTCAGGAATGTCCTCCAACTCAAAATATTAAGAGAAAGTTTAAGGAATTTGATGTGTTGCAATACAGAGATGATGAGCAAAAGAAAGCCAAAACTCATAGTTTAGTTGCCTGCCTTTCAACAACAATAAAAAAAAAGTAGCTCTCTAAATCCTTTTCCCACATATGTGTTCTCAAAATTGTTCCTCTATTCTGGCAAATGTGCCAAAAATGGTACCCATGTTTTAATTCATTGATTCACTCATACAGCCACTCATGATCGACTATGGTACAATTGTCTGCTTACATATTTCTCTCTCCTATTGAGCTTTAACATCCTAGAAAGCAGGGACTTTATGATCTTGGTATGTCAAAGGTATGGACACATTCTCAATGAATGAAAAATCATACTTCAGAGAAAAGATAGTCTCATCGAGTTGAGACAAGATTAAAAACTGCCTTCACCCATATCACAAATATCCAAAGCTCCAGAGCTTAATATATTGTGCCAATAAAACTACAAAGGCTACATACACACCTTGTTACGGTCCTACATGTAGCATTTTGCACATTTTAGATGCTACATATACTCTTGCTGATGTATAAATTAGAATAAAAAATGATGGGTGAATTTGGTTATTTGGATTTTCTAATTTTTATTTTCACTTGGAACTTCTAGCTTCCAGTAGAATAATATATGCTTTCTTGACCAAATTTGATAAAATTTTTGAAGTCTGGATTTAATGCAATACTGAATTAAAGCAGCCCTGAAGTTGAATGTTCTCTTTCTTCTTTTCTTCTCTCTCTGGGGCAGAGTGAAATAGCAATGATCTCCTACCTAATGTGCTTATAAAATATGTTTTAGAGCAAAAAAGTTCCCTACCTTAATATACAAATTTCTCCTTTTAACTATTGTAGGAATTTCTTAACTATAAAGTTAGCTCAGTAATGTCAAAAAAAAAAAGGTTTCCATGAAATGTGTACTTTTTATGAATCACTGAAAAACCATTTCTCAAATTTAACTTTCACTTCTGAAAAAACTAGGTTTCTGAACAAGCATTTCTTAGGTTCCTAAGTTTTCTAAGAAACTTAGGATTCTCTATGCTTTCATGCATCCCTTCAATTTACTGCTTCTATTAAAATGCCACTAAAGAGATATCTACTCTTGTATTATGTCTGGCTTGCAATTAAAAAATTTTTGTAGAACAGAGTTTTATTAATAATGTTTAGCTTTCTTCCATCCATTTTGATGGCATTCAAAACTGACGGATTTTATATAGTTTAATGTGGAAGGAGTATCCTTAAGGAAAAGAGAACACATGCTAGGCATCTCCTAACGTGAAAATCGTCCTTATGTGACAACTAATTTAGTTTGCCATGGCTTTCAATTATCAATGGCCCTGAAATCTCACTTTGTCTCTATTTTGATGAAAGCCCCAAGATAGTATTTGTGGAAAGACTGAAGCCATCTGTCTAGGTTCAGAAAAAGAAGGTTTCTGAATTTCAAAAGGAAAATGTTGAAAGATGTATTGACAGAAGCCCTGATGGACAGCAACACAAAGATTGTACACTAAAACCTCCTTCCTTTGTACAATGAGTCAAATATACAAGGGTGAACTCTACTTGCATGCTGACTTTTAGGTTAGATTGGAAATACCATCAATTCATTCCTCAAATGTTATGCTACCTACTGTGTTGGACCTGACTTGACCCAGCACCTACAACAAAAACAATTGTGCTGGAGACACTTTTCTAGGCTCTGTGGAAGATACAATGATGAATAAAGCCCAGCTCTGTGGCCTGGGACCATTCTATCTCATAAAAGACATAATATGTCTATATTCAGTGTTCTGGACTAAATTGTACCCCCTCCCCCAAAACTTCAGATGCTGAAGCCCTACCCCCTAGTATCTATGAATGTGAGCTTATCAGAGATGAAGTTCTTTACTGTAGTAACTAAGCTAAAATAAGGCCATGAGCGTGGATCCAAATACATTATGATTACAATTCTTATAAAGGGAAAATGTAAAGATAGACGCAGACTCAAGGAGCATGCCATGTGCTCAGGAATACATGGATTGGGGTGGTGCTTATATAAGCCAAAGAACACCGGAGACCACAAGCAAACTACCAGGAGCTGGGGAAGAGGCACAAAACAGACTCTCAAAGTCCTCAGAAGGAATTAATTATGCCAACACCTTGATCTTGATTGTCTGGCCCCAAGAAGTGTAAGACAGTACATTCTGTTCTTTAAGTCACCCTGTTTGTGGTACTGTGTTACAGCAATAATAGCAAACTGATACATTCAGATACAGTGCAGCAAAAAATCTATCATCTGTATGTTTGCACATAATCCATTTCTCTGTGTGCAAATTGTTGTTATTGTTGTTAGGTGTCATCAAGTCAAGTCTGATTTGTAGCAACCTTATGTACAATAGAATGAAATACTCCCTGACACTCTGCCATGCCCAGCACTATTGTCAGTGCTTCTCTGCTATTTATAGTGTTTTCAATAGCCGATTGTTTCAGGAGTGGGTTGCCAGGTCCTTCTCCCTAGCCTTCAGCACCTGGTGTTCCCAGGCAGTATCCCACCCAAGAACTAACCAGGCCAACCCTGCTTAACTTCCAAGATCAGGCAGGATTGGGTGCCAGGGTGCTGTGGCTGCAGATGTGTGCAAATTAAGCTTCCCTAATCTAAAAATCCTAAATCTGAAGTCTTGTGACCTCAATGACACATTTCAGATTACAGGTTAGGTATGCTCAACTGGTAAATTCTGTGAAAATACCCCCAAATCTGAAAAATTCCAATATGTGAAATACCTCTTGTCTCAAGTATTTGGGGTAATGAATATTTAACTTGTCCACATAAACAAGGTATGACGAAGACATGCAGTGAATGATTAAATTTAAAAATTTTATTACAGGAAAAGACATACTGCCTTTAATCCCCCTTAGAATACTCCCTCTACTTTTGAGCACTCTTATCCTATCATTCTTGCTATCTTCTGAAATAGTTCTATAAGTCTTATTTCATGAGTGTCTTTATTTGCACTGTCATGGTTACCTTGATATCCTGAATTGATTCAAAACATTTACCCTTCATGGTCATTTTGACTTTGGAAAAGAGCAAGAAGTCCCATGGTACCAGATCAGGTAGATAAGGTGGATGAGGACACACCATACTGTTTATTTGACAGAAACTGCCATACCAGAAGTGATGTTTGACCAGAAGAGAATTGTTATGATGGAGGATGAAACTAAACATACTCACAAGCAAGGACTTGCAGAATTGCTTCAGAAAGTGGCAAGAACAATGAAACAAGTGTGTTAGAAGCCAGGGGAAATATTTTGAGGGGGATTAATGGCAATACATCTATTTTATTTTTTTTAGTATTGGGGGGTTGAACTGAAGGCCTCTCACATACTTTGCAAGTGCCCTACCACTTGGCTGTATCCCCCAGACCACTGTGTATTTTTGTTTTGTTTTGGTTTGGGTTTTTTATTTTGAGCCAGGGTCTTGATAAATTACACAGGTTGCCTCTGGCCTTGAAATTTCAGTCCTCCTGCCTGTACCTTCCAAGTTGCTGGGATTATAGGTGTGTACCACAGTGTCCCTCTGGCAATGTCTCTTTTACTGTAATAAACTTCTCAAAATTTAAACAGTCATCATTTTTTTAATCACACTGTATACATAGCTTGGTACGGTATAAAGGGTGCCCCATGCAAAATCCAAAATATTTTCAGCAAAAGGAGTATTTACTGTTCACCAGGAAACCAAGGAAGGTGTTGTTGTTGTTGTTGTTGTTGTTGTTGTTTTTCGGCGGGGACAGTACTGGGTGTTGAACCCAGGGCCTCACACATGCTAGGAAAGTGCTCCACCCTACAGCCATACTCTCACGCCCTTTTTTATTTTTTCATTTTGAGACAAGGTCTCACTAAGTTGTGCAGGCTGCCTCAGGCAAACTCATGATTCTCCTCTCTCAGCCTCCTGAGTCGTTCAGATTACAGGTATGTGCCACTGCGCCCAGCCAAGGACATCTTTGTAGAAAAATGACAGTCATATATATTTCCTAAAAGTTAAGAGTTGTAAGAAGTGAAACCTAAAAAGGGGAGTATGTAAAAATAGAATTATAAATTATTTATTGCAAAGGTGTTTCCTTTTAAGCTAAGGAACGTGCTACCATTATATGCTATTTCTCAAGAGAGTTCAAGATACTACACAAATGAATAATATACTTCATACCAAAACTTCCACAGGTACACATGATCTTAGCTAATAGACAGTGTTAATAAAAAGAATATGATGATGAAAGTGCTAAGTGTATTTACTGTGATATCCAGTCTAAAATAAGGTGCAAAACCTGTTTTCTATTAAGAAAATGCTTACTTGGTCTTCCAGAGTGGGGTTGGTGTAGGTGCATATCCACACTCTATAGCTGTCCCATTACAGAGGCATATGCTGGTACTTGTGGATGGTGAGTAGTTAGGTGACCTGTGGTCCTGGAATTGGTCTGTCTAGAATTAGTACCCATACCAGGCCCTTATTAACTCAGGCGTCTATCAAATTGAAACTCTAGTACTCAAGAGTGCTATCAACTTACTGATTTTTATAATCCATATCACTTAATTGACAAGTCAAAAGTATTTGGTGAGAATATTTGATGCCTTGATCATTTGCTAATTCATCTTTGTGAGTCTGTAGCCTTTCAGAACAAACTCATCTTCCCTTCCAAATTATTTTCACCACTGAGCTTTGTACACTGGTTAGGTTATTGTCTTCAAATTTTTCTATATAGACTAAATGAGTTGGAATTCTCCTAGTTTCAAGAAACATACTATGTCTAGAAAGAAATATGAAACATTTTATTTAATATATTATGGTATTCCTGAAGGTACTGAATCACCAAAGTCCTAGGACAGGCAGGAGCCAGGTCACCACCTGGGGCTTCTGCAACGAGAATTCATATGCCTCATCTCTAGACACTTCCCAAATTCAGTGACTAAGCTCTGGGGACTCCTGATTTCTATTTCCCATCAGTTCCACATTTCATATCCCCACATTTTGAGAGAGGCACACACCCTGGAATAAATAGTTTTGCCCTGGGGACAGGGTCACATGGCAGAGTCTTAGAAATGTTCCTATCTTTTATGGATTCGGGGCTGCCCTAAGGGAGAAAACAATTGTTAGAATCTACCACATGGGTTCACAATTTATATCTTCATGCGATTCTTTCTCTGAAAAAATATTTTTACATCTTTCCTAATTAATCTTTACTTGAGACTGTAGGAAAAACAAACAGCACAACATTTTTTAATGCAATAATTTTTGCTGTCATTTCAGTCGAACTAACTCCGTTGGAGGTCTCCCACTGAAATGCTCAATAGGCATTGTGCCCATATCTTCTTTCTTCATACCATTGTGTCTTAGAAACTTATATTGAACACATTCCTTATTCTTCCTTCTAGAATACTTAGCTAGCAGACCCAATTCAATGGCACCTAACAACAAGATAACAATTGCTTCCTATATATTGCCTGTTTTTACCATTAGCTCACTTAATTTAGATTGAGCATGCTCCAAGAAATGTCCTCAACTATGAAACACTGTACGCAAGTTCACACAGTACATATGGTATTAGTGCGATGTAGCAGCATCCTTGGACACGTGGATTAGGAAGTTGTTTCTTCTTCTTTTCCTGTCCTTCCCACCATTACTGCAAGACTCCCCAGATTATCAATGGTAAGATTTCAAAAGACATGGGAACTTTCAAAAGAATGTTGATTTTTTAAAAAATCTAGAGAATAAAACAGAAAGTCACATTCTTTGTAAATAATCTAATCATGGCCAAAAGTGGGTAATATGCAACTAATTAATATCTGAGCTGACAGGAGAAAAACAAACAAAAAGTCAACAGTGAGAATCTTTATAGGGAAAAGCAATGGAAACTAATAATAAAACAGCTTAATATTAAAGAGATGAGAAAACAGACATCAATTTGTGGAATAATTTATTACAGATTGGGTAATCCTTATCCAAAATGCACAGGACAGGGTGTTTCAGATCTGGGAGTTTTTCAGAGTTGAACATCCCTAATCCCCAAATCCAAACACTGATATGCTCAAAACATTTTTCATTTGAAACTTTCTGCATTTTAGATTTCTGGGTTAAGGATATTCAACCTATATATATTACAGCAGGTAAAACTCTGAGGGAAAGAAAAAAAACTCTCAAATATAAAACCATCTAGGATACTCTCCACGGGGTAAAAGTGTTTTAGAAAACAGGAGAGCAAACCAGTGTGCAAACAGCAGCAGATGTTTTGCAGAATAATAATAGCACAAGAATTAGGAAGAAAATTCTGTCAAAATAGGTTATTGTAAACTTTCTGTTTATACATAAATAAACCTGAGCATTTATAAATATCATCTGTTTCCCTGACACCATGAGAGACATAAACAAAGAAATGAAAGCACCTTTTGTGTCTTAAAGGGAGGGCAGAAAGGAAAGTCAGAAGCGGTTCAAACAAAGAGCCCAAAAAAGCCACTTTCTGAAGGATGGTAGATGCCCTTTTTGTGAAGGCAGCTGATGGCTGCAGTGGTGGGCAACAGTCTTTGAATACATCCTAGTTACATTTAGGACAGAGGGACATAAGAGTAATAATACTCATATGGTGATTATATCCCAAGTAGTTTATAGCTAATGAACTCATTTAATCCTCACTTCAACCGTGAGATAAACACTATTATTACCCCAATTTTACAGATAATGAAAATAAACAAAGAAATCAGTATCTCCCCCAAGGCCCTGAAGCTAGTAAGTGTCAGAATTGGATACAAGAAGCCTTGGCTCTAAAGTCCTTTTCCTTAAACTTAAAGCTATGCTATGGACACAATTCTAGCTGGAGTTGTGATTTTTACATTTGTTGCTCAGTAATATAGGCACTAAAAAAATCTATATGAATTTCATGAGAAACTCTTAGAAGCCATTTTAATTCTCTTGGGGAGGCAAAACAAAGTTGTCCTTAACATCATAGACTCTGATGCCAAAGGTGAAAGCTCAGAATCCTACCCCTGCCACTCCCCAGCTCACAGACCTGGGGAAGACTATTCACCCTCTCTGGGTTAGAGTGCAAAATTATCTACAAACACACAGTGTTCCTTTTTGAAGGGTGATTTTGCTTGCCACTTGACTGATACCAGGCTTGGCCTATGACTTACTTTGGCCAACAAAACATGACTAGGAGAAACATGTAATTTCTGGGCCAACACTCTCAGAGCCAGGAAAAGATGAGCTATATTCTCTTGTCCCATGATCAGCAATGCCCAGGGAGGAGGCTAGCCAGGCCCTAGAATGAGGCTGCCTTGGAGCAGAGCAGACGACCCACCACAGACACGTAGTGGGGTAAGAAATCCACCCCTGTTATTCTAACTCTCCGTGACCTGAGGCTATTTGTTAATATAACATAACTGCTTCTCTTGACCTATAAATTCTCTCTACCTCCAAGTTCTGCCTGCTTCTGCGGTTGTTCTGAGAATCAAATGAGTGATTTTCATAAAGCAGGTGGAATGGTGGCTGGCACTGAGGAGATCTACAGAAGTGTATTAACTTTCCATCACTGTAACAAAAAACCTGAGATAAATCAAGTTAGAGAGAGAAAGGATTATTTTGGTCTTATGGTTTCAGCGGTTTCCGTCCATGGTTATACCAGTTGTTTTTGGGCCAACTGTGAGGCAGAACATCATGGTGGTGGGAACATGTGGCAGAGGATGCCACTGACCTCATGGCAGCCAGAAAGCAAAGAGAGAGCAACACCCTATTCCTCCCCCAAAACCCCTTAAACTATGAATCCATAAATTATCGATCCATTTATGAAGTCAGAGCCCTTAGGATCCAATCACCTCCCAAAGACCCCACCAGTGAACACTGCTGCATTGGGGACCAAGCCTTCAACACATGAGCTTTCACAGGACATTTAAGATCCAAGCCATAATAAGAAGTGTTCTTATAATCTTATAATTATTTTCATATATAAGTGGCAGAAAATTCCCATTTGTAGGGCAGACACTCATCTAAAAAACAGACAAATAGAGAAAAGAATATAGAGGAATCATTTGCAATACTAATACAATCAAAAGCGTTTCTGTCCCAGGCACTGTGGAGCATGCCCAGAATCCCGGCACTGGGGAGGCCGAGGGAGGAGGAATGCAAGTTCAAGGCCAGCCTGGGCCACATAGTTAGTTACTGTCCAGCCTTAGGTATATAAAGAGACCCTATCTCCTTGGCTAAGTTCTTGAGTTTCAAAGACAAAAGAGAAAATAAAACAAAGAGGAAAAGGTTCTAAAGACACCTATACATAAGAAAAGTGCAATAGCCAAAAGTCACAATAAAGAACAAATTGTCATAGATGGGAATACCATTAAAGGAAGACACTATTTCTAATTCTGCTTTGGAGGAAGACCCAATTCATTTAAAGGAAAATAAAATAAAATAAAATAAAACTTACTGGCCAACAAAGTTAGGAACTGAAGCACTTTCAAATGCCAAAAGCAAAACAACTAGCAATGTCCCACTTAGTCCAAAAGAAAACCCAGCAACAAACAGACATTCTGCCAAATGGAGAATGCCTTTAGCCACAATACAATAAGACTGTTATATGTGACACCTTGATAAATTAAAGAAACAGAAACACTGTCACAAAAAGAAAAGGAAGAAAGGAAGGAAATTCACAAACAGTGCACACAAAAGATGGATAAGAAAGTTTTAAGAGAATACAAGCATTGATTAAAAGCAAGCAAGAAAAACAAGATAGCTGCTCTATCTAGCTCACCCCCCATGGCACACACCCATTGTACTGTTTCCTTTGGCACTGACTGTGAGAGCTTCATCCTATGTCTAATAATACCATTATTTATGGAATAGAAAAAAAACATCCTGATAAGAATATACCTCAATGGCAAAAATGTCTCCTATATAATCTGAGTGTACAGATGAAAAAGAAATGCTTTTTTCAAAGCAATAACAATTACAAAGCCACCAGTGAACAAGATAAGCACTTGCTGAAGGAGTCACACTGAATCTATTCAACCGACTGGCTTCTCTGTTATGAGTCCAAGAATGGATAACTGCTGCTCACTGGGAAAACCTGCCGTGCTGTAAAATCAGCCTGTGCCAGTTATGTGGCTTGGGGCTGGAAAACGTTAAGAAAAGGAAATTTAGAACAAAACAGAGGACAGACTGACAATACAACTCCTTGTAATTCTTCATTCAACATTATAGTCATTGACCCATCACATATAAGTCAATATGGGAGATACAACGTTTTGAAAGGCATACCCTTACGCCAAATACTCCTTACCGTCTAAAGATAGAAGTGGAAAACACTACTTTTGTACATAATCTTACCAATGCTCATTTTTTTGCAAGCATAGTGTCCACTCTATAAATGAAGTTATTTGCACATTCTGGCTAGCATCTTCATATATTTATATTTTTTGCTTGCACACATATATCATATTGAAAGAAAAATCAAAATGCACTGTTTATAAATTTATCCTTATGAAAATATTTGATCTGTTAGACATGGATGTCTATTTTATAATTTCATATACATGATATAAACTACATTTAAATACCAACAATTCTATATACTAAGTCCAATGTGATGGGTATTTTGAAAACTAGCTTGATAACGTGGTAGAGAAAACACTGTAATACAAGTAGCTAGTACCTTATTAACCCATTATACGTGGCAGCCCCTATCTCATAGGCTTTTGCATGCACTATTTTATTGAATCACTACAAATCTCTCCTTTAAATAGGTGAAGAATCAGAACTTCAACTCAACAGCCCACACTTTAACCCAATGCCCTATACTCCTACTAATCACAAACCCACAGAGATGATTTCTTTCAAATGTAATTCATTGTTGGCCATTAATGGAAATTTTACATTGCTGCAGACATATGATGGAACCAATGATGATTCCAAGCCCCTAAGATGACTGTGGCAAAAAGACCACCTATGAGCAGACATGCCTGCAGCCATAGCACTGAGGCATCTGATCCCATCAGATATCAGAAGCTAAGCAGGGTTGGGG
This sequence comes from Pedetes capensis, assembly GCA_007922755.1. Taxonomy (NCBI): domain Eukaryota; kingdom Metazoa; phylum Chordata; class Mammalia; order Rodentia; family Pedetidae; genus Pedetes; species Pedetes capensis. The sequence goes on from VMDO01001820.1 coordinate 164,592, forward strand.
CTGGTTAGTACTTGGATGGGAGACTCTTTGGGAATATCAGGTGCTATAGAGTTGGGAGAAGGACCCACCACCCACTCTCAAAAAAACATCAGCCATTGAAAACCCTATGAATAGCAGAGAAGCACTGACAATAGTGTTTTGCCTGAGTTGGACACCGACTTGACAGCACCTAACAACAACAACATGAACACACAAACTCATTGCAATTTTCCAGGTACTAATACTTATACACAAAAATAATAGTTTGTCCTAGGAGGCAAGAGAAGATTTGATATCTAATTTTACTTTTCATATGCTTAGAGTTTTAAAGACTGGCTTTGCATTTTAGAAGAATAATAAATGTGAAGGAAAGAACAAAGGAATAATAAACACACTTAGACACAGTAAGCAACTCATTATTAAGAAAACTTTTATATGAACATAGATTGACCTTCCTAAGGCCAAGTAACCCACCAGGGGCATCGATCTAGAATGTGGGCCATGTCCTACTTATGATGATGCTCATTTCCCCTTAGGTCCCTCCCAGGTGCTTATCCAACTGGAAGTCATTTCAGATTCTTCACCTTTCACATCAGTGATTACACAGTCTATCCTCGTCATTCACACATTCCACATTAACCAACTGGCCTCCTCCTAAAAGAAATTTGCAACATCAAAATTGACACCCAGGCAGACTTACAAAGAGCAGTGAAAGTGTGGGGTACCCAGGTGCATGTTTCCAGCTGAAAGGTCACACAGGGCAATGCTCTACAGCTGTCAATGTCAACAGGTGTCCTATTTGTGATTTAGTGCTACCTATGTGCTTCTCCTGGGTGACCTTGCTGATTAAAATGGCCCCTGAGCATAGTGCTAAAAATCTATCTAGTATTCCTAAGAACAAAAAGACCATAATGTGGCCTTATGATAAAAATACATGTATTAGATTAGCTCCTTTCAGGTAAGACTGAGTAAGTTATAGTGCTGTTGGCTGTGAGTTCAATGTTCATGAATCAACAATGCAAATTAAGATATCATTAAACAGAAACACACAAATCACACAGAATATACATTTATTGGTTAATGGAAATGGGACCAAAAGCTCACAGGAATCTGTGTAGTTCCATAGAGGCAATGGTTCAGTATTTTCTTATTTGGTTATTTGAGGTGACTTTATCAAATGTAACTATTATGAATCATAAGAACTGAATATACACACCCTATCAGTTATTTTTAGGTTCCACAAAAAATGTAGACTAATAACCTGATAGTCACTAGCATGGGCCAGAGATTAGCTCAGTTGGTAGAGTGTTGATCTGTGTCCTCTGAGGTCCTGTGTTCCATCCCCAGCACCAAAAAAATGGGAGAAGGACCTGGCAGCCCACTCCCTAAAAAATCCCAAAACAATCAGCCATTGAAACCCTTATGAATAGCAGAGAAGCAATGACATAGTGCTGGGCATGGTAGAGTTTCAGGCAGTGTTTCATTCCGTTGTACATGGGGTCACTATGAGTCGGACCTGACTTGATGTCACCTAACAACAGTCACTAGCATAAAGTAGGCACTCAAGGAATTTCACTAACCTAAAGATAAAACCAGTGTTCTTAGGCACCTGACAAGCAACACAATTAAAAATGTAAAACTCAGATTCACTATATTTCATAGAAGAGGATAGGAAAAATGAAATTTTATTTCAGTGTATCACTTGTTAATATATTACCAATAGGAAATATTAAGGCTTCATTTATAATCAGTCAAAAGACATCTGGATACTAGATCCTCAGAAAACCTGCTAAAAACTATACTAATTAGAAAATCCCAGCCTTTTATACATAAATCCTTCAAACAAATCCAATTAAAATGGCAGTTCGGACTTAAGCATACTGGTGACAAGTCTATTAGCTCTACTGGTTTCAGTTACAAAGCTATCCTAGTAGTCCATACAAAGCCCAAGTTAATAGTAGAAACTCACCACAAAATGCTCCAATTGGCTGAAATTAGAGGATTTATTTTAGAAACCATCAGTATATTGCTTAGTTTTATTTTTTAAAAGGCCATACTTTTTAATTAGAACATATTATAATATTCCTAGGCAGAGATAGATCTACTTTTTAAATTTGTATACAAATATAACAACATAACAACATAACTTTCTGTTAGGACTTCAAGTCAGATTTCACTAATTCAGAATCAAAAGCCTAGACAGATACTTCTTTCATGAAAACTTTAGGATCAAAGGATGATAAAGGATAAATAATATTAAAAAAGACTAGAGTTTAAAATATAAAGAACTTAAGAAAAAATATTAAGATTTTGAAATCATCCATTTACCTATGACTTACTGATTTTTGCATACAGTATTTATTAATTGCAGCCACATCTACTGAGTTCCACTCTGGGCCAGCCACTACAAATCTCCAGGACAAGATGTGGACCAGTGTTTCTGATGCTGGCTATCTAGTGGGTGACATGAGCACAGAAACAGAGGTATTACAAGGTGATAAATACAATGGAAGACGTGACTGCAAAGGGAGAAAAATGTTCCTGACTGAGCTGAGGCTAGTGCTTTGAAAATAACCCTTCCCAGGAGGGCTCAATGGCAACATTACTACTCAGAGCTGTTGGGCTCCTTGGCCAAACCAACTGAACTCAATGTCTTGCCTCCATGCTTCCCAGAAAGCCTGGCGCTTAATGAGAAGCTCAGAGGAAGCATAGGAAACAGAGATTCCAGGACAGAACCAGTGGGAGTGGGGGATAACCACTAGGGACTGAAGCTCTCAGGAGATTAAGGTCAGTCAGGAGAGGCAACTGCACACTTACTGCCCTAAACCCAGGAGGCTTTGATCCCTGCCTGCTCTGACTGACAGAGTTGTATTTAACAAGGCTTTAACTTCCTTTTTTTTTTTTTTTTTTTTTTTTTTTGCAGTACTAGGGGTTGAACCCAGGGCCTCACACTTTCATGCTTTGCAAGTGCTGAACCACCAAGCTGCACCCCTAGCCCATCGTTTTACTTTTTGAGACAGGGTCTTGCTAAATTACACAGACTGCCTCTGGTTTTGAAATTTGATTTTTCTGCCTCTGCCTCCCGAGTTGCTGGGATTACAGGCATATGCCATCATGCCCAGCTCTAACTTCCATTTCTAATCAATCCTCCTCCTTTAGTGCTCTCTAGTAGAGAGCCCCAACTCTAAACTCTAGGGAGACACTGATGAGAACCAGCGATAGTACAGAAGCCCAGACATCTGTAAGAACTCTGGATATAGGGCACATAAGAAGAGCACTGGATGGTGACATTAGAGTGAACAGAAAGAGAAAACAAAGGAGCTCAATCATTCAAAAATAAAGTGAGTGGGCGGGGCGTGGTGGTGCACACCACTAATCCAAGTACTCAGGAGGCTGAGGCAGGAAGATCAAGAGTTCAAGGTCATCCTGGGCTACAAAGGAGAAACTCTATCTCAAAAAATAAACAGAAAAATAAATAAATAAATAAAGTATGTGAACTGCACACTAGTTCATTCCCAAGTCTGGTGTGTTTTTAATGTGTTTGTGCAGATGTAAATTATTTACATATATGACGTATAGACAATACACACAAGAACACATATAATACAGATATTATACATGATATACATAACAAAACTATGTACATATAACGCTAATACTTAACTGTACATTATATATATATACATATACATGTGTTTCTGTGTGTGACTGCTACCTATTTACCCAAATCCTTTTTCTTTTCTTCTGGACACAGAGATAAACTATATTTCCATGCCTCATTTGCAGCTAGACTTTCACCCAGTATAATCTGAGCACAGGGATGTGTGACCTATATGTTTAGCCTATAATGACCTTCTCGATATGCTTCCTTGCAGTTTTCCTCTTCTGGCACAATGGGAATGAAGAGGAACCCAAGAGTACCTTGGAAACCTCATTTGAAACAGTAGAATTCCCATCACCTCAGGTCTTTGAATAACTGCATGGAGAAAAGCAACCTCACCAGATATGACACTCAATTCTATTATATACAAGCAGGAAATTGACTTCTTTTAGCTAAGTGATAAAAATTTCAGGCCTTGTTACTACAGCCATGCCTCTGCTCTCTGTTACCTAGAGTTGGGAGAACATTGCTTTTTGATAAACAATGAGATGTATGTTATTGCAACTCAAGTGAATTCTACCATGTCTCCAATGCATCCTTATCTCCCACTTCTGTTCCTGTGCTCATCTACCTTTCTCTTTTAGAATGGGGAAGCAGCCACATGAGCCAGTGAGAAGGTGTATTTGAGAGGATTTCTGCCCATGCTGTTCTGAAGAGCAAGCACCCACTCAGGCCCGCATTATCTATGAGAACACTTCTAGGAGAAAATGACTCACCAACTTTTCCTGACATATGCAGACTACAGTGCCGTTACTCTGAATCTTCAACCAAATAATACAGCACCCAAAAGAAGAAACAGGAATGAGATATTTATTATGTTTAATGAGAAGTAGGTATCAAAGGCTATGACCTGCATTCTTCCAGCACTCCTTTTCAAAGTTATGACTCAAAGAGTACTTTCTCAATGCCAAAGAAATCAATTTGGAAGCACTTTGGAGGTCCTAGCACCTGAAAGAAACACTGAAATATTTTTAAGCATAGAGCTCAGAGAGGGTAAATTTAATGCATAATTTCATCAAAATCATATTGGATAGGAAAGAGAGACCATAAGAAGTAAGCTGGAAATCATAATTCAGGCAAGAAAGTTTCTTGTCTGAGGTACTCTCCTTAAGTCAAGTCAATATCTTTACAATATCTTTACAATCCAGCACTTACATTGGTCCAAACTCTCCTAAAACAACTTCCCTAAAAGACTCCAAAAGCAGCCTCAACTGGGTACACTCCAGGGCAAAACATTCTTTCTTATTTCCAAGTGAAATGGTTCAGCAACAACTTATTCAATTCTTCCCTAGACATAATTCTATATAGACACATTTGACACCAAGTAGTTTTAAAGTGGTGGGATTTAGCTCAGTTGGTAGAGCGCTGCACTGCAGTCTTTGAGGTCCCGAGTTCAATTCCCGGCACCGCAAAAATGGGAGAAGGACCTGGCAATCCACTTCCAAGGCAATCCTGAAACCAGTTAGCCATTGATAAACCCTATGAGGGTTGCTATGAGTCAGACACCGACTCAACGGCACCTAACAACAATAAGTTTTAAAGTACATTTAAAGTAGGAGAGGTCAAAGTCCCACTTCCAATTCTTCTACCATTAATTGTTTGGTTTCAGACTGATCCCAATCCCTCTGGTCTCAGTTTTCTCATTATAAAGCAAGGGGAATGGATAAAAGAGGTCTCTCAATTCTCTTCCAGCTCTTTCAGTCTGTGTTTTACCTCCCAACGCATCTTGTATTCCAGCTTAACCACCAACCCCAATTCCATTATTTTATGTGATCCCTGTTTTAAATGTAAAATCCATAATGCTAAAACAGGATATTAAAATACTATTTTATAGTTAATCATGCTGGAATGCACAGTGTGGCAAATTCTCAAAGGAAAAAAAACTAAAAATAAAACTACTTTAAGATTCAGTAATCCCACTCTTGGATATATATCCAAAGGAAAGGAAATCAGCACATTTATCTGTACTTCCATGTTTATTGTAGTGATATGCACAATGACCAGGTTATGAAATCAACCTATGTGTCCACTGACAGACAAATGGATAAAGGAAATGTGTATGTGTTGTTGTTGTTGTTGTTGTTAGGTGCCATCGAGTCGGTATCCGACTCATAGTGACCCTCTATACAACAGGGGAAACTATTGTCAGTGTTTCTCTGCTGTGCATAGGGTTTTCAATGGCAGATTGATTTTTGGGAGGGGGTTGCCAGGTCCTTCTCCCAAGCCTACAGCTTCTGGTGTTCCCAGGCAGTCTCCCATCCAGGTACTAACCAGGCCCGACCCTGCTTAGCTTCCGAGATCTGACGGGATAGGATGCCACAGGGCTATGGCTGTAGGCGTGGTATGTGTACACAATGGGATATTATTCAACCATGAAAAGGCATGAAATCCTGTCATTTGCAGCAATCTGGAGGATGTTGAGTGAAATAAGCTATACATAAAAAGACAAATACTATACTCTTACTCATGAGAAAGCTTAAAAAGTAATCTAATAGATGTAGAGAGAGAATAGTGGTTACAGAAGCTGAGAAGTATAGGAGACAGGGAGAGATAGAGGTTGATTAATGAGCACAAAATTATAGTTGGATAGGAGAAATAATTTCTAGTATTCTATAGTACAGTAGGGTCATTATCTTTGACAGTAATTTATTATATACTTCAAAATGGCTAAAAAGAGGACTTTCTTCCCAATACAAAGAAATAATGTTTGAAGTGATGGATATGCTAATTACTAATTTGAATTTTAAATTTTTATATGTGTATTAAAATATCATTGTACCTCATATAAATACATACAACTGAATTTTTTTTTTAATTTCAAGATTGATAAAAAAAAGTTAAAGTCCCATTCATAGGAACTTTTCATACCTACCAATCAAGTCAGCCAAATTCACTTACTGAGATTCATTTAATATATCATGTTCTGGCATCTCCCAAAATGTGTTCTCTTATGTTTACTAGAAAGAATTTTTAATGAGCAGCTGCCTCAAAATTAATTAATGCATATAGATTAGACTATAAAGTTACAAGCCAAATCCCATTACAACTAACACAGTTCCAATGAATAGCTCAAATTGGAAAGGACAGCTAAACTCCAGCTGATGGTCTTTTTAGAGCAGTCTGTGAATCAACAAATTTATATGAGCATGAAACAATTCTGATATGAATGTATATTGTCAATAACATATTATGCAAAATATTATACCATGGAATTCTAGCAAACCAAGGAAACCCTACTGATACTCATTTCTTCCTCTACACTCTTAACCGTTTCTATTATAAAACCAGACTACAGGAGAAATCAAGGTATTTCATTGCACCAGCTGGATTCTGATTTTTCCTACCCCCCAAAATTCTCAAACCAAGCAATTATTTTACAGCTCATTAACCAATTTCCTTCAAATCCTGCTGCCTTTCATTTGTACTCATTCCTGTGCTAAATTCCAACAGCATTTTTTTACAGAAACCAAAGGACCTTAAATAAAGCTGAAACACTGTTTTGCCAACATTTTAAAAAATCATAATCAGGTATAATGGAAAAAATATGATTACACATCTTGCTGGCACATTTGTTCCATTTTTGCAAACATTCACACTTACCTAGGGGATATTTCCATCTGCTTTTCTCGGTTTGGTTTTCATCTTTTCACTTTAATTATTAGATGAAGGCAAATTACCAATACCTTACTATCTAAAAATAAACAACTCTGGCCTTAATTTATCACATTACACTCTAACAAAAATGAAATCAGATTTTCTCAAATCATCTTTTAAGAACTAATCTTTAAATTAGCATAAAAAGTGACTTGTTCTTACAAAGGCAATACATAAGTCTCATCATCATTAAAATAACTATAAAACCTAAAGTTGTATCATTCATAGTTTTAAGCTTACTCATGCACATCTTCTCACATATTCTCTTAACACATATTAACACATATTCTCTTATAACTCTAAGTCCAAATTAATGTGTAACAGTATTTGAGAATTGGCATAAAAAATAATGGTATGATAAAAACATTAAGCAGATACATGGTAGTCAAAACTATTGGAGAGCAAAGCTCATGTATCTGTGGCTTAGTATGTTAGGCCAGCACAAAGTGACATGGAATCACAGAAGAGACAAACCTTGACTGTACCAAAGTCCTGATGAAAAGCAAAAACTTCAGTACAGTATCCAGTTTGCCTTCACCACACCCCACCTCTGACGTCCCCAAAGTAGATGCATAAACTGATTTATTTTTCACCCAGATGGTTGGCGTCCTAAACAGACTTTGAATGCTGACTGTGTCTTGGGCATGCTTATTCAGTGAGTCTTGAAAGCCATTATTCACTAATTTCATGTGGAAATGAAATTTCAGCTTCCCATTGTGTACAAATAACTTGGCCACTTAACACCACATACAAAAAGTGCTTTTTGCCAGGCAGGAGTGGACAGCTGGAATGCAAAAACCTTCCAGTGTGTGTGTCTCTGGCCCAGACCCAAGCTGGCATATGGCAGTACCACCAACCACCTCCATATGAAATACTAGGCAAGTACTTTTAAGCAAGTCCTGCTAATGTGATTTACAAAGCACTAGCTGGACGGCTGACTCTTGCCTCCTCTTTCCTTCAGGATAGCAGATTCATCTTCTTTCACTGAAAAGAATTTCATTGCATTTTGCTACTTTGCATCCACCACACCCCCGCAACACTGACTTTAGAGAAAGGCAATTTTGCTCCAATTTTGAGATATCTAAGAAGAATCATGAGTTTCTACGTTTTCTTACCTTATCATTTTCTTATTCTAGAATTTAATCCACAATGTAGGCTTCACTTTCGGTTTCAAGACTGGAACTATCAGGCAAAGAAAACTGGCTTTTAGAGAACAAGTTAGATGTTTCAGTTAAGCTCGTGCTTTGTGTGGAAGATTCTCACACTGCACTTATAAACAACTATTGATGTTTTCTGAAACTTCATTCCAGAAATTGTTTGTTTTTAAATGTCAGAAAACTCTCTTCCCTGCCCTCTTCTGGGTTTTATTTCACAATCAACAGTGCTACCCAGCAATAAAAAAACTCACACTTAGACACACACTCCCATGCCATACTTCTGCTGAGAAGCACAAAGTACAGGATCTCACAGGCATTATCCAAATCACTAGTGACTGTCCGATGACAATCAGACTTTTGTATCTTTCCCAAGAAGATTTATTTACTTCGAGTTTACATAATATAATTTGTATTTATAAACACAGGCCTTTATCTAGTACTCAGCATATCCTTGGGACTGACATTCCTTTCCAAGGACAGTTCCCAAGCCATGGGTTATGACTGTCTATGGTGATGCTCTGTCCTCGAGTAATGAGACCGGGTGGCTTTTCTCCTCCTCTCCTTTCATTTACTCTGCCACACAGCTCTCTGTAGAGGACAAGGTCTCCTGCTTTCATACTTCCCCAGGAATGTGTATTGTCTGACAGGTCTTCCCCACACTCATCTTTTAGACAAATTTCAGGATGAGATGAGAGATGAGGATGTAGAGATATTTCAGATATTAAAAATAAAAATAAGCAAGACAAAAATAGCTCAATCTCTATTTCTAATTATTCATCCAACTTCTTTTTTATTGGAAATTTTTAATGTACAATTTAATGTGTTTCATTCTGACATGCATTTCATTGTGACATTTCCATATATGTGTTTCTTTGTACATTGCACAGATAACTTCCCCCTTATGCTCTTGTGCACCTCCTCCCCCCTCCTACACCCCCCACCAGATACCTCTCTTCTACTTGCATATCTTTTTGTGGGATTATTTTCCCATGTACTCTTGCATCCTAATTATTATTTAAGTCCAAATTTTTTCTGTAGTAATCTATCTTTTTACATTATCATTAGTATTACATGAATAATCTAGCCCATTTGCAATATTACCATCGTTTGGTATTGTTGGTATTATTATAGTTATTTCATGAACTATTAAAGTTGGGCTGTTTACTTTGAGGTTTCTCTCTCTCTCATTCCTCACTCCTCCTTGTCCCTCCTCCCCCTCCTGTGTTCTCCCCTCATTACTTCCTGTTGCTAGATCCTTCCCTCCTTTTTTCTGATCCCTAACTTGTCCCTTCTCCACTAAGTTTACATTAGCTTTTTATTATGTTCCAGTTTCTGTATATGGTTTTTTCCTTCTTTTAAATTTGATTCAGCTCACACATATGAATGAGAACATGTGGTATTTCTCTTTTGGGGCTTGCGTTCATTCACTTAAAATACTTTTCTCCAGTTCCATCCATTTTGCTGCAAATGATATTTCATTTTATTTTATTGCTGAGTAGTATTCCATTGTGTATATGTCCCATAATTTTTTTATCCATTCTTCTGTTGATGGGCACCCCAATTGCTCAAGAAATTACAGCAAGAGTGATAAATGGAATTACATGAAATTAAAAAGCTTCTGTACAGCAAAGGAAACAATTAACAGAGTCAAGGAAATTCCCACAGAATGGGAAAAAGTCTTCACATTCTATACATCGAACATAGGACTAATTTCCAGAATTTATAAAGAACTCAAGAAAATAATACCCAAGAAAACAAATAACCCTATATACAAATGGGCAAAGGAACTGAACAGGGAGTTCTCAAATGAAGAGGCCCATAAAGCCATGAAACACATGAAAAAATGCTGAATATACCTAGCCATTAGGGAAATGCAAATCAAAACAACGCTGAGATTCTACCTTACTCCAGTAAGAATGGCCAAGATCTCTAAACAAATAACAACAAATGCTGACGAGGGTGTGGAGAAAAGGGAGCCCTCTTACACTGCTGGTGGGCAGTAAGTTAGTCCAACCACTTTGGAAATCAATATGGAGGTACCTTAGAAAACTAAAACTAGACCTCCCATATGACCCAGCTATACCACTATTGGGAATTTACCCAAAAGGAGATGAGTCATCATACCACAGAGACATCTGAATCTCCATGTTCAATGCAGCACTTTTCACAATAGCAAGGGTATTCATCCAACTTCTGAAAATAATCAATGCTGTTGGAATCTGATTTGGTTATATACTCTGTTTCAGGGCTTCAGACCCACTAAAACTTGAATTAGGGTTTGGGCACAAGTTCAACAGGTTAAAATTTAGAGGGTTTAGATTTAGTTCTGGTTTAAATCCCATGTGTAGATAGCAGGGCTTCAGAATGAACCTGAAGCTGAACTCTGAACTCAATCCAGATCAAGCATTTTTTAAAAATTTTCTGAACTTGAAAAATTAAAATTTTAACTTTGACTACCAATTTCAATCAAAATATATGGCAATAAGTCATTTATTTCTAAAAATTCTTCATTACACCGAACAAAACAGGAACATGAGAAGCAAAATAACTGGGATGCATAATATGAATAAAATCATCAAGTAATTAGTGGTGAGCATCATTTGAATGCAAAAAACCTCTCATAAGAAAAAATGTATAATTGGCTAAATAAGAAAAATTGTCAAGTAGTCACTATACCAAAAAATTCAATTGAAAATACAAAAATAATGACAGGTAGAAAAAGCAATATTGGGTACAATAATAAAATATATTCTGTGTGTGATAAGGTGTAAAACAGTTCTTGCACAATGGTACAATGCACATTTTGCAGCTAGTGTTTGTTGTTCTCTCAATTTTATTTTTTGAACATCTAGTGCATCTTCTTTTAGTCCCTTCAACAGGTAGATGATCATCCACGTTGATCATGAGTTTTTCCATGTTTGAAGGTATGCCTCCTCCCCTCTTGAGTTTTATCTTACTGTGGCAGTCATTTTCTCTGCCAATAGAACTACAAATTGAAGCCATTTTGTTCAGTTTCTGCGTGTTTCATTGCATAGGATCCATGCATTTACAACAACTACTATCAACAGTTTCTAAAATACCTATTTCCACCACTTTCTTGATTTCCTGTCAAATTCACATATACTGACTTTTTGATATTTGTGTCCTGATGGCAGTTAAAGGGTTAAAGCCAAACCCAAAGTGAACCCAAGCCCTCTAAATTTTAACATATTGAACCTGCATCTGAACTAGAACCCAACTTTTCATGAGTTTGAAGCTCTGCCCTATTTTCTTTTTCCAAATAAGAACAACAGATAAAGCATTTTAGAAAAGTCAATTCTAACTCCTGGAATCATATCCTACTAGAACAAGAGAGAAATGGCCTTTCACAAAAAAAGGAAAGATAGTTTCAAAGCAAGGAACTGGCTCTAATAGGGACAGAATGTCCAGAAACAAATAGGAAGAGTTCCAGAGTGTCCAGAAGGGTTTTCTGAGGATTAGCCTGTTTGGAATGAGATGGTAGAATATTTTTCTTGAAGCTGCATTCACTGAACTGGATTACATTTCTTACTTGGGCTGTGAGTTTATTAAGTGTATTTGGGGTGCACAGCTAATGGAGATGACACATTTAGCCACATTAATGCAATCTTTGCCATATCCCTGTGTGCAGTATACCCAGGTCCTTCTTAGAAGTCATTTTGATCTATCAGCTTTAAAAAGAGATACAAATGAATGGGAAAATATTTTCAAAATATAATAAAAGATACTCAACAAAACACAGATCTAATTTGAGAGATCTATTATAAACACTAAAGTGAAAGTGAATCTCTATTTCTCTTCCTCTGATACCTTGTAGGTAATTATTGAGCAGGATTATATGATATTGTACGTCATACAAAAGATTAGAACATCATTCATACAATTGTTGGGTGACTATAAAGCTATAGTAACATGATATACTTCAATGTACAGTTCATGTCCCAAAATAAAGAACAAAATCTTGTCATAATGTTTCTTTCACATTCTAAGTGTTTGGTGTTTTTGTTGTTGTTAGGTGCCACAGAGTCAGGTCCAACACATAGTGACTTCATAGGGTTTTCAATGGCTTATTGGTGTTTTTAGCTGACCATATTATATTGAAGAATCAAAAGTAATCACTGAGAGTCCTTTGGGAAATTGTTTTTCAGATCTATCTTTTAAAAAAATCAAAGTAGAAAATCCTAGATTCTTCTATAACTTACAAATCACAAAATAGTTTCAATTGGTAGAGGCAGAATACTGCTCAACTGAGTTGCGTCTGGAAAGAGAAATCTTTTTTACAAGTCTTTTTTGAATGGAAAGGAAGTTCTAGTTAAATCTTGGACTTGTAGCAAGATTCTCACAAAGGAAGCCTGCTCCTAACAGACACTAGATTGAAGTATTTCCCAGCATTTCATCTATGGAATAGCTAGCTGCTAAAAAAATCCTTGCTTCCATACCCACCATAGGGCAGGGAAGGTAGTATAGGAGAAATGCTGCCACAGTGATAGCTTTTGATTCTGCCCAGTAGCTATGGAAACTATCTTTCAAAGGCCAATTAGTCTTCTTCCCTGCAAATCACATAAAATCAAGCAATTTCTTACCCTTTTGGAGTCAATAGTTGGAAGCTTCATTTTTGAACACGGACAACTTAACTAAGCCCTCTCTAACTTCAGCTCAGGTATTTCCAAGCTTAAGCTATATGTTTGGTGGATACCTTGGATTTAAACTAGAAAACACATGGTTTTCAATAAGCCTGCAAGAAATCATAATGCCCAGACAGCAGGAGGGAAACATTTCTGAGACATGATACTGATATGCTCCAAGAAATACAAAATTTGCATCTTTATATTTCCCTCTCTCCTCATCTGAAGTGCAAAGGCACATATTCCCCATATCAGCCCAGGAGTTTTTCTTGTATGCCTTAGATAAGAAATGCAATCCAGGGTCAATAGTTCCTTCCATTTAAGGTTTGTCTTTTGTCGCTCCCTCAGTAACAGTTGACTCACAAAATAATAAATAAATACCTAAATACATACATACATACATACATACATACATACATACATACATACATAAAGCCAGGCTATATCTTTTCTATATCTACAGCTGTAGCCCTCTGGTGACTAATCCCGTCAGATCTTGAAAGCTAAGCAGGGTCAGACCTGGTTAGTGCTTGGATGGGAAACCACCTGGGAACACCAGGTGCTGTAGGCTTGGGAAAAGGACCCTGGTAACCCACTCCCAAAAATCAATCAGCCATTGAAATCCCTATAAATAGCCAAGAAGTACTGATAATAGTGTTTTGCCTATTGTACATAGGGTCGCTATGAGTGGGACACCAACCCAAGGGCACCTAACTACAACAACATAATTATAATACACGTAGAAAATATGTTGTTGTTGTTGTTGTTAGGAGTCCTCGAGTTGGCATCTGACTGAGCTCTAAGAGGATGGGACACCAGAGTGGTACACTTGCAGGCATTTTAATTATGCTCCATTCACAATAGAAGATTCTCTAAAGACCTATTTCTAGATGTTTTTACAGTTTAATTTTTTGAAGTTTACCATTTTATTTTATTAACTATATGCAAACTTTTCTTTTGATAGGCAATTTCATAAAGATGATATTCTTGGTATTTTTTCCTATTTCAATTGTCACTTTAAATTGTCTATATTGCCTCTCCCCTAATTAAATCAAATCCCCTAAAACATATTTCCCTGTATAAAACTTTCCCTCATCAGATTTGGAAGTTTTGAAATTTACAAAAGTAGCCAGGCATGGTGGCTCATGCCTGTAATCTCAGCAACATGGGAGGTAGAAGCAGGAAGATCATGAGTTCAAGGCCAGAGGCAGTCTGTGTAATTTAGACACTGTCTCAAAATTTAAAACAATTAAAAATGCACTGAGGTTGTAGCCCAGTGGTGGAGCACTTGCAAAGCATGTGCAAGGTCCCAGGTTCAACCCCCAAGCAGTGCACATAAATACACACACACACACACACACACACACACACACACACACACACACAGAAATTTGCAAAATCAAAATAAAATAATTTCTATTCCAACACACACGGATTTTTCTCATTAGTTTATTTCATTGTCACCTTTCTCTTAACTCTCCCATCAGTCTCAAAAAAGTTATGGGAAGTGTACTGCTCATACAGTGTCTTAGGCAGTTAGCCTGATATTAAAAAAATTAAAAGCTAAGATAATCTTGCCTGCAGCTGTACCATTATGGCACCCAATCCCATCAGATCTCGGAAGCTAAGCAGGGTCGGGCCTGGTTAGTACTTGGATGGGAGATTTCTTGGGAACACCAGGTGCTGTAGGATTGGGAGAAGCACCTGCAGCCCACTCCCAAAAAAGTCATCCACTGAAAACCCCATGAATAGCAGAGAAACACGACAATAGTGTTTTGCCTGTGTACATAGAGTTACTATGAGTTGGACACTGACTCAACAATGCCTAACAACAACAATAAGACAATCTTAAAGAAAGAAAACAGAAGTTATAGGCCTCATACTGCACATTATGAACCATTATAAAGATACAAAATTAAGACCATGCCTTTGAAGAAAAAAATAGACTTATGGAACAAAAGGGAATACCAGACACAGACTCATACATAATCACTTGATATACAACCTAAGTAACAAAGGAAAGTATTTGGAAAAGAAGGGTCTGTTCACTATGTGATTGGGATTCTTGATTCACAGCACAAACCAAAAATCAATTCCTGAGGAACTTCAGATACAAATATGAGAAAACAACAAAGCCTACATTAACAACAACAACAACAAAAAAGAACCTTTATCTTAATGACTTTAGATGAATAAGTTTTCTTAGAAAGGACATACAAGTATGAAGCATAAAGGGGAGTAATTGAAAAACTGGTTTTCTTAATATTAAGAACTTCTAACATCAAATATGTATTCAAGAAAACTAAGAGGTAAGCCACAGAATTAGAAAATATTTGTTCAATACTTATACCCAATTAAGGACTTAAAAATATTAAGTATCTGTTGGAAAAACATAGAGAACACAGAAGGCTCATAATACACTGCTGGTAGAGTAGAAATTATAGTACAATGCTTTGGTGAACTGCTTGATAGTGTCTACCATAGCTAACTATCTGTATGCCCAAAATCCAATAAAATATTTGCCAAAAATATGTACAAGAGTGTTCACAGTACCATGCTTCACAAAAGCCCTGAACCAGAAATATCCAAGCATCCACTTATAGTCCACTACATAAATAAGTTTTGATATACACAATTATTGCAACTTTGCATAATAACTAGAAGGAACAATTTATAACTACATAAAATAATCCAGGCAAATATCACAATTAAAACACTGAATGAAAAAAGCCAGAGAAACCAAAACATGAGCATTGGATGGCTCCATTTATGAAAAGCTTAGCTATGGGGGAAAAAAAGTCTAATTTCTGGAAGTAGAAATCAGGATAATATTTGCTGGTGACTGAAACAGGGCACAAGGTATATTGTTGAGTTCTTTTTCTTGACCTAGGTGCTGGTTACATGGGTGTTTTTACTTTGTGAAAAATCATTGGGCTAACACTTTGGATTTGTGTACTAATCTGCATGTATATTATATTTTGATGAGTGGTTTAAAAATTAAAGAGTCCATTCCTACTTTAAATGAACATACGATAACTTGTAAAGTCAGACAATTTAGAGGAAAAACATAAGATTTTATCAGGCAGCACATCACAATTATTTTTAATCAACACATTCAGGAAGTTCCTATACTGTGGCCAATATTTTAGGAGTGTTGATTCCCCTTCCCCAGGAGTTTGTATCTTAAAGGGAAAGAAGGAACTAAGATTTAATTTAACTCACAGAGAAAGGGAGGGAGGGAAAGAGAGAGAGAGAGAGAGAGAGGGAGGGAGGGAGGGAGAGAGGGAGGAAGGGAGGGAGGGGAATCATGGGGGAGGGAGAGGAGGGAATAATAACAGACACTAAGTGATTACAATGCTGGGACAGTCAACTCTCATATGTTCCAACAGCTGTGCAACAGGGATTGAGAAAGAATGATGGTCAAGGTCTGAAATTATCAAGAAAAGCCTCACAAAAAAGGCAAATGTGAGCATAGGAAGGAGACAAGAATAGCATCTGAATTCACAGTCTCAGGAGAGTGGGAACAACTCCAGGGAGACTGCTGGGGAAAATGAGGGGTGACCGTGAATCAACTTTCCTGATGATATGGGTAAAGAAGAGACAGTGGGGACAAAAATAATCAGTTTAAACATTAAGTTTTATTCTAATGGAAAAATAATCGTCCATCCTCACACAGAATAATAACATGAAAAAAGTTTGATTTTAAAAGTACCCGTACTCCTTCAATGGTATCTGCTGCATTTTCTTGCAAACTTTGCCAAATATTAGAGAGGAATAAAATCATCTTGGTTCACTGCAACCAATATTCCTTAAGGATGAATGAAATACGATAGAAAAGAAAACATCTAAGAGCACTACATAGCTCTTAGCAAGAAATGACACACTGCAACTGATCCGCAGCCTATGGCTGGAACCCACAGGCAAGATGTGGTGGAGGCAAGGTGAGGCTTCCTAGCAGCAGCTGACATGTCAAGCTTTCCTGTCACTTCATTTGTGGCATAGCTTTGTCTCATGACACCTTTGATTTTACAATGTGGATATATACATGTTTGCCATGTACAGCCGCACCACTGTGGCATTGGATCCCATCAGATCTCAGAAGCTAAGCAGAGTGGGACCTGGTTAGTACTTGGATGGGAGACCACCTGGGAACACCAGGTGCTATAGGCTTGGGAGAAGGACCTGGCAACCCTCTCCCAAATAGCAATCTGCCATCAAAAGCCCTATGAATAGCAGAGAAGCAGTAATAATACTGTTTTGCCTAATGTATGTAGGGTTGCTATTAGTCGGATTCTGATCCAACAGCACCTAACAATGACAACAACAACAACAACATTTACATGTATATTTGCACTAGGTTGAAGTATACAATGCATTTGTTTTTGTAGTTTGCAGTCAAAAAGTTAGAAAAAGATTTATCTAGACAGGGGGTTCTGTGGGATTTATTTGAATAAGGAAAGGCTGGAGGCTGTGCCAAAGAGTACTAAAGAGGAGGAGATACAGAATATACGAGTGAGCAGCCAAAAAGGGTTAAGAGTCTACAGTCAGGATATTCATACCCTCCCCAGTGTGTTGCTTAAGCCCTAGGGTTATTTACTCTTCCCTGGATGCCCTATTTCTCAAAGGATCCTCAATCCAGCACTCCTTTCAATAATGTCAAATGAGGCCACAATTTAACCACTTGCTAAATCCAATTCTTTCTGCTTGCTCTATCTAGTAAATTTTTAGACCTTGCAAGTGGAATCATTTATATCCCATGTACTAGTTAAAGTAATGTTAGCTTGTATTGTAAAACTGTGTACCATTTATAAACACCTAATAAGCTGAACCCTTCTTAAGGAAGGTCAAATAACACAATTCGGGGCAGGACTATGAGATGTGTTCTCTTTAATTTGTCCTGTCATTTGCAGCAAAATGGTTGGAACTGGAGGACAATATGCTAAGTGAAATAAGTCAGATGCAGAAAGATAAATTCTGCATGCTCCTTCTTATATGTTGATGCTTTTTAAAAGCTATGGGAATGTATAATAGTGATTCCTAGAGACTGGGAAAAATGGGGGAGAGATGGGACAGAAGGAGGTTAGATAGAGGATACCTAAACCGAGTTAAATAGAAGTAGTAAGTCCTACTGTTCTATAGCACAGTGGAGGAACTAAAGTTCAAAATAACCTCTTACATATTTTACAAAGAACCAGAAAAGAGGTTCTTGAAGGCTCCAAAAACAAAGTAATGATATGGAGAGGGAAATGTTAATTGACCAGTGCATGTTGTATACATGGATTGAGACATCACACTATACCCCAAAAATATGTTCAATGATGAATCAAAAACTTTTTTAAATATTTAAGGAGATAGAAATATTAACTACTACAATTTGATCATTACACATTATATACTATATCAGATTATCATATGGTACCCCATAAATTTATACAAAATATTTTTAAATCATCTTGATATTTTTCTACATAACTTTCACTATACAAGTCTAGCTCTAGTGAGACTAATGGCTGTTTTATGATAGTCTCATTAATGATGTTGACATAAAAACTAAAAAATGGTAAAAGTACTTTTTACATAGAGCAATTTTATTCTATATTAATTTCCTACCCTCTTAAAATTTTGTAGCACTCAATTATAATCATATAAAAATTTCCCAACCCCTTCCAATTTTATAGCATTACATTAAAATCTCATAAGCAGTCTCCAGCTATGTACTTATATTCATCACTTTAAATTAAAAGAGAACTTACTAGGAATCCAAGATCTTATGTAGATTAAAACAAAATTCCAATCAGCCACACAAAGCATCAATTGTGGGTCAATATCCATTAATAGTTATAGACCCACTTAAATGCATGAATATGTTTTCTTTATAGAAGCATATCCCAGAAGAAAAGACTTTTATTCATTCTGAAAACTGGCAACCTGGAAGTTGGCAGACATCGAATATCTCAGGTGTATATTCCTTTCCTGTTGTGCATATGTCTGCATTCCCCATTCTCCATGGTTTTGCAATTTCCAACTCCCTCCCCCTGATGTATCCTATTTCTGCTGTGGCTACTCAAGTCATGTTTGTCTCACATTACTTGTTCCAGAATTTCTCTAAAGTACTTTCAAATGTGTTACTATACTAGGAAAAGGGAACTGGCAATTGAAAACCCCTGTCAGGGTATCTGCAGTCTCTTTGCCAATAAGGTCATGTGTTAATTGCTTACTAATTGACCAATCTCATTATTGATGAAGTGTTCAAAGCAGCTGAGGAATTCATCCCAAAAAGCTGTGTGGATATTCTGGAGAAATTATTGTGACTGCCCAGGAAGAAAATAGGCTCCAGGCTAAAAGGGGAAATAGCAATGATCTCCTTGTCATTGTGCAGTTGCTTTCATATCATCCCATCATACAAGTTCCGTGGATTTCCTTCCATCCTCCTGGAAGAGATGGTGGACTTGTAACATTCTGTTGACTAAGTGTGGCAAGCTGATCTACACTGCCTTTGTGGCTATCTAATACTAGATCTACACCCATCCTCACAGTAGTTATGCATGTTTCACTTCCTGTTACATGCTACTCAGAAAAAGGTTTTGTCCATCTCATCCTCCAGCAGAACCATCCAGGGCTCCACCAAAAGGCAGTCTGCTATTTTTAGGTAGGGACATGAGCAGGTGCACTGGCCCTGCATTCCTCTCCCATGCACTTCTGCTATGTAGATAATAAACAGGACATGGGACTGTAACGGGTAGGAAAAGTGCAAAGGAGGAATGTGGCCACTGGAAGAAAGGCAGAATTGGAGTCAGGTGCCCTGGTTTCCAGCCTAGTTTCTGACATCAATTTCCCATGTGTCCTCAGTAAAGATAACCACATTTGAACTCCCTCAGGCCTTAGTTTCCTAAGTTCTAAAATGTGGGAACAAGACTGAAGATGATGTGGAGCTGCACTACAGCTTTAAAATCCTCTTCTGTAGACAACTGGGTAACATACAGGTTTATAGCAGAGTCCGTTGCTCAGATGGATCCAACCCCAGCGCATATCGAACACTTGGCTACTCTGGCTTGTTCCCCATACCATGTCAATAGACCCAGCCTTGATCCTTGGCAAGGTCTGTTTCTTCCTTCTTAAATTCTGCAGCCGTGACACTTTGGCATCTGATCCCATCAGATCTCAGAAACTAAGCAGGGTTGGGCTTGATTACTCCTTGAATGGGAGACCCCTTGGGAATATCAGGTGCTGTAGGCTTGGGAGAACCTGGCAGCCTACCCCCGAAACAATCAGCCATCAAAAACCCTATGAATAGCAGAGAAACACTGACATAGTACCAGGCATGGCACAGTGTCAGGGAATGCTTCATTCTGTTGTACATAGAGTTGCTATGAGTGAGACCTGACTCAATTGCACCTAACAAAAATAAGAAGTTCCAATTTATAACTGCTCTCTCCTGAGAGAAACAATGCTCTTTTCACTACTGTGTTCTACACTGGAACATCCTTGGAGGTTTCTCAGTATCCCACTGTCACATTTTTCTCTTCCTTAGGGAGATGTCTCTATGTTTATTTGTCCTGGAAAATGACTGGCCTTTCAGTGATATCCTTTCCCTAACCCACAATCTATACTATGTCCCCTGACACCTATATATCCCCATTAAGGAGGCAGTGGTTAGTGAAGTTATGTCCCACCTCCACCCCAGCTGACTGCATCCTAATTCCCAGAACCCATGAATTTGTTACCTTATATGGCAAAAGCCTGCAGCGGTAGCCCTGTGGCATCCGATCCCGTCAGATCTCAGAAGCTAAGCAGGGTCGGGCCTGGTTAGTACCTGCATGGGAGACCGCCTGGGAACACCAGGTGCTGCAGGCTTGGGAGAAGGACCTGGCAACCCCCTCCCAAAAATCAATCTGCCATTGAAAACCCTATGAACAGCAGAGAAGCACTGACAATAGTGTTTCCCCTGTGGTACAGAGGGTCGCTATGAGTCGGACACCGACTCGACGGCACCTAACAACAACAACACTATATGGCAAAAGAGCCTTTGAAGGTCCCATTAAAGCTGTCAAGATGGGGATATTATACTCAGTTATCTCGGTGAGCTCAGGGCAATCAGAAGGGTCTTTATGGATGGAACTCAGAAGAGTACAAGTCACAGGAGACATGACAACTGAAGCAGAGGTTAGAGTGACACTACTGCTGGAAGGGCTCACAAACCAAGGTATGTGAGCATCCTTTTTTTTAATTTTTTTATTTTTTCACAATACTGGTGGGCTGAACCCAGGGCTTCATGCAAGCTTTGCAAGCACTCTACCACTGAGTGGCACCCCCAGCCCATTTTCTACTTTTTATTTTTTGAGACAGGTCTTGCTTTAGTTACATAGGCTTCCTCTGGCCTCAAACTTGTGATCCTCCTGCCTCTGCCTACAGGGTCTCTGTGCCACTACACCTGGCTGTGAGCAGCCTTTAGAAGGTAGGAAAGGCCACACTCTTCCTGAAGCCTCCACAAGGAATGCAGCCTTGCCAACAGGATTGTAGGACTCCTGGCTTCCTGAACCGAGATCTTCCAGAACCAAGATCTTATGTATGTGTCATTTTAAGCCAGTAAATTTGTGCCAAATTATTCCAGCAGCCATAGGAAACTCATACACCCCCTCAGACTGCTCAGGTACCACCATCCTCAGCCTGCCTCAATCTCAGCCATCTTTCCTTTCTTTCTCTGTTCCTTCCCAGCAAATATTTATTGAAGACCCCTAGTGCCAGTTCTATGACCAACAATGAATAAAGAACAATCAGATATTGTCCCTATGTTCATGAAGCTGGCAATCCAACTAGAAGTTCTGACGTAAAACCAGTTATAAGGTATGAGACGATATCTACAAAGGAGGTATTTAATGCCCAAGGGAGTGGGCAATGGGGAGCTCAGAAGGGCTCTGGCGTAGTCTTTGGAGGGAGGAAGTTTAAGTGAAGACCTAAACAATGAGGAACCCTTAGGATGGAATTGGGACACAGCAGCCAGCAATGTGCTTTTTAAGCAGTAGAAAGAGGACATGAGAAAGCGAAGTGGGATGGGAAGTCAAGGTCCAGTTAGGCAGAACTTGTAGGCCACCACAAAGACCTGTATGTTTTCACTTTGCTTAAGGAGAGATGTTCACGCAGAGCATAAGACATCTAAATGAATCAGATTTCAGAGAAGACATCTTGGAAGGGACATCAGGACACAGCAATAAACGCTGGGTTCAAGCATTGAGGTTTTGATTAAATGTGCAAATATTCCCCAGGAGAAGGTACATAATTAGTCCATGGCTATGTGATAAATCTCCATCAGAACAATTCCGTCTCTCAGCAAGCTGACCACTGGGGGAGTGGCCCAAGGGAGGGAGGCAAGGCAGAGGGAAGTGCCATGGAGAATGATGGAGGGAGCAGTCGGCCAGAAAAGCTTCCAAGGGCTGAGCCCAGAAGAGCCTTCAGCTAGGGGTAGGGCAGGTGGCAGGCAGCCAAGGCCTTGAGCAGGTTGGGATAGGCAGGGCAGGGTGGCCACTGCATGTTTGTCCCTGGATGGGTCCCTGGATGGCTGAGCCCTCTGCCTCACCCCCTGGCACCCCCTATGCCAAAAGCCCAGGCACAGATCACCACTTAAAGAGTGCAAGAAAGTGTTCTGGGCACATGTATGCAACATGGGGGGGACAGCGGAACAGGACGCCACATGCCTCTCAGGCAGGTGCTTCCCTCTTGGGTGTCTCCTTGTTGGCTGTTTTCTCAGTGGAAAAGAACCTAAATTAGAAGCAAATTCTCTCAGATTTACTTTTATTAGCCTTTAAAGCAAACATCGGTTGCTAGTCACCATCAAATAGTAGAAGAGAAAACTGACAAACATATGTGTTTTGACCCAGACCCTAAAACTGCCATCGAGCAAAGGCAGACCAGGCCTTGTACAAAGGTGCTGGTTCTTAGTTGGTGATGGGGCTCTGACCTCACAAGGCACAGGGGTTTTAAGGAGAAGGACAACAGAAAACACACCTTACAGCGTATAGTAGATGTCAAATAAAAGCACATAAAATCATTCATCACTGAGTCTGCAAGGCACTAGACCCAACTTTAGCCTAAAGCAGAAATGTGTGCCCAATAATAGTTCTGGGTTAGAAGTGAAGTTTAAAAAATGAAACTGAATCAGTGTAGATAAACATGAACTCTCAACATTTTTAAAAGCTTATTTCTTTTCAGGCAATGAAGATCAGACATGATACAAATGCAGATTTCTGCCCAATAAGCAACCAACTGCATTTTGTGTATTTGAGTAGTTCTCTGAGAGCAAGCCCTTAAGCTCTGAAACTATGAGGAAGTTTCCTCATGTCTGGCTATGGCTGGAGCCTGCTAACATGTTTTAATTTCTTTAGAAAAGGATTATTTGATGGATCTAAATTTAGTTCAAGAATTGGAACTGCATACTACGGGGGCAAGATAGCTGCAGTTGGTGAATAATGTCCTGATACCAGAAGCATCCTTACTCAGAGGATAGTGGCATTCTAATCCATCTTCTGACTAAACAAGAGAAGAGAAGCTTAATTTTCATATGGGAAAGAGGCTATTAATAATGAGAATAGAGTTCTGGCAGTAAAAGTTACTTGTTAGGTGCTGTAGAGTCATGTCCAACTCATAGCGACCCTCATACAGTTTTTAATGGCTGAATGTTTCAGGATTGCCTTGGGAATGGATTGTCACATTCCTCTCCCATTTTTGTGGTGCTCAAATTGAACTTGGCACCTCAAGAGACTGCAGAGCAACACTCTACCAAGCTAAATCCCAGCCCAAAAGTTACTTGGTAAAGCTGTAAAATCACTTTGCCCATAGTTCTTTAAAAAGAAATAGTCACATGCACTCATGTTTGCTTTGATGTAACCAGGCTTAAGAGGAGTTCCAGAGAAGAGGCTATGTGCTTCCATTGTCACTACAGGGCTCGCCACCTTGTCAGGGCCAAGCAGACACACAGCAGCATTATCACCCATCAATGTCACACTCAGACATTATCTGCCACTGGCTGAGGCTGGCCCCCTCAGCAACATAAGAAATGTCAGATTAGATCACAGGTCTTTGGGTGGGACATTCCTGCTGTGAAAAGGTCACTTTTAAGCTCCAATAACATGTTTCTTCTGCACTGTCATTGATTTAGGAAAAAAAAAAAAACCTCAGAATTTCCTACATCCCTGAGGAGAATAAGCTCAATTACCCTGTTTTAGACCATAGGTTCAGACCAGAGTCAGGCTGCTCAGAAACACCACCAAGTACAGATGTAGAAAGATGCTTTTTCCATGCCACCCAAAAGTAGGGTCCAGAAGACTTCTAAAGTCCTGATGCATAACATCTGCAAATTTTAATATGTGACTTACTTGCTGCTAGTAGAATTTGTCCCAATGACCAGAAACATCCACTGAGGCAGCATTTACAAAAACAAGGCACACCCCTCAGCTATCTCCTTATGCAGGTGGCAAGCCCAGATGGGATTGCAGATAGCAATTTTTAGTGGATGCGAGGTAAAGAGTTGGCCAGTCACATTCATTCACATCGCCAGCCCTCTTACAGAATGACAAGCCCTGTGTTCCAGGGCAAAGATGCCAACCTTGGCAAAGTTGCCTCTCTCTGAGGTGCATAAGCATAACAGAGTTCTGGCTGGGCAACCAGGCAAGTAATCCACAACTTTTCCATTCATTGGTAATGAAACAAAATGTACTAAGACTGCTCAACACATTTCAAAATATAACCCAGATTCAGCTCTATGCCTGAGAGAGCAGCAGCTTCCTTAAGCAGTACACGGAGAGGGGAAAGAGAATTAGCACATCTTGAACACCTGCTATATGCCAGGCACTCTGCTGGGCCTTTTATAAAATTTACTCAATGTAACCCTGATAATAAGATCATGAAGAGCTCAAGGCAGGATGTATTCCTTTTGCATGGAAGAGTGTAAAAATCAAACAAAACAGATGAAGGACAAAGAGTTAAACAATGGGGTTCACAATTGAAGCAAGCAGCAGAATTATGAATCACAGTGAGCCACAGTTCTCCCTATGCATCATTTTGACACCCTCCACTTGTTATACCCCTGTTCTCATTTCATCACAGGTGTCCTTAGGATGGAACCAAGATGGGGACACAATGCCCCAACTGTAGCTCTGAGATGGAACTCAAATATTGTCTTTTTCAAGGTAGACACCATTGGAAAGGTCATTTAAACTTCTCAGTTTAAACTTCTCAGCCTCAGTTCCTCTATCTGTAAAATGGGGATACATGGCAAACCTATGTGCATCACAATTAGAGGAGTAAAAAGGGGG